>JAECXP010000249.1:0-536696 GCA_018152965.1 Scaptomyza pallida
TCTGAATATCACATGAGTGTCGTTGGCTGTACCTTCTGCTCGCATAATTCTGTAAAGTTTAATTGAATTGGATGATGTCACGGGAACCATTTGATCTGGTGGCAAATGATCCCGTATTTGATATAACTGATCCCTTAATTGTTTAGGGGATACCAACATTGGGCTTATTGTACGGTGGCAAACTCCAGTTAGTACGTCCAATATTTCGGATTGCATATGCTGAACAGATGTTGCTAGCAATGTCAATTGAGTTGTCAATGCCAAGTAGTTTTCTGTAAGACGTGCGCCCGTGTACTTTTCTCTGCTTTGTCTAATGGCAGCTACTTGTTGTTCAAGTAGCCTGAGACGCTTGTCCGAGGGTGTCCTTGTTTTCTTGACAACGTTAATGGTTGAGTCAGTACTGAGGTTTGATTTTTCAGCAGTGTCAGTAGAAATTCCTCGTTACTTTGCACCTTCTTTTTGACCTTAGTCCTTTTGTTAGCATAGTCTGAGTCTAAAACTCCAAACAGACTGTTCGCAATATTACCCACTGCGTCAAATGGGGAGCGGCGTTTTCGAGTATGTTTCATGAGACCGTTAGCCATTTGTAATTCATCATACAAGTGTCGATAGTGCTGTGATATTGCGTCACATGTGGTTGTTGTTTAACTCTGGGCATATGTACTGGAACTCCTTGATGCCTGAATTAAACGTGTTCATGTCTCTCCAGTATGGGTCCAAATCATAGTAAATAACTATTGTCCAGTCGGATATCGCTCTCATCGTTGTGCCGATTTTTTCATAATATACTCCTGGTTTCGTGTCGAACTTTGTCACCGATATTGACTGTGCTAGTACCAGAGGTAGCATAAGAAGCAGGACTAACAAGGATAAGGTTATGGTTGGTGACGCTAACCGTCTTAGCTGAGCAGCCGGCGTATCCCTTTTATCCTTATCCTCTTCTTCCATATGGGTCGTTTTTTGGCCGTTTCTTCTGGAAAGATCGGTGCCAGCCTGTTGATGGCGCGCTTGTAAATGCCGGAGGCGGTTTTTATGTCAACCACCCGTACATGGTTATCCAGTCCTGGATATGTTTTAATAATGCGTCCCATAGGCCAGCTCATCACCGGAACGTTGTCTTCTTTGATAAGGACCAGCTTAATATTGGGATTAACGGTTTTCCACTTGTGTCTGGCTTGTAGCTCTTGCAGGTATTCCTCTGACCATTGCTTCCAGAATCCTTGCTTGATTCTGGATACTAATTCCCAACGTTTCAGTAGGGATTTCTTATTGCGGTCGGCGTTGACATCAGGTGGAGCCGTTAGCGTTTCACCAATCAGGAAATGCGCTGGGGTGAGAGCTATAGTGTCCGTAGGATCATTTGACATCGGCGTTATTGGGCGCGAATTCAAGATAGCTTCGATTTCCACGATCACCGTGCTAAATTCTTCAAATTTGAGGGTGGCAGTGTTGGTTGTCGTTACCAACAGTCGTTTTGCCGACTTGACTGCAGCTTCCCATAGGCCTCCAAAGGATGGCGCTCGTAGCAGGATGAATTTGAAGGCAACTTGTTTCTTGTTGCAGTGATTAATGATCTCTGCTTGTGCCTTCTCTCCAAAAATAGTTGATTCCAGTTCCATCAGCTGGTTGTTCGCTCCGAAGAAGTTGGTTGCGTTGTCACAATGTATTCTTTGACATTTGCCACGGCGGCTTAAGAAGCGTCGCAAAGCTCCCAAAAAGGCGCTTGTTGTTAGATCGCTTACCAATTCAAGGTGAATCGCCTTTGTAGAGAAACAGCAGAATACGGCTATGTATGCCTTGTCTGTTTTTTTCCTCGAAGTTTGTGGTGAATCCATATTGGTCCGCATTAATCTACGCCTGTTGTCAGAAACGGGCGTGTTGGTGTTACTCGGTCGGCTGGCAAGTTACCCATAATTTGGTTCATTAATTTAGGCCTTGCCTTGTTGCATGTCACGCAGTTGTGAATGATATTTCTTGACATTGTTTTGTCGTTGAGGATCCAATATTGTTGTCTAGCGGTTGCTCGTAAGGCCTGGGCACCGCAATGCATATTGTCTTCATGCAGATCTTTTAGTAGCATTTTTACTATTGGATCATTGTAGGGTAGCAAAATCTGGTGCTTTGCATTATACGGGAGTGGCGCTTGATCCGATCTGCCACCAACTCGTATAAGTCTGTCGGGTCCTTGTATTAGGGACAGCGATGAAATGGAACTCCTTTTTTCCACCATGTTGTGACGCTGCAACGTTTTTAGCTCAGCAACAAAAATGTATTGTCCGTAAGATTGCGTTGCGAGCGTGATTCAATTCCTCGATGCTTAGAGTGGCAGTTGCTGATTTGGACCTTTTGTAGCAGTAGCGTAACATGTAAGCCACAATGCGTTGTAACTTGTGAAACGAATGGCTGTGTCTACAATTATACAATTCTTCACCTATTGTAGATGGAGATATTGCTAGACTTATATGTATCGTTTTCCTTTCTAGGTTGCTGGGACTGATACTGGGTAAGGCTGACCATTAGTCTGGGGAGCCATGCAGAATTAGTGGTCCATACAACCATAAGTTGTGCTCGTGTAGTTTTCGCGCCGATATTCCTCTTAAGAGTACATCTGCCGCGTTGTTGGCCGATGATACATGCCGCCATTGAGTCTGACTTGTCAATGCCTGAATCTTCGCCATCCGGTTTGCCACAAATGTATGATATGTGGCGGCAGCTGCGTTGATCCATGAAAGAACCACCGTAGAATCTGACCAAAAGTATCCTGGTACCGTGTTGCTGTCGAGGCTTAGATCGCGTCTAAGCAAGCAAGCTCTGCACCCAATAGTGCAGCACAAAGTTCCAGTCGAGGGAGTGACTGTTTTGCTGTTGGAGCCACTCGAGACTTTGAACATAGTAGTCGTACAGATATTTGTTTGTTTCTGTATGTTGCGCGTACGTATACTGCGGCGCCATATGCACGTTCAGAGTCTTACCATCATAAACGTGGCGTGGGATTTGCATTGAGTTCAGACTCTGCAAGTCGTCTCGATACTCCTTCCATTCATTTTGAAGACTTGTAGGTAACTCGTCGTCTCAATCAAGCTTTAATTCCCAGAGGCGTTGCATGAAGATTTTTGATTTTACGACGACTGGAGCGAACAAGCCTAACGGGTCCAAGATCTGTGCCAGCTCCGAGCATACTGCACGTTTTGTAATGACAGTTGCTGCACTGCTGTGAGTTCGACCGCCAAGTTGATCCGTTTTGGGCATGCAAATAAGGCCCAATGTTTTACACTGTATGGTTCCAGTGTTTCTCCGAGTTGTACATCGTTGACTGTGTCTTCTTTGGGGATTCCCTCCAATATTTGTGCATTGTTTGAGCACCATTTTCGCAGCTTGAATCCCGATGGCTGAAGAATTTTGTTTAGTTCTTGTTGAACTTGTTTCGCTTCTGCGATTGTGTCGGTGCCGGTCAAACAATCGTCTACATAAAAGTCACGTTGTAGTGCTTTTGCACCCATCTGAAGACTTTCCATGTGCTTCTTGGCCAAATGATCCAAACATTTTATAGCTAAAATTGGTGCGGATTTTGTGCCATATGTGACTGTTTTCAGTCGGTAGTATTTTATTTCCTCCGACGAGCTGTTTCGCCATACAATCAGTTGATGAAACTGATTTTCCGGATTGATCCATACCTGACGATACATCTTTTCAATGTCAGCCGTAAACACATATCTATGTGTTCTGAATCGTAGTAGAATAGACATCAGATCGCTTTGAACCAGCATGCAGTATGTCATTCAGCGATTTTCCAGTATATGTTTTGCACGATGCGTCGAATATAGCTCGTAGTTTTGTTGTAGTGCTGTCCGGCTTCATGATGGGGAATTTCGTAGTGATTTTTAGGGATCTGTTGCGGCGACACTTGTTTCATGTGTCCCAGTTTTTCATACTCCGCCATGAACGCTGCGTTTTGCTTCCACGTGTCTGCGGAGGTTCTGCGCTCTAACGGTATGAACCGTTTGGTCGCAATCTCCCAGGGCTGAACAATGTTCAGAAAATGGAAGTTTAACGATGAATCTGCCGTCAACCGCCACTTGTAAATGTTCCAAGAAGTGCTTCTCACAATGCGATTCAATTGGTGTTCGGTGTTTTTCTGTTGTATCCAAGCTGTCCAATGTCCACAATCGTTCCATTAGTTCATTAGTTTCCTCATTTGTTGCAGCTGCGCTGATGGCTGACGACTTACTTGCAGCATTAACTTTTCCAGCAATGATCTAACCGCACTCAGTTTTTGCATCATTGGACCAGACTGGAAAATTTTGTGTTGCTGTGGGAGCAGTATTGAAAAACAGTGCTCTGCTCCAATTAACATTTCGATTTTGCCTGGTCTGTTGAAGTTTGGATCCGCCAGTGGTTAATTGCTCGGCATGCCCCAATAAGCAGTGTTGATTGACTGGACAGGTTGATCCGAAATTATATGCGGTAATACGAATGCTTCCAATCGCATCGTAAAATCGCTGGGTAGTGATTTAACAAGAACACTCACTCAAGCCTTGCTGACTCCTGGCTGTCCTTCGATGCCCTCAATCCGAAGTGTTGTGTCATGACGTTTATTTCCCAAAATTGTCACAAGTCTTTCGGAAACAACGTTGATTTGCGATCCAGAATCTAGTAGTGCCTTGAACGATGCTTGTTGTCCGTTAGTTGCTAGTACAGCTACCTTTGCTGCTGCAAGTAAGTTATAGTTCTTGTTGTTTGCGGATGACACAACTTGTGAGAGTGGCTCTGCTGCTGCTGATGTGATGGCAGTTTCCAAATGCACAAGAGTGTGGTGCTTTTTGTTGCACTTAAAACAGCTAAAGTTGCTTGTGCATGCCTTGGTTTTATGGTCATGTTTAAAGCAGTTGACGCATAACCTTTGGTTTTGCACCCAGTTTAAGCGTTCGCTGACAGATTTTGCGAGAAATTCATCACATTTAGATAAAGTGACTTGTCTTTTTACAGAAAAGACACCCCTTTTGTGCATCAAAAGATGTTGCACATGTTGCGTTTTTTGGCTCCTTTTTAGTAACTACAGGTGCCTTTTTTCCAGTAGCCATAACTCGCTGTTCTAGTAACTGGAGCCTGGTGTCGAGTGGCTGGATTTCCTTTCTACTACCCAATGATTGTTCATAAAGTGTTTTGTTTGTGCCATCCAGCTTGTTTCTGATGATGGCAATGATGATTGGATCCCATGTTGAGATGTGAATCCCAAGTCCCTTCAGTGAGGCTAATGACTCTATGGTGGTGATGTGCAGCTCCTTTAAGGACCTCACATCGTCGCTGCAGTTTTGTTGCAGCAATAGGCGATTTAAAACCCTAGATGCAATATCTCTAGGATTGTTGTAAGCATCTATTAAGATTTCCCATGCGTAAAGATAGTTCTCTTCAGTTAGATCGATGTGACGGATTAATCTTTCCTCCCCTCCGACTACGCTGGTTTTTAAATACCACATCTTTCGTATGGTTGGCATCTTTGTTTTACGAATCATACATGAAAACATATCAAAGAATTGTGTCCATTTAAGCGTATCCCCATCAAATTTGGGAATGGAAATACGTGGCAAGTTGATATTATCGGTGCACACACTGCTTGAGTTGCATTCCGAACATCAGACTCTGCCTGGAGATACTCGGTGGCGTTGTAGCTACTTTCTTCTGGGTCCTCAAATTCCTCGTATATTTGGAAATAGACCTCTTGAGTTTTTGCCCATAATGACTTAATAATGTCCGCATTAAAGGGCTTGTGTTGCAGGGTGCGATTGATTGCATTGATCTTGTCATTGCTGGTTGATCTGCCGCTCACTGAACCCGCATTTGTGAAGGTCCTTGGCTCCATCGTTTTGTTTGTTGTTTGGTCCGCGATGTCGGCTTGTTCCAGTAGGTAGGTCCTGTGGTGCTCTACCATTGCCGCGACTTGCTCATAGAACTTAAAGTATTCATTTGACTCATCTAAGTCCTTAGAGTCCTTGATGAACTCGTGGTTGGTTTGGAACGCCGTCCACTTTTCCTCTTGTATTGAGGTCCTGGCTTGATAGTAGCCAGGTTTTGCTTTGCGTTCCGCTGAGTCCTTCTTGCAGTTCTTGACAAGCCTTGATATCTCTTGGCTAATGAATTCCTGCTCAGATAGGACATCTTCCAATTGGTGTGATTTCTCTGTGCTCATTTTGTCGCCTTGTTGTCAATGAATAAGCTAACAGAATCACGTTGTTTTGTTGTTGTTTATAACTCTTTGATTACTCCTGACCCGGTGGAAGTGTTTTATTCGCTCGGCCTGAGCTGGATTACACTTCTATTCGCAACCGTGTGGTGTGGTCGAAGGAGTAGCGAGTTATATTTTGTAAACCGGATCCTTCCTAGGAGTCCTTTGTCGGGGTCACCAAAATGTACCTGTAAAAGGTTTGTGTGTGTATTGTTAGCATCCAGTACAAACTGACTGCTTAAATGTTGTCGCAACTGGCACTTGTAACCAGGTGGACTACGGAGAAATAATGAATGCTTCTTGTTAGTTGTAAGAATACACTGATTTTATTAAGGTAAAAGTCACAATATTTATAGGTAAAAATTGCTTAGCTTACAGGTGTGTGTTATCAATTAAAATGAGGTTAATGTGTATTCAGCATGAAATGCAGACTAGCATATTTCGCAACTACCGGGTTGCCACAATGTGCAGTCAGCGATATTCTGTGTGTTCAGCAATAATTTGGTATTGTTTACAATTTATTGTGTCAGTAGGTTTTGTGTATGGTCTTGACATAGTTAAGTAAAATGCTTACTGTGTTACAATTTGTTCTTAAGTTACTTAATAAACTTATGCGCATAAACAATGTTTATGTATCGATAGCTTTAAGTACCACAGCTACGCGGCGCCCTTTTTTTGTTTCCGGGATTATGAGAGCATCGTCTCAAGCTGATCAGATTTAATAAAAACTAAATCAATTGTAATCTTTACAATTGAACCTTTTTATATGGTATCAGAAGTAAAAATATTAAACGCGGTAGCATAAAGCACATAATGAAACGTGTATTGCAGGAAATCGACTGCTCAATTTTGGCAAACGAGTTGCCAAAGTGGAAAAGATCATTCATCATGTACATGATGGCGTCAGGCAACGATGCGGAGCCGGAGGCAAAAAAGATAGCCACGTTTTTATGGTTGGCCGGGTCTAAAGCAACGGAAATATACAAAAAATATAAAAAATTGCAACTTAAACTACTTGAATCAAAAAATAAAAGCCTGGAGGATATCATCAACGAGTGCAAAGCCTTTGAAGCAGCTGCCAAAAACAACGAGTTCTTACAAAAACAGGACAGTGACGCAGTGGAGAGTAAGGCAATCAACGCAGTCGTTAGGAAGTGATATAATTGTAGGGCCTTATTCAATCCGAAACATTTGTCTGAGTGTCGAGCCAAGGAAATAACATGCCATGTTTATGGAAAATTAGGACATTTTGCCAAATATTGTAAGCAGTTTGAAAAGTGTGGAGAAATCAACAGCCGAAAAGATGTGCAAGACATCATCCGGAGCCACAGCTTATTGGGTAAAACCAGGTAAAAATAATGAAAATAAGCAAAATGTACATGTAAGCAAAAATGTTTCATCTCTAAAAATAGGCGAGTGTGGATTTATAAGTGACTAGCTAACTCAGCCACGCGTTGCAGCGGCGGACCCGACAGACTTCTTCCTGTCAAAAGGATTTGTAACGTTGAATTGTTTTGATTCTACGTATTTTATAGCCGGGGCAAACAATTTTACTACTATATCCCTTTAGTACAATGAAATTATTTACGAACATAGACGAAAATGTTGAATTTTGAATGTAGTTTCAAAATACCGTCCATCGGATGCACGATCACAATTTTTTAGTTGCCCCAAATGACGTCATTTGGAAGCAAGAATTAAATTTGCGTATCTTACGCAAAAATAATTTGAAATCATCTGAATTGCCAGTAAGAAGGGATAATAAAGGCTCCGGCGGAGCAGGTAGAGGTGACAGCACAACTTTTCCTGATGCGCAGCACATGCCGGCTGCTTCATTCCGAAATTTCAATGCCTGACAATATTGACATACTTTATCCATTCCACCGATAGCAATTTTTTAATGCGCCGAGTAGTTAATATCTGGTGCATATTCAAAGGCAAGCCGAACGAATGATGCACGTGTTAATGAGCGGCTGATCCGTTGCCTTTGTCGATCTAGTACTCGTACTGTATCTATGTTTCGTTCTCGTGCCGCTCTTTGTCTCGTAATATTCTGTTGCAGACGTTCGTCACGCTGTTCTTGAGATTCTTGTGCACGACTTTCTGCAGTCCTGATTCTTTGAGCTGGATTTCTTGTTTCGATTTGGTATGGTAATTGCTGAGCTCTTTCAACACGTTTGCGTCGTGTCCCATTGCTGATCGCGTTGTTGAGCATAGCTCCTCTGCGTATTGCAGGCATTTTAAAAATGTACGATTTTAAACAGTAAAAAAAAACAGTAAAAAAAAAAGCTAAACTTTTTTGTTTTTTAAAAATTTTTTTTTATTTATTTTAGTTGTTGGTGAAGCAAGCGCGCCGGATAACTAAATAATTTCATTTATACGTTGAATAGAATTATTTTTCCTACTGAATTTTAAATGTAGCCTACTAAGATTTTGCAAAACACAGCTCTAGGACTGTCAGACAAATAATTAGCAATAAATTAAAATTGCGACAATAATTTGAGATTTAAACTACCTTATCTTTCAAGTTGGATCGAACTGCACATGGTGTGCGAATTTTATTAAAATCGGTTAAGTGGTTTAGGAGGAGTTTTTAGACAAACATCGTGACACGAGATTTATATATATTAAGATAGATGGACGAAAACATTAAAATCAATGAACAATTTGTTACGTTTAAAGTGGATACTGGCGCGGATGTTAATTGTATTCCAATAGATATAGCTAAAAAGTTAAAACTTAAAGTTAAAAAGGAAAACCTTCTTATTTTTGACTACAATAATGTTAAAGTAAATAATTATGGAATAGCTATAGCTAACTGCTATTATTTAAATTCACATAATGAGAAATGTATTGAATTTTTAGTTGTTGACACGAAATGTGAACCGTTAATAGGTCTTAAATCTTCAGTTGAATTAAATCTCATTAAACATTTAAACATCGATACAGTATGTTACTTCCCTAATACCAAAGAGGGGCTTGTGAGAAAATTCAAGCAATTATTTTTGGAACTTGGCAAGTTACCAAACAAGCAGTCAATAATTTTAAAGGATAATGCCAGACCAGTACTGCATTATAATAAAAGGTTCCCAAAAAGTTTGCTTGGGGCATTGGAAAAGGAGCTAAACGCTATGGTAAAGGAAAATATTATTTCACCGGTGACATATCGCACCAGTTGGGTGAACAATTTACAGGTAGTTAAAAAAGCCAATGGAAAACTGCGACTTTGTTTGGACCCCAAACCTTAAACTAAGCGATTAAACGCGAGCATTATTTAATACCGACGATAGACAATTTTATGGTACAATTATCCCATAAAAAGTTTTTTCTGTTCTAGACTTGTCTCAGGGATTCTGGCAAATGGAACTTGATGAAGCGAGCTCTAAATTAACGACAATTATGAGCCCATTTGAAAGATACACATTTAATCGTGTTCCATTTGGAATCAATAGCGCTCCTGAAATGTTTCAACGTAATATGATACAAATATTTGGAGACATGCCAAATGTAATCATATATGTTGACGACATTGGAATTTTAGGAGATAGTTTTGAGGAACATGATGAAACTTTACTTAAAGTACTGCAGCGGGCGGAGTCAAATGGTGTGCGTTTTAACCCGGACAAACTTCAATACAGGAAAACACAAGTTGAATTTATGGGTCATATTTTATCAGAAGAATAAAAAGAATAGAAGAATAAAACCACAAAGAAAGCACTTAGAAGCAATTCAGAACATTAAAGTTCCAAAGGACAAAACTGGGGTGTTGCGAATTCTTGGACTTTTTAAGTACCTAGCTAGGTTTATCCCAGACTTGTCATCTAGAACCACAAATCATAGGAACCTTACGAGACTTGATACCCCTTTTGATTGGACTGTAGAACATCAGAACGAACTCAATGATTTGCTTAAAACTATAACGAGCAATCCAGTTCTAGCAGTGTATAACAAGACCAAGCCTGTTATTATTCAAACAGATGCTTCTAAAGATGGTCTTGGCTGTGTTCTCTCCCAGGACGGGTATCCAGTTTATTTTTCTTCACGCACACTAACAAAAAGTGAACAGAAATGGGCACAGATCGAAAAAGAGCTTCTGGCAATCGTGTTTGCATGTGAAAGGTTCCATTATTATGTGTATGGGCGAGAATTTTTGGTAGAAAGTGACCACAAGCCCCTAGAAGTTTTAGTACAACCAGACATTGACTCAGTGACAACGCGAATTACAGCGAATGCTACTTTTTTACTAAAGGATGCCAAAATGTCCGTTAAATATGTACCGTGAAGGGAAATGCTGTCTGTCACGAGCCCAACTACCAGAAGAAACGAAAATTTTAGAATTAGCAAATGTTATTTATATAGTAACTCGTGCAGCGTGTCTCTCAGAAGAAAACTACAAATGCTATAGGGAGGTTTTGGAAGGTGATGAAAATTATCAAATGGTTGTCAATTTTGTTGAAAGAGGATGGCCATCATTTCACAAAGTTAACAAATTTTGCAAGCAATTTTAGAAATTTAAATCTGAATTACATTTTGAACAAGGGCTTCTGTTTGGCTTATGCAGACTTATAGTTCCAACTAAGCTACAAAGCCAAATTCTTAACCAAGTTCACGAATCTCACCTAGGTATTGAAAAAACACTAGCCCGAGCACGTAAACTTTACTATTGGCCAAACATGAACGCACAAGTTAAAGAACTGGTGTACGCTTGTGAAACTTGTGAAAAATTTCGAAGAAACAACCAAAAAAACCGTTGTTAGAAGACGCAACTCCGGAATATCCTTTTCATATGGCTGGAATGGATATCTTTGAATATGGGGGAAGAAACTTTCTCTCATTTTTTGACGCGTACTCTAATTTCTTGAATGTTAGCCAGCTTTAGGGAAAAGCAGTATCGGATGTCATAGAAGAACTAAGAAAATTGTTTGATAGATACGGTTATCCATCAAAACTAAAATGTGACAATAACCCATTTATCTCCTTCATGTTTAGAACCTTTGCTGATGAATGTAATGTAGTACTACAGTTTTTAAGTCCAAGATACCCACAAAGAAATGGATTAGCAGAAAAGGGAGTGGCGATTGCAAAGAACATTTTAAAACGTTGTAATGAATTCAATAATTATCAGTATAGAATACTCGAATACAATTCTACATCGGTCGCAAGTTTAAGCCTTGCCCCATGTGAGTTGTTCTTTGGTAGGATGTGTAAGACAAAAATGCCAATAAAAAAATCTTTACTGTATCGAAATAAGATTGATGAAGAAATAATTACAAACAGGTTCATTGAAAAGAAGTCCAAACAAAAGCTTTACTATAATATGCACTCGAGAAATCTACGTCCATTTAACATCGGTGATAAAGTCCAATTTAGAAAAAAAGCCAATGAATGGGCATATGGTAGTATGAAGAAATCCACTGCCCAAGCTTCGTTAGCCACAGACCCAGGGTCGTAACACGTGAAGGGTACGAGCCCACTTACACGTGCTTTCCCACACAGATCGGGCATACACTAAGCGTGGGACACCGCACCGATTAGTGAACGTTCCTGGAAACCGTATCGCTGGGCTAACGCCACTCTACGATACACCCACAGTAGCTTTAGGCTGGGAAGGATAGGGAGGTTAGTAATGTTCTGTTTGAGATTTATCACGCGGTCGTAGTAACACACGCACACTCAGATCTACAATTGTTAGGGAACCTGCCCTGCCTTGTTGGGAATCAGATGTATACACTTACTTTTCAGTTTTAATGTCAATTTATTCACTATTTTATATGCTCGTGCGTCTTCTCTTATGTTCTATTACACTTTTAGTTTCTTACGTTAGATTACTCGGGCGCGCACGTTTGCGTCTTTACCATTTTACATCCCGAAACTCACTGACTGCCTCGATCGTCTTTTGCCTTCGTCGTTGCCTCTCACTCCATTTCCACCACGCCCTTTTGGCGACCGTGGTGTGTTCTATGCTCGCAGCAACTTTGCGCTACCGGCTGTTGCATTTGAAGTCGGCGGTTGCATTTGAAGTTGGCGGTTGCATTTGAAATCGGCGCTGCCAGATTTCTGTTTCTTACGTAATTCGCGACCCGTCGTCAATTCATTGTTTTATTATTCATTCTTAGGCCAACTTAATTATTAATAACAAAAGATGATAACAGCTGCGCTTCTTGCGACTTTATAATACTAAAAATGTAAACAATAATACTGTTCTTCAATTGATATCTTAATTCTATAATTTCAATACTACTATCTTAATTCTATAACTTAACACTAATAATGCACTCCTTGCGTTTTCATAATAATATCAAAATTAATACTGCTCTTCAATTTATATCTTAATTCTAAAACTTCAATACTAATGCGCTTCTTGCGTCTTCATACTAATGATATCAACGATAATAATTCGTAATCTTAACCCTACAAATTTAATCTACGAAATGTGGAGGAGGCTGGGCCTACTTCACACCCCCCCTTTCTCCGGGATGACGAGCATTACCTTGCCGTTCCTGTAGGCCGTGACGTGATACCGCACCCCCTTGGCGGTAACTTTGGGGCGCGTCCTCTTTGCTTGTTTGTTTATATTCAGTGCTAGCGCCTTTTCGATTGCTGTAACAGCCTCATATGTCAGCAAATCCTCATCGGGAAATACTGTCCAGCTGAGAGGCCGTATTACCCATGTCGATGGTTTCGCTGGAGTGTTGTCCCTATTTGACGCCTCTTCCTCTTCTGGATCACCCTCGATGATTTCGTTTAGTTCCTCCTCCCATCCGTTACTCTCGTCCCGTCCCTCCTCTGTTGTTTTTCCTGGCTCTTCCCCTGGACCTTCCTCGAGAATTCCATTCAACTTCTCCTCCCACCCGTAAATGACATCCGTTTGGTTTGTGGTTGCGTCCGATTGCCGGGTTACCGCGGGCAACGCCTCGGCGGCCCCCAGCTCTTCCTGCAGGTTCTCGTCTCCTACGTTTATCGCCTCACTCGCTAGCTGGGCCTCCTCTATGGGCTGGTGTCTTGGTGGGGATGCTGGCTCCTCCACATACGGGCGTGATGGGCGGGCTCCGGGGACTTCTATGAAGACGGCCGTGGTGTGAACCGTCATCAACACGACGCCGTTGTGCACTGCGTATGCTGTGTCCTGCCGCCGCTCGAATACCGTGTGCCTATACACTCCTGGCTCCTCTTGTCTTTCTTCATCGTTGCCTGGTGGCTCCGGTTCGGGGCTTGGGGTTCTTGACACTTCTGACCCTGATTCTCCGCGTCTTCTACGCGTACGTCCGCGTTGTCCTCCTCTTTGCTGCTTATTACGATTGGGTCGCTCATTTTTTTGTTCTGTGAAATTAAGAAATCTTGTAGTTATATGAAAATATGTGTTGTGTGTTTCTCTTTTTTTATGCGTTTATTTGGGAGGGATTGTGGGGGCCTAATGGGGGGAAAAAAATTATCCCACTCCCGTTTTATAACCCGCCCTGTACTATTGTTTTGTCCTCATCCGTCGTCCGGTTGTGTTCATCTCGTTCCTTATCCCCCTCGTGGAATGGCTTCAACTGTGCTATGTTCGCGAGTTTGGTCTTCCGTAGTCCTTCCCTTGACAACCGCGCGATATTCGGTGATACGAATCCTTTTACGAAGAACGGTCCGCCGTACTTAGGCGCAAGCTTCGCAGCAAATCCTTCACTTGCCGTGGAAAGCTGGTGTGCCTTTAGTAAAACCTTTGTACCGAGTCCCGGTCGCCACTCCCTTCTCCTGAGGTTGTAGTTCCTTCCTTGGTCCTTTGACGCCTTCTGTAAGTTTGACCGAACTATTTTAAACACATCGTTCAGCCTGCTCGCCCTTTCCTCTGGTGTCTGGGGGATATTTCCGGACCCTGGCGTTTTCTCGTTAAACAAAGAAGCTGGTAGGTGGGGTTCCCTCCCTTGCATCAAAAAGGCCGGTGAAAATCCGGTGGAATCTGCCACGCTTGAGTTCACTGCTAACGATATTTCGGGTAATAATTCGTCCCACGAACTTTGGTTCCCCGATATAAACTGCGCGATCATTGTCTTCACCGTCCGGTTCGTCCTCTCCGTCGGATTCTCCTGTGGGCAATACGGGGCGGTATACTGGAGCTCAACCCCCAACGACTTTAAAAATGCTTTGAAATTGCGGCTGGTAAACTGGACTCCGTTATCACATACGAATTTTTTGGTATCCCGAATCTACACAAAATTCGTTCGCGGAAGGCTTTCTGTAGTAGGGCTGCCGTTGCTCGTTTCAAAGGGACTAGTTCCACCCACTTTGAGAAAGCGTCGTGGAATACCAACAACATTGTATCCCCTTGTTTGGAACGCGGCAATGGTCCTACAAAGTCAGCGCACAATACTGCCATAGGCTCTGCCACTTGGCACGTCAGCATTTGCCCGGCCGGTTTCAGCTGATCCGTTTTAAATTTCTGGCACGACTCACAGTGTTTGATGTATTTCGCCGCGTCTCTGAACATCCCAGGCCAGTAGTATCGTTGGGACAGCCGCATTATCGTCTTCCGTACTCCTTGACCTGCTGTCGGTGCGTCGTGGCATTCCAGTAATACTCGTTTCCGCTGATCCTCCTCGACACAAAGTTTCCACGGTATATAGTCATCATCATCAGCGCGGTGTCCTAGATTCCTATATAGCTGGCCATTCTCCTCGATGTAATCGGCGTATTTCATCGGGTGCTTGGCGATCTTACTCCTCATACCCTCGATCCATTTACCGGGTGATCTCTCTTGTACAGCTTGTTGCAAATCCTCTAACGGTTGTCGCGATAGAGCATCCGCCACTACGTTGAGTTTTCCTTTCCGATATCTGAGATCAAACTGGTACTGCTGAAGCTCTAACGCCCAGCGTGCGATCCTTCCTGACGGGCTTTCAATCGAATTCAACCACTTTAGCGCCATGTGGTCCGTAACCACATCAAACTTGTACCCTTCCAGGTAGCACCTTAGTTTCCTGATTGACCACACTATTGCAAGACACTCCTTTTCGGTCGCTGAATAGTTCTCCTCGGCTTTATTCAGCTTCCTGCTTGTGTACGCGATCACTCGCTCTTGCTGCTGGATTGTCTGTGTCAGCACCGCTCCGATCCCAAAGTCACTCGCATCCGTTTGCAAGGTGAATCTCTCAGAAAACTCCGGGCAAGCCAAAACAGGGGCAGATGTCAAGCAGCTTTTGAGGGTTTCGAATGCCTTTTGTTGCTCTGTGCCCCAGGACCACTTCCTCGACTTCTTTAATAAGGCGGTTATCGGCTGTACCACCGTCGCAAAGTTTGGTACGAACCTTCGGTACCATGAGGCCATTCCTAGGCAACGTCTTAACTCTTTGCAGTTAGATGGGGCCTTTAAATTCCGGATGGCTTCCACCTTGGCGGGGTCTGTCTTGATTCCTTCACCACTCACCATGTGTCCCAAATAAATTAACTCTTTTTGGAAGAATGAACATTTTTGTTTATTCAACTTCAAATTAGCGGCTCTCAGCCGACGAAACACTTCTTTGAGATTCTCCACATGTTGTTCCTTTGTTACCCCAATCACTATAATATCGTCCAGATATGCGAATGCGTGTGGTTCCATATCTGGTCCGATAACAGTATCTAACGCTCGCTGAAAAGTCGCGCAAGCTGAGTGCAGACCGAAAGGCATTACCCGCCATTGAAATAGTCCTATGCCGGGTACTGTAAAAGCAGTGCATTCCCGGCTATCCACCGCCATAGGAATTTGCCAGTAGCCGTGCTTGAGATCTAGAGTGGAGATGTACCGCGCGTGCTTTAGCCGCTCTAGAATATGGTTTATCCTCGGCACGGGGTATGCATCGGGGACGGAATGTGCATTGAGTTGCCTATAATCGATGCACATCCTCCACTCGCCTGTCTTCTTCCGGACCAGTACTATCGGGGCACTGTGTGGGCTTCGGGACGGCTCGATTGCACCAGCTTGCAATAGCTCGTCCACCTACTTGTTGATCACTTCTTGCATAGCAGGGTTTTTCGGGTAATACCTCAGCTTGATTGGTTTATCATCCCTCATTATAACCCGGTGCTCTGCTACGTGGAACACACCCTGGAGCCCATCGAACCGCGCTAGGTCAGCCTTTAGAATCTCCTCTATGCCGGGTTCCAAGTCCGTCGGCCAATCCTGTTCTTCGTCACTTGGATCCTTTTCCGACTGTGTTGGAGTGGGGTCGGGCATATCGCATCCTTCTTTCCCGCCTGATAATTTTCCCAAACGCGCCTCCCCGCCTGCTCCGCGCTTCGTATCCACCGCGACCGGCGGCTTGAGCACCACTTTGGCCCCCTCTTTCTGCCTCTGTTTAATGCAGCTATCCGGTTCTTTGGCAGCTGGTTCGCAACGCGGTAAAGTCTGGTCCACCTTTTCAGCCGGCAACTCCACAGTCTCAAGCACCAATCCCACCTAAAGCCTTACTTAAGAAATCTATCCCTAATATGAGATTATCTAACATAGAGGGCATCACGAGCACGTCCAACGTAACTTCGGTCCCCGCTAGACTAACCTTTATTCTCAACAACTTTTCCACCTGTAAGGCAGACCCATCCGCTTACCGAATTTTCGCGCTCGCAACCAGCGTTTCAGCTCTGTGGGTTACCTTTCGGGAAAACTCCTCGCTTATAAAACTTCTAGTGGCTCCCGTATCCACCGTCGCGGTCGCTACCTGGTCCCCGACTCTTACGGTAGCGACTATCCGCCCGTCTTCTACTCTAAGAGGATATTCTAACTGTGGGATTGGCTCGCGTCGGCGATCCGAATCCTCCGTCGCAGTCGCTACCTGGTCCCTGACTCTTACGGTAGCGACTGTTCGCCCGTCTTCTATTCTAAGAGGACATTCTAACTGCAGGATTGGTTCGCATCGGCCAATTTCGGATCCCGTCCCAAATGGTGCCGCTGGCCGTTTCCCGCACTAGGCTTCCGGCAACATTCGGTACTACGTAAGCCTCGGGTTCCACATATCCTGCAAAACAGTACTCGCGGATTGGGACATTCCCTCGCAAAATGCTCACCCTGCGAACAATTGTAGCACATCTGCTTACCGGGCTCCCTTACCCTTTCCTGGCTTGCCCTACCATTAGATATTACCCCTGTCACGCTTTCATATTCGACGAGAAATCCTGCCTGCGGATGTACAACCGGTGCTAGGTTCTCATATATCCGGCGCAATTCCTGTTCCGATCGGTACCCAGCATAATACATCATTTCTTTCAGCTCGATCAGATAATTGTTAAAGTTCTCGCCTACACGTTGTCGGCGGGCCCTGATCTCGTCTTCTAATCTACCTAAATACTGCGACGGCAGAAAGAATTCAAGAAATTCTGCCCTAAATACTGTCCAGGTAACGTTTCGTAGATGACTTATCGCAAGCCAGCGCGCTGCCCTACCGGTCAGAGCTTCGCTCATTGCCCGGGGTAACCTATCCAACCCTATTTCTTGTGCCATTGCCCTGTCCCCGATGGCTTCTATGAATACTAGTGGGTCTGTAGTCCCATCAAATCGTATCCCCATTTCCTCACCAGCTCCGGGACGACCCAACCGTTTCTGGGGTTACCTGACCCACCTATATCAAAGTAGTTCGCCCTTCGCATCGGGTTATCATCCTCGGTAATTCGTACAGGTGAACCCACTCGAAAGCTAGGGGTATATGTGTTCGTGTGGATTGGTGCATTGGTATGTGCATGGGTATTGCTAGATAAGTTATAATTGGGTGAGAGGAAGTTTGCTATGACGTTCGTCTGCGCTGAAGGTTACCAACTCAGACTCGGATTTCTGTCGTGGACGAGACACAACGACTGATGAACCGGATGGGGCGACCCGCAACTCCCACTCCGCTAACCGTGTATATATATCTGCAGTGTGGCCACCTTGCCTTATGAATGTACATACCAGTTTCCTGTACTCATTTACCGTAGTACATTTAGCCAAGCCGAAATCCTGCGCAATTGTTTCCAGATCTTCCTTCCGGCAGTGGTATACCCATTGTTCGCCCACGCCCGGGTTGTTTATGTCGCCGACCTCCGTTTCGGGTGCACTGATTGTTGGTTTCTCCATTTAATTCGATTTTTATTTTAATTTTTATTTTTTTATATTTTTTTCTTTGCACGCACAAGTCTTGATTATTTATTATGTTTAATATTGTTATTATTTTATTATAATTTATAATATATATATATTTTTTCCCACCGTATTAATCACTCTTTGAATCTTATTTGTTAAGAAAAAAAATTAAAAATAAATAAAAAAAATTTCTCAATATTTTTTTTTCACCACTGTAACCACTGTACCGTTTATTTAACCGAAAAAAATTTTAATTTTTTTATTTTATTTTTTTATTTTCCCCCGCTGCAACCACTGTGCCGTTTATTTGACCAAAAATCAAAAAAAAGTTTTAAATATTTTTTTCCACTGTGGCAACCACTGTGTCGTTTGTTTGACAAAAAAAAAAAATTCCGTTCACTTTTGTTATTTCCTTTTTTTTCCACCGTAACCACTGTTCCTTGTATTTAATCAAAAGAAATTCTGTTCACTTTTCTTTGTACTGCTGTGCCGTATCTGTGTGTTTATTTATTATTAAATTATTTTTTTTTTCCCAAAAAAAACTCTTGCCCCACGGTACGACCGGGCTTATTTTATTCTGCACCTTATTGTGTGCAAACACTCAAACACTTTTGTGGCTAGTATGCCAAGACGACGCGTGCCTTTTACTTCTGACACCGACTGTACTTTACGCAGGCACACTTATTCTTTCGCGGCGACGCGTGCCCTTTAGTTCTGACACCGACTGTACTTTACGAAGACACACGTTTCGCGAAAACCGTTTTTTGATCGGCTTATCCGTCTACACCGTCACTTTCGCTGCGTTACGAATATTCGCGAGTCGCTAGACTTGGTACACGGACCCGTTATGTAGTCGGCTTGCTCGCCTTTACACTCAACTTCTTCGCGCCGCAATCGGTGCGTGCGTTTCGATCGTCACTTTCGTCGCGCCACGATTCTCTCGACTTGCCGACACCTAACGGAACCGATCCCGTTTATTACCCGTGCTTGCGCTTTGCTGTCACTTTCGCTTGTGCAGCTGCAGTCACACGCGTGTTCTAACCCGTCTTCATCTACTGTTTTACATGCGTTTTTGTAAAAGCAGAGTATAACCGGGTATGCACGAATCACACCTTTTTTTTCGCAAAAAAACAATTTAAGCCAAAAAAACAACACTTGTTGGTGATGCGGTTGGGGGCTTTACTTCCAACTCGTACCACACCTCACACCTTTACGTCCCTGCTCGGGCGCCACTTGTAAAGTAGTATTTTGCCTGGGTATAAATCTCAGTCTGGCCTGGCTCAGTTTACAAGACAATTTATAATTTGCTGTGAAACGTAAAAGGTGCAAAGTCTACAAGGCATTGGGTGAGGGGGGGGGGGATGAAGAAATCCACTGCCCAAGCTTCGTTAGCCACAGACCCAGGGTCGTAACACGTGAAGGGTACGAGCCCACATACACGTGCTTTCCCACACAGATCGGGCATACACTAAGCGTGGGACACCGAACCGATTAGTGAACGTTCCTGGAAACCGTATCGCTGGGCTAACGCCACTCTACGATACACCCACAGTAGCTTTAGGCTGGGAAGGATAGGGAGGTTAGTAATGTTCTGTTTGAGATTTATCACGCGGTCGTAGTAACACACGCACACTCAGATCTACAATTGTTAAGGAACCTGCCCTGCCTTGTTGGGAATCAGATGTATACACTTACTTTTCAGTTTTAATGTCAATTTATTCACTATTTTATATGCTCGTGCGTCTTCTCTTATGTTCTATTACACTTTTACTTTCTTACGTTAGATTACTCGGGCGCGCACGTTTGCGTCTTTACCATTTTACATCCCGAAACTCACTGACTGCCTCGATCGTCTTTTGCCTTCGTCGTTGCCTCTCACTCCATTTCCCCCACGCTCTTTTGGCGACCGTGGTGTGTTCTATGCTCGCAGCAACTTTGCGCTGCCGGCTGTTGCATTTGAAGTCGGCGGTTGCATTTGAAGTTGGCGGTTGCATTTGAAATCGGCGCTGCCAGATTTCTGTTTCTTACGTAATTCGCGACCCGTCGTCAATTCATTGTTTTATTATTCATTCTTAGGCCAACTTAATTATTAATAACAAAAGATGATAACAGCTGCGCTTCTTGCGACTACTAAAAATGTAAACAATAATACTGTTCTTCAATTGATATCTTAATTCTATAATTTCAATACTACTATCTTAATTCTATAACTTAACACTAATAATGCACTCCTTGCGTTTTCATAATAATATCAAAATTAATACTGCTCTTCAATTTATATCTTAATTCTAAAACTTCAATACTAATGCGCTTCTTGCGTCTTCATACTAATGATATCAACGATAATAATTCGTAATCTTAACCCGACAAATTTAATCTACGAAATGTGGAGGAGGCTGGGCCTACTTCACATACTATAAGCGATGATCCTAAACAAAATGAATGTTTTATAAATGTAAATCAAACCGAAGATATAAATGTAAATCAAACCGAGGATATATATATAAATCAAACCGAAGATATAAATGTAGAACAAGCTAAAAATGTAATAATTGAAAATGAAACCGAGACTACTGTAAATGAAATAAACCATGACGTATCGGCGGACTATGAAAACGCTAGTAGCCTCAGCTCAGAAGAAAAATTTGAGCAAATAAAAGTGTCAAGATTTGGAAGATCCATTAAACCTCCTAACAGGTTTGGTTGGAGCTAAAAATTAATTTGTTAATTTTGTTATTAAAGAAAAAAGCGTGTAATAATACTGAATATATCGAATGTAATAATACTGAATATATCGCAAGTCGATATAAGTAAGAATAAGATGTTTATATATCGATAGCTTTAAGAACCATAATAATAATAAATAATATATATATTGGGGGAGATCTTCCAACAGAGATAGAGGCACTGCGACCGAGCGATCTTTTGTGCCCATAAGACTCCCTACTCAGACAAGAGCTGCTCAACCTCCCGTCGAGGCTTTCCTTATCTGCATAGCTGTCAGAAACTCGCTATGCAGATGCCTCCTTTTAGACCAAATGACGGCTGGACAATCACAGAGAATGTGTTTTGTTGTCTCGTCATCCCCCTTTACAGAGCCTACACTCCGTGTCCGGAGAGATACTCATTTTATGAAGATGGTATTTTAAGACATGGTGGCCGGTGAGGTAGGCTACCAATAATCTTAGGTCCGTCCTGGAACACCCAGCAGTATTCCTTCCTACTAGCGGATGTATCAGCTCTTTAGCTTGACGACATCCTGGACTGGATATCCAATACCTGGATCTAACTCCCTCTGCCCATCCTTCTATTTTTTCTTTGGCAGTGGCCCACCCTAAGCCACAAAAAGGCTCTGGGCCAAGTAAAGGAGTCGCTGAGCCGGCTCTTGCCAGCTCGTCCGAGTTTTCATTGCCGGTAATTCCGGCATGACCTGGAACCCAACACAAAGTTACCTTGTTCCCGGTGGAGAGTTGCTGGAGGCTGGTCCAGCAGTCCGCGACAAGTTTGGAGCTAATCTTCCAAGAGGATAGAGCTTTGATCGCCGCTTGACTGTCTGAAAATATATATATTGGCTCCTCTCATCCTCTTGTCTAGGATGAGTTTAGAGCAGGCCTCAATGGCATGAATCTCTGATTGAAAGACACTGGGCCATTCACCCAGTGCAATCGAGACTCTGGTGTTAGGTTCAAAGATCCCCGAACCCAACCCTTGCTCAGTTTTAGACCTATCAGTGAACCACTGCAGGCCCGTGGGGTCATTACAAGGGTTGCCATTCTCCCATGCCCTACGGTCTGGAATGAGAGTCCTGAATTTCGCCCCAAAGCTCTAGTGGTCATGAGATCTGTTCGGTTGCAGACCTCTAAGCCAGAAACATTATTCAAAATAGTAACATGACCCGCATCATTAGTCAGTGACCCAGATGTGAGTTTGATCCTAAGAAGACTTTTAGCGGCACCTTTTTGTATGTGAATATGTAGAGGAGTCAATCTTATAATTTTCTCCATAGCCGTAGTTGGGCATGTGCGTAAAGCTCCCGTCAGCTTGCTACACTTCTGAATGGCCGTGACCTGCTGCATTTTGGGCCACCACACAAGAGCATCATGGAACACGATAGGCCTGACCATCGTGCAGTAAAGCCACAGGATGGATTTGGAGTCAAGGCCCCACGATTTACCATAAAGTCTACGACATGCCTATAAAGCATGCGAAGCCTTGGTTATCATTTTATTAAGGTGCGAGTTCCAGTTAAGTCGTTTGTCTAGAACAACTCCCAGATATTTGACCTCACTGGAAAGCTCTACGGAAAGGAGGCCCATGTCATTGATGTACCGTTTGGTGAATGGCACAACAGCCGCCTTGTGCGGATTGATGTTGAGACCCACGTTTATTCACCATTCTAGAACCAAATTGAGTGCCCTTTGCATCAGTTCGGTAAAAGTGTTTCCGAACTTCCCTGTAACTACAATGGCCAAGTCATCTGCATACACAATGGCATCTATTCCCTGGCTGTGTAGTTTTTCTAGAAGTTCGTCAACTACAAGTGACCATAGCAGGGGAAACAGCACTCCACCTTGTCGACACCCTCTGGCCGCGTTTATACGAACCGTCGTTGCGTCTAACGTGGAAGATATTTCTCGTTGTCGTAGCATAGCTTCTATCCAGGCTACAGAGGCTGCGTTAATGTCCCTATGAGATAGAGCTCTGGAGATTGACTAATAGCCAGTGTTGTCGAAAGCACCTTTCACGTCCAGAAAAGAGCACAGAGCAATTTCCTTGAATTTGAAAGATTTCTCGATTTCGCCGACTAGGTGGTGAAGAGTGACCTCGGTCGATCCGCCTTTGATGTAGGTAAATTGTGATTTGTGTATCGGTTTGGTGGCCTGGAGAGTACACCTCACGTGCAAAACCACCAGCCGCTCCGCAGTCTTGAGAATGAAAGACGAAAGGCTTAACGGTCTGTATGACTTAGGTTGGTAGAGAGCTTTGTTGGTGTGATAATTATTTCAATGCTATGTTGTAGTAAGGCAGGGAAAATCTGGTCGCCCCCCGGGACTTTAAAAGGGCTAAAAGATTTGACTGCCCACCTGACCTTGTCAGGATCGAAGATAATACCGGACAGACTGTGATCTCGCCTAATCGGTGTGGTGGTGAACCCATCTGGTTCACCATGTGTGTTAATTCGAGATCCTGGGAAATGCACCTGAAGTAAAAGTTCTAGCGTTTCCTTTCGATCTTGAGTAAAAGAGCCATCTGTTCTTTTAAGAAGCCCCACCCCATTTGTTGAGCCCTTTGCGAAGACCTTTTGCATTCTAGCTGCTTCTGGTAGTGCCTGTACACTTTTGCAGTAGCTACGCCAGCTCTCCCGCTTAGCTCTTCTAATGTTCTTATTATACTCCCGATTTGCTTTAGCTCTATTAAAGAGTCTACGAACTACCTGTCTTTGACCTGCAAGTCTGTCGGTCCACCTCGGTCGGGGAACCTCGCGGTTCACCCAATGTCGCTTTTGAACCGTACTGTCTTGGAAAGAAGTTATAAGCACATTATGAAGCTGGTCAGCAGTCAACTCTATGTCACTCACAGACACAAAGTTGGTTATATGTTGGTCAGCTTTCATAGCCACAGAGGCTGTGAACATATCCCAGTTAGTTTTCTTCCGATTATATAGCGAAGTATTGAGTTCCGTTTGGCCAGGTAGATCAAACCGGATGTGCTGGTGGTCTAATAGCGTGGCTTCATCGGTAACCCTCCAGTTCGTTATATAACCGGACAGGAAGTTGCTAGCCAGGGTGAGATCCGGGACCTTCTCCCGGATGGCGTTTATAAAGGTATGTTTGCACCCTCTATTAACTACATCTAATTGACTACACAATAGATATTCAAGAAGGCACTCACCCCGTTTGTTGACATCACTGCTGCCCCATATGGTGTGATGCGCAATAGCATCGCAGCCGACAACCATGTGTTTCCCGGCTGTGCGACAGAAGTTGACGAGTCTCTGGACCTCCATAGGCAGAGCTACGTCAATGTCTCCGGAAAAGTAGGCGGCCGCCACCACCACTTCTGGAACACCTTCCGCTGTAGCCACCTCTACGGCTGTTGCAACTAGATCCCTGCAGATGAATTTAGTTAGTGGAATATGCCTCACGTTATTATCGAAAAGAAAAGCTGCGCGAGGAGCACCTCCACTGCGGTCATATAACAACTTACTTGTAACGCAGATTATTCCTCTAATTTGGCCACCGATCAACCATGGCTCCTGGACTAGGGCCAGGTCGATCTTTTGCTCGGCGAAGGTCCTGCACAGGGTGGCCGACAGAGAACTGCAACGAGTATGATTAAGTATGATCAAACACTCATGCCAAATAAAAAATCAAATCAAGTCAAGTCACTTACCAAACATGTTCGATTGATGCAACATGAACCGTCTCGTGTTCGACAATCACGACCGAGTATCGGTATGGGCTGCTTCGGTTACAATCAAACCGACTTAGCTCATTGTTGTTGACGACTCATCGAATCGAACAAACTGTAAGCAACGAGTAAAGACAATTTTACTCGAGTAATGTTGGATTGATTTTAATCATCTGAGTCATACTCGAGTAAAAATGTATGATTTTTGGTATGAAGCGTTTGGAAGGAGGGTTTGATGCGTACACACAATGTGTTCAAGCTAACAGTACAACATATATTTGACACACATATTAAAGAAAACATATTAACAACAAATTTAATTATATTTAATGATTTCAAATAAAAAATATAAAAAAATAATAAATCTTATTTATTAAAATTATAATAATTTTGATTTCAATACTTAGCGTAGTTAATTAAATTTCAACATTATTATTTTTATAAACAGAGTTTAAGAAAATTAAGCTGTCTACCGACCCGGGTGCTAGCCTGTTACGCTTCTCAGTAATTATATTGCCCGCTAACGAGAATGACCTCTCAGCCGCTGCACTACTAGCTGGTATTGAATGAATTTGCATGGCAACTTCATATAAATATGGAAATTTTATTTTATTATTTGTCCACCACTCTAGCAACTTAAAGCTATCGGACATCTCAACAACTTCCAAAGCATATCTGTTTACCTCTTCGCTAGGAGTTTCCGTTGTTTTTGTAGCCGGCTTGCTCATTAATTGCGAAAAGAAAAAGGCATCGCCTGAGCTACTTGAGGGTGGAACTTTTAGTATTTCTTGATTTTCGGCAAAGCTATCATTAAGGCTATCAGAGTCAAATGAAAATGCGAACGTTGATGTTGGAGTTGAGGGCGTTATGGGGACATTTTTAAAAATTAATTCAACACAAAATTCTTTTAAGTGATCCAGTTCAGATTCTTGCATGCTTATAGCTGGTGGATACAAAAAAAATGCAACTTTATGCCATATACTTAAATTAGGCACCCATATTTTCTCAATATTTTCACAAATGTTTGATTTTAGTGTTGCTACGGTTGGTATGTCTTCTGGGCTTGGGCATAAATTTTGTTTAATTGTCATTATGGATGGAATAACATAGCACAACGATGGTGCTTTTGTGAATTGGAGTTTTTTGAAAACAATTTCCAGGTGCTCACAAACTTCTACTAATGATTTTACAACTGTTATATTAACGTTGAGAAGTCGTCGACTTTCGTCCTTAGTTGCCAAAATTCTATTTATTTCAGCCCAATTGTCATGAATAGACTCAAGCATCCTATAATGGGAGTTCCATCTTGTTGGGCACTGATTTTTTAATGATGTCACCAAAAGGTGCTGCAGATTTGCTTTTTTAAAATATTTTGTAATTTTTTTACAAGCTTCTGTGGTCTCTGCAAGCTCAGTGCAATCTGAAAATGACTTTTCCAACACGTTGGACAGCAAGTGGCTACTGCAGTTTATTCTGCTATTGTTTTCGAGAGCCTTTATAATGTTAGAGCCCCTATCGGTGACAAATTTGACTGGCTCTATGTTGTCTACTCCAAATTCCAGAAACACACTCTTCACCTTTTTTATAATGTTGTGACCAGTAGATTGTGCGAAATCCATGGATTTCATTCCAATCACTATGTCATTGAACTTCTTTGCGGCCACGTAATGCAACGTGACGCCCAAAAAATTCCGCTGCACATAATGGTCCGTCCACATGTCAATTGTGGCTGACGCTCCTCCACTGCGTACAATTTCTGTTATCTCACCACGCAGCTCTCTTTTTTTCTGGTCTGCTGCCTTTTGCACGTTCCTTGACACTGTTGTCGGATCCGGTATAAGATCATCCACATCTATATTTTCGCCGTACAAAGACCCGAGCTTTATAAAAAATTTAACCATTTTGATAAAGCCAGTACCTTTAAATTAATTTTTTAATAACTATTTTTAATTGAATTTAATTTCATTGAAAAACGGCACCTTTTACTGCAGAAAACGGTCGGCAATCTTCCGTCACCCAATTAGCGCAAATTTTTGTTGCCTCGATTTTCTCCTCAGCAGACACCTGCGATAAGACAATTGTCTTATTTGTCGCCTTGCAACACTTATGCCTGTGCAAATTTGAGGTTTGGCCATTTTTGTACTTTAGGACAACCGAGCACGTTCGACAAAAAACAAAATCGGGCACAACTTCATCAATTTCGTTTCTCACTTCCGATAAAATAGTCCACAGAGAGCTTCGCCCTTTGCGTTTACCACATAATGAATATGTTCCGCATTGAATTTTCTCTTTAATTGTTTTACTGTCTTGATCCATATTAATCAACAATTCTTATTTGTTTTTAACGACACGCCACTTGTCAGCAAAACAATGCAGTTGCGAGAACACGTGACGGCAATGGTATGAGTAAATCACTCTTCGGGTTTGATGTGCAACACGAACACGAAGTATGATTCATTTACGGTTGTTGCGTGTGAAGCGAACGTTCGTTGACAAATCATGTATGGGCTGTTCATTAGTGATTCAAACTTGATCGTCGAAGCTGAGTTGAAGACGAACGGTTCGATACCAGTACATGAATCAAACCGAACGAATCGTGCAAAGTACGCGTCAGTAATCGAGTATGAACAAAAATGTTTGACTCGTTGCAGTTCTCTGGTGGCCGACGCCCCTTTGGCGTGGTGCAGGTTCGCCTGGAGAACCCTCATGGTTCTCATGACTCCTCCTTGGAGCGCTGGACGAGGTTGCCGCTCTTGCCCCGTCGAGAGTTGTTACCTCTCACTGCCTTCGGCAGTCTAGATGCCTTGACCGACATCGGAATCTTGGCTGCCAGCGCCGTGGCTTTGGGAGGCTGTGCCCTGCCTCTGGTGGGAGCGCTACCTTTTGTAGCACCGCCTGGGGCTCCCTTTGCCTGTGGTGTACTCCTTGGAGCTGGGACGGGGGTGGTCTTCGTTGCGATTCCAGCAGCTGCACTTGTAGACGGACCATCTCCGGGGAAGGGTTCACGTTGAACAACGCTGCTCTGGACCTTAGGAGCGGGGCTCTTAAGGATAAGCCTGATCCAAGCTGTTGGCGAAGTAGCCTCGCACAAGGCTGGCCCTACTCCGACAGCTCCACGTCAAGCGTTGCAAAGTTGCACCTGACCCACTCGGCTGCTTTATTGTCATGGCAGACGAGCAATAGCCACCCAGTTCTCGGAACACATCCCTCAAACTGTGGCTTTAGACCGACTGTAGAGAATGTGGTCTTTAGGATCGCAGCTTTGAGCGCAGCCATCTGCTCCGCTGTTAAAGCCAACGACCTATCAGTCAAGATAAAGCCGAGCTTGACACCACTTGCCATCCGACTATAGGATGGTGCTATCGGCTCTGAATGAGCACTCTTCGGCTTCTTTGACAAGCCTGCCTCTGGGGTCGTGTCAAAAGACCGATCACGCTTAGCCATTGCTTCAGCGGGACGGGGAGCTTTTGCCGCCTGGAGAGCCTCAGCTCTCGAGAGCCCTTTCGCGATAGCTGCCTTAAACAGCTTCCTTTCGCGACTTGTCATTTTAACAAAGGCGACCTCGGAGTCTAACCTTTAGCCATCGGATCCGATTGCCTGCATCGGCTATGGATATTAAGCTGGATGCGTCGTCGGACGGTATCACGGTGACGTCTTCGGAGTCTGAGGCCATCACCTCAGGTTCCTCTGATGTCGCCAGATCTTCCGTCGACGAGAAGGAGGCAGTCTCCACAATCGCAACCGGAACGACATCCGTGCATTTTGGGGTGGGCGCCGGCAGCACAGCAGCTGCAATGCCTGTAGTGGCTGTTTCCGTGAAGGATGAGGCCTGGGGAGATGCTGTCAGAGTAACATCACACTCATTATCTACTGTTGTTAAATCCATGTGATTCCCACGAGTGAACGGGAAGGGAGGTCACCCGCGGCATAGCCCGTGTACCGCGGGAAGTCCACAAATAAAACTGGAGGGGGACAGGTATCCAGAGTCCGCAAATTAGCGACCGAGCACCCCCTCGGCCACGAATCCCTCAACATATGCTGTTCCACCTTGGATTGGGGAATTTAATGAAGAGTTATCTTCTCTTAGCCCGACTTCCATTAGTCAGCACCCTTAGTCGAGACATGACCAACACAAGGGTCTGCTTCCAGCCGCCCTCGCGTGGAGAGTATAGTCGCACTTCCAACAGTGTGAGCAGATACGGCGCGTACTACTGACATAGTTACACGTGATTCCCCTTGCTCACCTGACGGCTGACGGCATTTTAAGTACCATAGGTAAGCGGCGCCCTTTTGCTGCTTCCGGGATCATGAGAGCATCGTCTCAAGCTAATCAGATTTTATAAAAACTAAATCAATTGTAATCTTTACAATTGGACCTTTTTATACACCAAAGCGTTGATTAATATGTGCCGCGAATGCGTTATAAAAGAAAGAAAGTTTTAAAGTCCCTCTCAAGGGCATCAAATTCCCTTAAACGAAAAAAAAATCTGTTATATAAATATACTAGAAAACCTGGCGAACTCCGTTACGCCACCTCTTTTTTTTTTAACATTTCGTGGATCGGGATCACTTACATCGAACAATGCTTTCAGCGGCTGTTGTGGTGTAAGTAATGAATCCAGTTAAATTTTTCACTTGCGCCGCACAATCCAACGATTTCTCTTTTGAACTTTAACGTATTGCAATATCGTCACTGTAGTTCTCAGTGGGATCATATTGGAATGCCAGGCGATTGTATGATGCCAATGATCTTCGTATACAATCGGGCATTTGTATCAATCGGACATTTTCTCTTATTATATTTAATCTTTCTTCGCGTAAGTTCTGTCTATACTCTTCTTGCTGTCTTGCATGTCTTGTGCGGCGGCCGATGTTCGCACGTCGTCCTCTAGGCATTTTAGACTATGGACAGACTGGTGAATTTTACCTCAAATGCACAATCCACATAATTTACACAGTTCAACTTACCACCTTAAAGATAAATGCCTGCAGTTGAAATTGAATTAAAAATTTGCAAAATAATCGTGATTGTTTTGATGGTTTCCAATTGAACTGTTAATAAACGAATTGGTTTAACCTCATTTTTACAATGTCAAATGAAATATACTAAACATATTACAATTAGAAGCTGTCAAACAATGTAACGACATGTAATCGAATGGTTACATGATTAGGAATTTTTGTTAAGGATTTTCTCGGTTTTCCTGCATTCCTATTGAACATTTTCCTAAAATTGGTTTGCTACAAACCTCACGGAGCCCTAGACCTTTCCAACGAATGCAAAAGCGTGGAAATCGGTTTTTGCGTCCTGGAGTTATATCGTCAGAAAAAATTCAGACTTATTTTTATATATATAGATATAAGATATCTATATATATAAAAATAAGTCTGAATTTTTTATATAAGATATCTATATATATAAAAATAAGTCTGAATTTTTTCTGACGATATAACTCCAGGACGCAAAAACCGATTTCCACGCTTTTGCATTCGTTGGAAAGGTCTAGGGCTCCGTGAGGTTTGTAGCAAACCAATTTTAGGAAAATGTTCAATAGGAATGCAGGAAAACCGAGAAAATCCTTAACAAAATTCCTAATCATGTAACCATTCGATTACATGTCGTTACATTGTTTGACAGCTTCTAATTGTAATATGTTTAGTATATTTCATTTGACATTGTAAAAATGAGGTTAAACCAATTCGTTTATTAACAGTTCAATTGGAAACCATCAAAACAATCACGATTATTTTGCAAATTTTTAATTCAATTTCAACTGCAGGCATTTATCTTTAAGGTGGTAAGTTGAACTGTGTAAATTATGTGGATTGTGCATTTGAGGTAAAATTCACCAGTCTGTCCATAGTCTAAAATGCCTAGAGGACGACGTGCGAACATCGGCCGCCGCACAAGACATGCAAGACAGCAAGAAGAGTATAGACAGAACTTACGCGAAGAAAGATTAAATATAATAAGAGAAAATGTCCGATTGATACAAATGCCCGATTGTATACGAAGATCATTGGCATCATACAATCGCCTGGCATTCCAATATGATCCCACTGAGAACTACAGTGACGATATTGCAATACGTTAAAGTTCAAAAGAGAAATCGTTGGATTGTGCGGCGCAAGTGAAAAATTTAACTGATTCATTACTTACACCACAACAGCCGCTGAAAGCATTGTTCGATGTAAGTGATCCCGATCCACGAAATGTTAAAAAAAGAGGTGGCGTAACGGAGTTCGCCAGGTTTTCTAGTATTATATATAATATATTTAATAATGAATTCCTTAACCTTTTTGAAACTACAGGCGCCATACTTTACTTTTTTACATTTTGCCAATACATATAATTATAAAGAAACGGTAAAAGCTCGTAAGGTGCCACCTTTTTTAACAAAAAAGAACTGCCACCCGGTTAAAAAAAGAAAAGAGTGAGGTAGCCTTCGTTAACTCGCACACAAAATAATGAAAATGAGAGATGCAGTTTTCTTAAAAACTGGCTGCTCAATATGCATAAAAAAATTAAAAAATTTTTCTATATACCGTGCATTTGGGGCGATCAGCAACGAATTTGTTATTTTGTATAAGAAAAGGTGGCAATCAAAATGCGCCTAAATTTAAATATATTATATATATTTTAATAAAATGCCTACTACAACAATGCGCATGTTAATGCGTTTGTTGTAGAGTTGTGTCGTTTCGTTCAGAATAAGTTCATATGAACGGGTCATTGAAATGAACGAATGAACTAATTCAGTAATTCGTGAACGAAATCGTTCATTTTATTTTTTTTTGCGGTAACCTGAAATCTGTCAAACTAGATTATTGTTGAATTTTCTTAAAATAAAATGTCTAATGGTACCATTTTATTGGAATTGAGGGTGGAAAGCACCGGCAAATGTATTTATTGCAAATCCGTGCTGAGTATAGCTGGCGGGTCTCAGAGCAATTAGTGGCGCCATTTATCAATCTAATTAAAATTTGAAAATGTTTTAATGGGCTCGAAAGCTACTAATCTTATTTATTGCATTAAAAAATGAAACAATGTTCATTCAAAACATCTGAATAGAATGATCAACATGTGTGCTACCGGTCATCGTTCAGAACAACTAAACAACTGAATAGAATGACCTGTTCATATTCTATTGTTCATCGTTCAGAACAACTGAATAAAATGACCCGTTCATTTCTATCGTTCATCGTTCAGAACAACTGAATAGAATGACTGACTAAGTTCACTGCTAAAAAATGAACTATTGAGCTTATTCAACAAATTGAACTAAAAATACCAACTCTAGTTTGTTGTAGTTTCATGACTGAAATGTTACATAAAATGACCACCGTTATATATATGTGCCGGCAGCCTGCAAAGAGTATGTAATACTAACAGAGAGGTAACCAGAGACAGCAACTTTAACACAAAAAAGTCTGCTCTAACAGCGGCACATAACGAGTTAAGTTGCCGTCTGCATTTTCAAATTATTTGCCGCCTTCTTGAAAATCATCTGGTGAAACAGACTCAACGGCGATCATTTTTTTGACTTTGTTTTGATGGCGAAGTGTGTTAAGAAAGCGACAGCAATAATATGTTGCTGTTCGTTTCTTCTTGTGTTGTTGTCAAACCCTTGTATGAATAATAAAGACAGTTTATTATGAGTGATTAAACTAATCCAAGAATAAAGGAATTTTTCATTAAAATATTCACAATTAATTATGTGTTATGTTTAAATTATATGTAAGTGGTTTTATTGATTTCCACCTAATATTGCCAAATACGTTTTCTTATAGTTTTGGAATTAGGTGGTAATATATATTTAATTATTAGTGGCTAAATATTAATATATAACTAACAATAAAATAAACTTGTTTCGTATTCAAAATGATATATTAATAACCCTTTTATTTGATTGGCATACTGCAAAAATGTCTATGCCATTAATTTAATATTGGGACAATGGGTATTTCTAGTTGTGCAGCTTATATGTACATACATATCAGCTACAACAGCCAACCAATGGGAACACATTTATGCATATACACAAAGACGTGCCTGACCTGCGATACGTTTTGCGTACTCATGCAGCCAAATAAGTACACCAAAACGTAAGCAGCAAAAAATCAAAACAACAAATGCGGCGGCCAGCACAGAAGTATAAACAAAAGCAGCTGTTCTGTCTTTTCTCTACCTACGACCTTCCGTCAGATTTGTGCAAGGGCGAGTAAAATTTTTTTGACAGTTCTTTTTACATCTCTGTTAGTATTACATACTCGTTGCATGCGTTGAGTTGCTTACTCATTTTGGCACTCAGTACCTCAGCCAGCCATATATATCAGTTAGCTTTCTGTTGCGCAGTAAATTAGCTCACGTTGGAACTACCAGTTCGTGTATGATGATGATTAATTTACATTTAATTAATTTTATCAAAATCTGGCTGCTCGATTGCTCAAAATTTTTTTTAATATACAGCTGTCCCTTCAATTGAATATTTATTTTGTTATTAAATCAAAATGTCATCACACAAAAGAGTTTTTTATGTTCATGCAACGCAGGCGCAGTTCGATTAAGCAGAGCCAAGAGTAAATAACTCGAGAAGTTATAGGGAAAGGCTAAACTGAACTTTTTGATGCCAAATTTGTATTAGGCTAACAAAATCAACATGCAAGAAATATAGATGCAAAATCATTCTTGCAAGGAATGTCGATAGATTGGTAAATGTCTAGTTTCCACTGCATTGTCAAATATTGACCAAAAAAAAAACGAAAATCACTATAATAAGGGGTTTTTTTTGTCAAATATTGACCAAAAAAAAAAAATCGAAAATCACTATAATTCATGGTTTTTTTTTAAAAAAAATTATGTCCGATGTCGCAAAAAAGCTATTTTTAAAAAATAATTGTTTAAACAATAAAAAAAAGTTTCTAACCTGTGAAGTCACATACATCGCAGAAGGAATCATAAGACATTGTATACGGCGTGTGTGTGATCGATAGTAACCGATAGTGTGATCTGCTTCGGAACATAGCCAATAATGCCAATAGCAGTGGCGTGAGCCACTGCTTTACGGCATTAGGAAGTTTAAAATGCCGTAAAAAAATACTCCAAAAATCGAATTAAAAACTGGCATTTGCGGCATTTTAAACTTACTAATGCCGTAAAAGCAGTGGCTCACGCCACTGCTAAGGCACTGTTGGCTATGTTCCGGAGCTGATCACACTATCGGGCGTTATTGCACACCCAGATAAGTCGTTCTTATTTCGTTTCTATTTATCGTATATATATTTGAAGTGTATACGCGGTTGAAAATGTGTAAGATACAATATAAAATATTAATGAGATTAATTGTAACACATTTTTTTCGTTCCAATGTATTATTATCATATCCACTTTTTTATTGTTTAAACAATTCTTTTTAAAAATAGCATTTTTGCGTCATCGGCAATAAATTAAAAAAAAAACCCCTTATTATGATGATTTTCGTTTATTTTTTTTTTGTCAATATTTGACAATGCAGTGGAAACTAGACATTTGCCGATAGATTGGCTGACCGTAGTAATAGGTAAGGAATTAAGTTCTTTTGCGGTCAAATTAATCATATGTGGGACTTTAAACAGGAATAATGAAATGTTGCCGGACAACAGCAAAAATCAGCTGAACCGCTCGCTTTATATGGAATGATTTGTATATATGTATGTGGGAACGCTGTTAAGGCGATATTTACTTATCGGTAAAAGGCTTTTGGCTTTGAGAAAACCAAACCGTTTAACTCGACCAGTAAATTAATTTTGCGTTTAGCTAAACGAAAATTTAACCGGACATTGAGAAACTGGGCCTAACATAATTTTCTATAACATACTTTACTAGAAAGGTTAAGTAGTACGCTTTCTTTGTGCCCTTGAGCTGAGATATTGAAGGAATGGTAAAAATGTAATTTTTCAACTACAAGATTTACCCATTCTAAAAACTGAAATTGGCCAAATGTTGCATAAAAAAATAATTATTTAATTTTTTTTATAATTTTGCACCACTTTTCATTCAAAAAATGTTAAAAAAAAAACAATTTAAAAACGATTCGATATATCGCGGTTGCGATAGCCGTTGCTGGCCATCCGTTGCCAACTTGACGCATGTTTTTTTTTTTCAAATACGTTAATAGTGCATTTACACAAAAGGCCGTAAGGCGCGCCGCTAGCATTTAGCCTTAAGGCCTTCGAAAAATGTTGCCTTTAGCATACAAAATAAGGCCGGTATTTTTGAAAATAGCGTCTTTTTCCAAGCGCCGCAATGCTACCGGCTAAAATAAAGACCTTTTTTGGTAGGTAGCAACTTTTAACAGCTGACTTTAAACCAAATCAAATGTGCAAGTAAGTAAACAATAATTTGTATAATGTATTGTTAATTTTTTCAATTTAACAATTTAATTTCAAGTAGATGTCTGTCAGAAAGAAAGCGGTGGCCGAGTGAGTTTTAGAGCATGTTTTTTGATATGTGGGAGGACCACAATGAGGATCGCTCTGCCTTCCAGATGCTTCGCGTCCTAATACAGTCAAATTCTGACACTGCATTATGGGCAAGTGCTGCTGCGGTCACTTCTGAGTCCCCGCAATCAACAAAATTGCCAAAAAAAAAGTTGAAGCAATTATTTGCCGTATTTACAACGCAATCACCTATTTCCTTTGCCAGCATTATTAAATTTAAATTTTGATCCATTTTTCAAAATTCTTCTTGTTTAAGGTGGGTATCCAGTACAGAAAAAAAAAAATTTCCCATACAAAATCGTCGTAGCAGGAATTGTTTTTTTGGCTCCGTGTGTTTTGGGTGTCCAGTAACGTAGCAAAAATACTAAACTTCTTATCGATAGTAGCGATTAAATAAATAGGTACACACTGGCGCTCGGCTCAGGAAATACCAAATCATATATATTTTTGTGCCGAGAGCAACAACAAACACTTCATGAAAAATAAAAATGGAAAAGAAATCTAAAAAACGGGTGGAAAATTGTAACCACGACAGAAATTTTTGATGGATTCCATTGGATTTTGCACCATATTATTAAACTATAAGTGCATACAATATTTTAATATGTTTTATAAAATATGTGTATTTTAATTTAAATGCTTGCGTCGTTCACAAGTCTTCCTTTCTGATGCCTTCGATGCAAATATGGGTTGACCCACGATTTGTGCTGTCGGCGTTGACGGTTCCGATGCTCTTCTTTCTCGCTCGTTTTTGCAACATTATATGCTGCCAACAATGGAATAAGCATACTCGCATTGTTTACTTTTTTAAATTTAATGCCTCAGTGTGACCATGTATCTCCTAAGATATTATGCAAAATGGCATATTTTTACCACACATTGGGGGACGACCATGGTCACACTGCCCACGCTTCCAAAATATATCACAAATTCCGGCCAGGAATTTTTTGCTGTACTGGATACGCACCTTTAACAATCACAACCAAAAGTAAAATGTAAACGCCGCTATCACTTAGTCCTTTTTAGCGGCTTCAGTGTAAATGCAGTATAAAGTTAAACAAATATTTCGATATATCGATGTATACCTACGAAAATCGATTATTTAATTGCTGTTTTGGTGCCTTGTGCTTTCAGCGTTATCTAGCAAGCCTTTTATTAAGTTCTTGGGATATATTAAAATCGACGGAAAATGTATCAGCCTCCATTGCCTCCACAGAATTTTTTAACACAACCTCCACCGCCACCACCACCTGAAATAGAAGATGGTGTACCGCCTGGCGTACAAGTTAATGCAAATCCAGAAAACAGTTATGCGCTCATATCCGGTTCAATTAGTTATGAGCAGCAGGCGAATCATCCCTACGGTGCTCAAAATGTGTTGTCAAGTTACAATGAGTATGCGCCAACGTCCTCTGCGATTTATGCGTCATGCCCACTATCGCCATCCTATGCCAGCAGTTCATCCTTAACTTCGTACAACCCATACTTCTACAGTGCAGGCTATGCTGCAAATAACACTCAATCAGCAGGTTTTTATAATGAGCAATATGGTCAGAAATCGCACTCCCAAGAATACCAGGAAAGAGATCGATATGAACACAAGCACAATTATCGACAAGCAAATCAAAGATACGTGCCCTATAACCGGAACACACACGAAGCCTACAATTACAGCAAAAGCAATAGCTATGATCATCTTTACAACAGTCTCCAACAAGCACGCTCAATCTCTTATCCATATGCGTCTAAGGCAATGGTCAAAAAAGAAAGCTTCAATAAACTAAGTGAAACAGACGCATATTCATCAAAGATGGAAACGGAACGTGATCGCTTGTTGCGTAGGTATTGTGCTAACTTCTGTGAAAAACCAGAGGATTATGTAAAAAAAATGAATGCACTAAATGAGGCTGAGGCTCCAGCTGAGTCCTGGATGCGTTGTTCACCCGCTGAACTTTACTATGAGCGCACCCATTCGCAAGTCGAAGTTAAGGCGAAGACACGCCTACATAAACTATGTGAACTGTTTGAAGATGAACTTATCCAGCGCGCTGTACGTGCTCGCCAGGCTTTACCTGCTTATAAACCGCCCCCACGCAAATCGACTCGACGTGCATGCAGGCACAAGCACAAGTTGGAGGCATGCTCTTCCAGCTCGGATTCCGACTCCGAAGAGGGTACCTTCAAGTTTGAGCAGGACTGCTGCATGGAAGAACTGTCGCGCAAGGTACAGCATCCTCAAAGAGTGCATCCCGATTTGTGGCACAACGATGCAGGTGAGATGAACGATGGTCCACTATGCCGCTGCTCGGTCAAGTCTCGCCGCATCGGCATTCGGCATGGCATCTATCCTGGCGAAAAAGGATATGGGACTTGCGATAAAAATACAAACAATGCATCCAAATTGTATCACTACCGCATCACCATTTCACCGCCCACAAACTTTCTAACTAAGACGCCGACCATTATAAAGCATGATGAGCACGAGTTTCTCTTTGAGGGATTCTCTTTACTATCGCATGTTCGGCTAACTGACCTGCCCGTTTGTAAAGTGATTCGTTTTAATATTGAGTACACAATTGAGTACGATGAGGAGAGGATGCCCGAAAACTTTACCATACGTGAATTGGATTTATTCTGTAAGTGTGTGTTATACTTTGATACCGAGGTTAGTAAGTCCCCTAGGCATTCGAAGAGTATATATATATATATATATATATTAAACACTCATATATGTATATAGCTAGGGTCAGCAAAGTAGAAATAAGTTTGCGGTAGCTAATTACGACTACTATCTATAAATCATGTTGAATCGCGTCTAACCAAGCTTTTTTATATGTTTATTTCGGACTAACTAAAATGTAGTTCAATTAAGATAGAAGCTACATCATTTTATTCGTTGGTTTAAAACAATGAAATATTTGACGCAGCCCCGGCTAGAAAAAAAATTTAATTTTCCTTTGTAGACTCCGGTATCAGACTATGTCCAAGTCGGTTTTTATCGACTGCATTTTTTTTTTTTAAATTCATAATAATTGTTTGCGTTGGAATTTTTTTATATTCCTTTATCGTCAAGTCAAATACCTTTTTCATGAACTGCTGGAGCTTGTGGATTTTAATTTAACACCGCATGGATCCCAAAAAGCCGACGACTCCTGTCCCGCCTTTCATTTGCTACCGCGATTTGTGCGCGATCTTCCTGGTAATGGTAAAGAGGTGCTTGCCATGTGCGAGGTGCTTAAGTACTTGCTAGACAACTCGGCTCAACTAGTGGAGCGACAACAGCTGCTTCACTTAAATCAAATCAGTACAGATGAGTGGCAAAGATACGTTGATTTTATCAAAGGCATGTTGGTAACAAAGCCGGGCCATAAGCCCTGTTCTCTGCGCGTCGATCAGCTGGATCGAAATAATTCTGATTTGCCGGAGTGCTTAGATCGGGAGACAGGAATCTCCCATCCAGCGATTGTACACTTTGGCATTCGTCCACCACAATTAAGCTATGCGGGCAATCCCGAGTACCAAAAAGCTTGGCGAGAATATGTCAAGTATCGTCATTTAATGGCTAACATGTCAAAGCCTTCGTTTAAAGACAAACGTAAGCTTGAGGATAAAGAACAGCGACTGCAGGAAATGCGAACGCAAGGACGTATGATGCGTAATATAACAGTGGCTATTAGCTCGGACGGCTTTTATCGAACTGGAATTATGTGCGACATTGTGCAGCATGCAATGCTTATACCAGTACTAACTGGACATTTGCGATTCCACAAGTCATTAGATCTGCTTGAGAAAAACATTGGCTATAAGTTTAAAAATCGATATTTGCTTCAACTTGCACTAACACACCCATCCTACAAGGAGAATTATGGAACTAACCCAGATCACGCACGAAACTCACTTACTAATTGCGGAATAAGACAGCTCGAATTTGGAGATAGAAAGATTCACTACATGAATACACGCAAGAGAGGCATAAATACGCTTGTTAGCATTATGTCTCGTTTTGGGAAAGATCACGAAACTTTGTCGAATATAACTCATAATGAAAGGTTAGAGTTCCTTGGAGATGCAGTTGTCGAGTTTTTAAGCTCGATTCATTTATTCTTTATGTTTCCCGAACTCGAAGAGGGTGGTCTGGCAACTTATCGAGCGGCAATTGTTCAAAATCAGCACTTGGCACTTTTGGCAAAAAAATTACAACTCGAAGAGTTTATGTTGTACGCACACGGTTCTGATCTGTGTCACGAACTCGAACTGCGTCATGCAATGGCGAACTGTTTTGAGGCCCTAATGGGTGCTTTACTACTGGATGGTGGTATTAAGGTTGCAGATAAGGTTTTTACTGATGCGCTGTTTCGGCAGGACAATAAGTTGCTTCAGATCTGGAAAAATCTGCCTGAGCATCCGCTGCAGGAACAGGAACCATTGGGTGATCGGAGCTACATTGATTCATACCGCGTCCTTAAGGATCTGACCAGATTTGAGGACTCCATTGGTATAAAATTTAAGCACATCCGCTTGCTGGCACGTGCTTTCACAGACCGCTCTATAGGTTTTACACATTTAACACTTGGCTCCAATCAGCGTCTGGAGTTTTTAGGTGATACTGTTTTACAGTTGATTTGCTCAGAATATCTGTACCGCCATTTTCCTGAACATCATGAGGGTCACTTGTCCCTACTTCGTTCATCACTGGTTAACAATCGGACACAAGCAGTTGTTTGTGATGATTTGGGAATGCCGAGGTACGCAGTCTATGCCAACCCCAAGGCTGATTTGAAGACTAAAGACCGTGCTGATCTGCTTGAAGCTTTTTTAGGAGCTTTGTATGTCGACAAGGGGCTTCTTTATTGCGAGCAGTTCTGTCATGTATGCCTATTTCCACGTCTGCAGTTGTTTATTATGAATCAGGACTGGAACGATCCAAAATCAAAGCTACAGCAGTGTTGTCTCACATTACGCACCATGGATGGTGGCGAGCCAGATATACCTTACTATAAGGTTGTCGAGGCTTCTGGACCGACAAACACCCGCGTCTACAAGGTAGCTGTTTATTTTCGCTCCAAACGCTTAGCCACTGCCAGTGGCTCGTCTATACAACAAGCTGAAATGAATGCTGCAAAGCAGGCATTAGAGAACTCACGAGATTTGTTTCCCCAGTTGGATCATCAAAAACGGGTCATTGCCAAGAGCATAAGGAAACAAACTGGAAGTGAAATTGATACAGATGCTGATAAACTCCAAAACGATATGGCCAAAAAACCTAAATATGCACCGCTTTTCAAAGATGAGTCCCACCTGCCAAAGCAATATCGAATGCATGAAAATATTTCCAGTGATGAGTTGCCAGATGACGATGAAGACGACAAGGACGCATCTACATTAACCGTTTTCAATAGAAACAACAGCAGCCGTTGTGGCAATACCAACTGTCTTAGCACATAGAAAAACCAACAACTAGGTTAAAAAGATGGCTCAATATCACCAGTCTCCTCATCGTCGTCAATTTAATAAGTAAAGTACTTAATACATTTCCAAAACAAATATCATTGTATAGCAAAACCAAATATAATCGAAAATGACCTATGAATTAAAGCTTTGTTATTAAACACGAATTGTTAAATGGTGTGCGATTGTCACGCACAGAAAGTAAAAGGTCGGTGTAAGGATTCAAAATTTTAACTAAAGTAAATGAATTTGATAACCATTGTACAAAATGCAATAAGAGTTTTGCAACGTATTAATTTGGAAGACCTATATTTACTTAAACAGCGACAAACGACGTCCAAGTGAGCGCCCGCTGCCATTCAATGCACTGCTAATATGTGCCATTTCGGGTAAGTTCTGAATATCACCACGCGCAGCAACTGACGGTGCTGAGCTAAGCAGTCTTTGTGCCACACGCTGTATGTCTGCAGCCGATACTTTTTCTACAACAAGTTTTATAAATTAGCTTGCACTATTAAGCATTTGTTTTGTTTCTTACCAATTTCCTTTATGAAATGTTCAGGTCGCTTGCGATTCCCGTGACCAACACCTGACGTCCTACATCTTCGAACACAACTGGACGCGATTCCAGGTTCATCAAGAGCATAGATTGCAGTTGTATTTTGGAGCGCATCAACTCTTCAGTGCCAGGTACAATAGCCATGGATATAAGTTCGCGGGTCAGTACCTCAACCATGTCTCGCATATGCTCCGGTGGGGCACTGCCGTGTATACAGAACAGTCCGGTGTCCATATAGGCATGATTATATGCAGTGGCGCTGTACATCCAATGGTATCGATTAAGTACTTTGGTATAGAGACGCGAATACATGCCCTTGCCGGGGCCACCGGCAGAGAAAGAGCCACCACCGCCCATCATTATGTTTAGCACACACAATGGTACAAAGTCGGAATCTTGATGGGAGCAGCCCTCAAAACCAAGTACGACGTGCGCCAGTTCAGGCAGTCCTGCTGCCGCATAAATTGGAATTTCGCATTGCTCCTATTTAAGTATACAAAATATAATAATTATTATGTTCTTTACATATCAAAATATTCATGTCTCTTACTTTAACCAAGCCGCCTGTGTACTGAGCGACTGACGTGTCGACTTCTTTTGGACCACTATTTGGCAATGATTCTTTCATCCAAATCGCCTTGGATTCGACAAAGTATTGTTTCACATGATCAACTAACTCGTCGTGATTCACCTTAAAATATGTTGAATAGTAAATTATTTCTTGAATAAGTCAAGGCTTAACTTACGCCAACGCCAGCAATAACCATTCGGTCCGGGGTATGATGATACTTCAAATAGTGCATTAGCACATTGCGGTCAATGTTGTCCAGATTTAGTTGCGGACATAGCTTTGGTAATCCAAGCGTATTGTCCCTGTATGCGGCGGCATGTATCATATCCATTAGAATTGGTTCCTGCTCAGGTCGCATACCAAGCGTCTCCAGTTCAAAGCTGACAGCGCGTCGCGCCAAGTTAACCTCTTGCTCGCTGAGCAAGGGTCGCAAAGTTATATCAGCAAGTAAACGGGTAACAGACTGAAGCGCACGACTGTCAATGCTGGCGGCATATATAAGCGTGTCGCGAGAGCTTTGGCAGTCGCATATCCCACCATTCTTTTCCAACTCCTTGAGAATTGCATCCTTGTTGGGAAAGTTTACTGTGGACTGTTGATAAAAAAGTTTTTACAAATCCCTTAATATGTGAATCTTACAGTCTTTGTTAATTTTACTCACATTAAAAGCAAGTTTTTCAAGAAAATGCGATACTCCACTGGGATAAGCAACTTCATATCGTGGTCCAGAGTCTAGCACCAGACCCACAGTACAGAATTGTCCGTAACGCGGCTCCGAAGCAATGCGCAGTCCGTTTGGCAGTGTTGTTACCTGCGTCGTCGCACTTTCGACTAATGGTTTGGCATAAATTGCCTCCGACAGGTTTGCAGGTTCTTCAGTGAGCGGTGGCAGATGCGTAACAATTTTTTTGGACGGCGTGTTTATCTTGTGTGGCCCACCGTCGTTGCTACGTACTCGTCCAGTAATTTGTCCGATACCCGTACCACTGCCAATTTCGTCACCACCCACTGACTTTGTGGCAAAACGCATGGCAAATCTATTTAAGTAATAGCAAACTAAATTCCAAATACCGGCTATATGTATGACGAAGCACACACACACAAATTATTCTTACGTGCGCCAAGAGTTTTTACGCAGATTCAGCATACTAAAGACTCTCAAGTTCATGGTTTGCAGTTGATTTGGGTTTCGGCCTCAAGTTTATTTACAATTTTGAATATTGAATTTTGCTGCGATCAATTTGCTATTAAGGCATACATATGTAAGTTGGAAGAAAGATATTTTTCCGACTGTCAGTCGCAGGTGACTTTCAAAACTCAGTGCTCAGAAAAAGTATCAAGCGACAGAGCCGATAAAGGAGATAATATTCCCGATAAATTTATAAATGTTTAGTTGTATGCAATCAATGAGAATGTTATATAACAGAGACGAAAACAGAACTGCCAACATAGAGACATTCGTCCATGATCACCCTTGACCTAAGAAAAGACACAGAAACTAGAGCGGCCACAATGCATTTAATACATATTCTTGACCTTACTAATTTTTACATATCTATAAAACAACAAGTTATGTTTAAATTGATTTGTTTTAAATCAATGAAACCAACAAAAAGAAGCATTGCGAGCCCAACAACTTACAACAATAACAAAAGCTACTTGGGTCGTAAATCAATTGTCAAAGGCACAAAAAAAAAAAAAAAAAAAACGGAGACACACACACAGCGCATGTGTTTTGTTTTTGGTCGCGATCGCTTGTGCAGACGGCAGTAGTGGAATGGGTCATGTGTTTTGTTTTTGTAAACTCGGTCGCGGTCAAACTACCAGCTTGTGCGACAATGAGACGCCAAAGTGGTGGAATGAGGTAAACTGACAAATTCAGGAAATTTTTTGTATGGGAGGTACTCGAAGGAGTGGTCCAAATTAAAAATCCTTAGTGCTCACTTTCAACCTGAATGGAATATTTTGTGAAAATTTCAGCCTTCTAGCTCTTATCGTTTAGGCTGTGGGTCTCTCAACAATCAGTCAGTCATTCAGGACAATCTACTTTATATATATAGATAACAGCAATTAAAACAAATCAAACTATGAGATTTAATTAACGCAAATTTTAGCTCCTCTATTTGTTCTCAGCTATTAACTTATACCCCGATTCCACTGCAAGCAAAATGCATGTATGCAATTGGAACTCGGGAATGCTGCATATAGTGAGTTTGAATCTAGTTTCCATAATGGGAATCATGTTTAAATTTTCCCCGTTGGTAGCCTTTTTTGCCAGTTGGTCGGTTTTCTACCAACGGGGAAAAAAGGCAACCAACTGGAAAAATGTTAATGGTAACGTTACAGAGCACTTTAACAGAAGCGATATCAACAAATTGTTAATCGATATTGCTTTAAGCAGTGCCATTTTGAGTATTACAGCTGACAAGCATGTGTAAAAATAAAAATCCATTCAAACGTACCAGACTCTGTTAAAAAAATATGCTGAAACCAGTTGGTTGTGTAGTGGAATCGCCTACATTCCCGACTTGCTGTTAATGACAAATTCTGATTAATGGAATCGGGGTATTATATCACCGATCTCCTACCTCTACAAAGATTCGTCTTTGTCACCGTTGTTGTTGTAGTCTCTGGCGCCACCTCTCTTTCGGGTGTTGAGAGAGGCCAGCCAAACGCATATGTTTGACATATGTGTATCATGTTAGCTTATGAAGTTATAAAAAAAGAATAAGAAACTTTTCTTATAAATGAAGACATTTTATTGTGTCTTGACTTGATATTCAGTTATTATATAATAAATTAACTCTGCGAGGTGTAGAAAAAAACTACGCCAAAACTCGTTGCAGATCGACCTCAACATCGCGATGTATATTGAGCGAGGCTAATACGTTCAGCCGATCTTCAGACATTGTTGACCTGAGGTAAGTCTTGAGGCGACGCAATGTTGAAAAGGAGCGTTCATTCGTCGCTGTCGTTACAGGCAGAACTGCCAAAATGCGAAGCATTTGGTGAACATTTGGAAACGCATCTCCATTGCATACATCGAGTGCTTCAAGCGAATTTTTAATGTTCTTTCCGGCGATGCGTTGACGCCAAAGTTTGACTTCGTCTACCCAGATGTCACGGGAATCATCCCGCAAAATTGAAGAGTATGGTTCAAACAATTGAGCGCAGGATTCTTCATTTTGTTGGGGAAGAGGCAAGCAAAGTTTGATAAAATTTTGCGGTGATTCAAAAATCGATCTTGTAAATGGGTCAGAAACAAATCAATGTATGGGATGTAAATCGTTATGCGAAAATAATCTTCAACTGAATCAGTTTGTATGTTGGAGCGTTGAGTCTGTTTTGACGCGAGCCTCGGTTTCCGCAGTTCGATGTCGTATTTTGCGCTGATTTCGCTCACGGTTTTGAAAATTCCTCTGAAGTCCTTTTCGGCGTTTTCTCTTCTTTCAAGCAGGACTTGTTTCGCAGCATCAGCCAGTCCGATAGCCTCGCCAAGATCCTGGCTTTCGGACTGAAGTACTCGACTGAGAGACAAAGTCAAAGAATGAACTGAGCTCAAAATATGCATGGAGATCTGGAAATTAAATTCAAAGAATGAAGAGTATACAAACATCTCATAATAGAGAGCTGGTAACGTGCTAGTGTGAGTCTTGAATTTTACCTGGAAATTTGCAGTTTTTATAGGTGAAAGAAGTTGGAAAGCTCCAGATGAAGTAGTCTGATCCTTCCATTTCGTCGATATTACATCAAGAGCGCGAATTACTGCTGGTTGTAAGTGCAGATAAGTTGCGACAGACTCGTGTTGCTCTACCCATCTGGTTTTGCAAAATTTTTTCAATTTCTTCAACCGACTTTCACGTAGCGTCTCATCTTCATTGATCGCATCTTGAAGAGCATTTTGGCGTTTCGGATAGATGAAGAAAGTGTGAAGGCTTTCGAGGGTTCCCAAACAATTTCTGATTGCTGTTATATTGCATGCAGAGCTGACTGCCAAATTTAAGCTGTGAGCAGCACAATGGGAGTAGAGCGCGAGTGGATAACGCTCTCTGCCAACAGCTTGGGCTCCATGGAATTCTTCGCTAACCGCTCTCGCGCCATCATATCCCCGTCCGAGAAAATATGTGCAATTAAGTCCGGAAGAATCCAAGAAATTGAGATAAGAAGTTCCTATTCCTTTTCCAGTGAAATCTGCGATAGTGATGAAGCACAAAAAATCTTCACGAATGATAAACTTCCCGTCGCTCTTATCCAAGTATCGAATGCAAATTGAACTTTGCTCTATTCCTGCAATGTCCGATGTGTCATCTCTAAGAAAAGAGAAGCCCATCGATTCGTTGACTCGGTTGACAATGTGATTCATGATAAGATCGTGACAAATGTTAATCAGTTCATTTTGAACTCGGTTGCTTATATACATAGCATTCTTTGGTGATTCAACCAGTTGTTTCTTCAACTCCTCATCATTTTTTGCTCGAAATCTCAAGAGAGCTCGGAAATTTCCATCATTAATTAACGGTTCATCTTCAGAAATTCTCCCCGTATCCCTGGAACCCCGAAGAGCAAGCCCTTGCCGGCCACAAAGAATAATTGTTTCAATAATTGGCATCATGCGTAGTTTACTTTCATTTATAAAGTCAAGTCTTTGTTTCGAAAGTTGTAAATCAATGGATAAAGCATTTTCGTCTTCGATTTCCAGTCTCAAGCTCCATTGCAACAGGCTTTTCTAGTGATACTCTGATGCATTGTGCTTTTCGAAAGTGTCCAGTGCTTTTTTCCAGTTTCTCAATGGATTCGTGACTAACTGGCCCAAGGTTTGGCGACCAACCCCTCCCGCTCGAGCACAAAATAAGACACAGCATTTGCAAAATGCACCGTCTTCTCTCTCCGAGTACGACAGCCATGAGTATGTCAGGTGCCAAGAGCGTTGGAACTTTAAATTTCTAGGGCCCGATGCGGGAAAACTGTAGCCGTCAGGTGGAGTCCAAATTTTCTTTTGCAATCCAGGGATTAAATTTATCCCATCAGCCGAAGACCTTTGTACGAGTAATCCTATATCGTATGAACTTAGATTATCATTCGTAGAGCAAACTGGCGAAGATGGACTTTTCGGAACTTCAGGAATAACTTTATCTTGATTTCATTCACCCACTACCTATCAATAAACAAAAGGTATCTTCAATACTATAAACTGTAGCACAATAACCTGCAAATCCTTGCTGTGATTGATAATCTACTGAAATCAACCTTATTCGATACTTACATTTTTGTGTTCAATCCGCGGTTTTTTACACAAAAAGCGACGAATGTCCATGGTAAAAAATATAAGGATCGAAAATCAATCAATGTCAACACATGTCCGCACAGCTCGAACATCTGACTAGTTGCATTCACAATGACGATGGTTGCATTCACAATGACACTGATAATAGGAGGTAAAAAAAGGTGGGAAAATTCAAAAACAAACGTGCACAAGATCGAGAAAGTTGAGAATGTGTAAACAAAAATTGACAACAAAATATTAATTATCAAGTCGGTTTGACTTTCGTAGAATAAGGACTATTGCTAGTGGAAAATTTTGTGGAAAAATTCTCTATGGGGGGGTTAGAACCCCCAAAACCACCCCTGCGCACGGGCCTGGTGCATTAAAATTTTGGATGCCACGCCCACTTATACCGCCCACCTCTAAATCTTTATCAGGTTTTGCGCTAGAGTCTCCAAACTTAGAAGGGGGATAGAAGGTGCCATCCGCAACAGATATGGCCCCTTCTGCCTGATATTTATATCAAAAACCCCCATTTATAACCAATTGCACACAGAATCCTTAACACAGCTATGTTAACTGGTTTTAAAGTATATCGCAGTCGGTTGCGTCCGACTGCAACGTTTTTACTCGTTTTCTGGTGCACAATGAGGTAATTTGTATACCCTTAACCCATAAAATGGGTAAATAAGGGTATAATGGTTTTGTGCAAATGTATTACACAAAAAAAAAAAGCATCTCCGACCCTATAAAGTATATATGTTCTTTATCAGCATCAACAGCCGAGTCGATCTAGCTATGTCTGTCTGTCCGTCTGTCTGTTCGTCCGTACGAACGCATCGATCTCAAAAACTATGAGAGCTAGACAGCTCCAACTTGAAACTTAAGCTCTCCTATACCATGAGAAGATCAAATTTGCTTCAAATTTTCGATTTCCGATATACACATGTGATCGATAACAAAAATTCATAAATTTTAAAATTGTGAAGACGAGGTTTCAAACTACGAATAAGAGTTCGAAGTTCGATCATATTGGTCACTGGAAAAATACACACAAATGACTGTACTGGTTACATATGGGGTTAAGGGTATGTCCTCGTCGGGATTTCTCGACTAGAGCCTTCTTACTTGTTTACAATTTTGCTTTGATAGAAAAGTGTCAGACATGCAAGAGACGACTGTTCGATGTTGTCGTTAATCACGTTTTTTGTTGTTATCTATGAATTTGAGTTTGCTTGAGTTTGGCAATTTTAGACTTTTGATACAATCGACTGGTTGCAGCAAAAAAGGGTATAACTTTTTGACGTTGTACTTATGTAATGAAAAGTGCAATATTTTAGATATGTTTTGTTTTTAATATATTCACTTATATTTTTAAAAACTAACATTTAATCTTACTTAGTTTTTATCTAAGTAATAAAATAAATAAATATTACAAAAAAATATTTTATGATTTAATTTGTCATAATTATATATTGGAACGGAGGGTATTTTTGCTTCGTGCAGTTTTAAGTCGTGCGAGTCAAGCGATTTTTTGTTGATATTTCTGCCTGTATGAATACCACTTGCATGGTGGAATTGTTCTCTTGGCAACCGAACTACCGTTAGTAATTTTAGGCTTAAGTGCTTTGCACTTTCTAATGTGATTCCTGCGAAAGAGGCAGAATGAAAATTTTTGTCCCCACCGGGGTTGAGCTCGGACCTGCATGATAACGAGGGAAGCGTCTCTTCAACTGCACATAAATATTATTATGGTGTTCACAAAGTGTAGTATCATGGCATAAGTGTATCGATACAACACTGCTATCGTGAACACCCAATTGCACAGCACAAGTCTTGCAAGCTTGCTATCTCCGAATTTGCTATTGTGTATTTATTGATTAATAAATAAGAAATAAATTGAAAATGCCTTTTAAAAGCATAAAATCAGCTATTTTAGAATGGAAGGCATCTCAAGCACTTGAGGAAATTCTTGCAATTAAAGGAATATAGGTTAAAATGCATTTTGTGGTAATTTAAGTACGTTATTTAATAATTATTGCAGATATAATTAAACATTCAAAAGGCCGATTCTGCATCGGTTCAATTTTAGGATGATTTTGTCCATGATGTTATTTCTATTCATAAGAGCCGCAGAGGTGACTTAGTTAATGAACCAAAGTCAATTTGATGGCAGGATTACAACTGACAGCTGTTTGATTTGATTCAGCACCTAAAGCACTTAATTATACCAAAAAATACCAAAAAATCGTCTGTGTTCTTAGCGACTTTTGCAACACTTTTCAAGTTTTTACTGTTGTTTAGCACTAGTTTCTATGCAATACTTGCCATGATTTTTGTAGTCAAGGGTTGGGGTCTAGCACAAAGTGCAAACTACACTCAGTACAAATTGTTGTTGGAGATGCTTGCACTTTTGCTCTTATGCCATGATACTACACTTTGTGAACACCCTATATGATTATAAACTATTTGACTCTAATAAAAAAAAAATTTTTAATTAAATTTTTTTTAATACACAATTTACCTCGGAAAACAAAGTTAAGCATGCAAAATGTCATCAAAATAAAAAAGAGCTCAATTTTCTCAGGCGAAATGGCTGTTACGCTTAACAGAAAGATGCGATTAACTTTACAGCAAATGTTAACGAGCGCTGCTTATTTTCTATCTATATGTTAAATGGTCTTTGGCTGACGTATATCTGCAAGTTTATCTTGCTATGCGCCGCTGTTAGAGCAGACTTTTTTCTGTTATAGTTGCAGGCTCTGGTTATATTACATTCTCGTTGAATTCTATAGAGAAGGTACGAGATTAATGAAAACATCGCGACTGAAAAATTTTATATCGATTTTTAAATATTTTACAAAAAACATCGAAAGCACAATGAATCGTCAAAAATCTACTTAACTCGCTGTTGAATTAGGAATTTTAAACTTTTTAAATTACTTGAGCTTACATTATGAAATTTTATTTAAACCTAAAGATAATAGCTTTATTCTTGTTAAACCAAGTATACTGTTACTTGTTAACGCCACCCACGGTGCAAATTAAAATGGAAGAAGTCGGTATGCATAGGTTTGTATTTAGCTATGTTGTTATTGTTTTTTATTTAAAGCGTTTAAAAACAGAAAACTGATGTATACTGTAAAGTATGATAATAATATCTTGGGTGAGAAATGTGAGTATTTGATTAATCAACCTTTGCCTGCTGCAGTTTACATTAGCACCGATGATTTGGACGACTTGAGTCGCATGAATAAGGTGTGCACAAATTTTGAAGGTTTAATGCAAAGTTAAGTTAAAATATTATAAAAACATAAGTTATATTGTTGTTGCAGCTGAGTGCAGTGTACCCAAAATTTATTAACATTGAAGCTTTTACCACAAAAGCACAATCATTCACAGTAATAATGCGTGGTTCCACAAAGGACTTGACACTGCCTATTCATTTCCGCTACCACGCATCAAGCGAATACCGGTAGGTTATGCCAATTTCATCTGCATTGTATACACATTACCAATTTCTATGTTTTTTAGCACTAAATCTTGGGTAACTATAATCATGCCCAAATTATATTTCAACTGCTTCAACGGATATAATAAACACATTAACACGGATAGACTTAACTGCCCCAACCTAAACGAAATTGATTTTGAAGAGCCCTTTAACTCAACAGAATCAAAAGGCTGTGTATGGCAACAAGTGCACGAGGGCTACCATTTACAAGAACCGCTTCGTGTTGAAATTCCTGTGGGTGACGCCAATGGTTATATCGTCGTTATGTATGTTACAATTTCCCTAAGTTGGACAGCGTCAATGTGGATTGTGTTGCGCATACACTTTGTATCAAGTCGAATCAAAAACGACCTAAGTGGACGGCGTTGGTAATAAAATTGAAAAGCTCTAATTAAATACTACCTATTTATACGGTATATTGGCTTTGTGCAATGTCTATCCGTCTGTCTGTTTGAACTAGAGCTCGCAAAGAACTGTCAAGCATTTAAAAGTGTTCAAAAAAAAAACCGATCATCTACGGACACTTTGAGTATAAAGAGAGAGCAAACACAATCAAAAGTGTTTTCGCTCGACAACTGTTCACAGAGCAAAACACTTTTTGTCTGATCTCTTTGGTTTTGCTCGCTCACGGACTATGATCGGAAAACGGTCTTTTTGTATGTATGCGTGCTTCTGTGTGAGCAGCAGTGTTGCCAGCTCATCTTCAAAAATAAAGGACAGTTGGACTAAGAAAAAAGGACAAAAAACGGACAACTTTTTTCAAAATGTATTTATTTAGTTATTTTCATTTAAAACGTCTAAAATCTCGTCTAGACTTGAGTTCTCCTCCTGATTGTCAACGGCGTACACGGCATTGGTGCCAATTAAACGTACGACGCTATCGGGAACTTGGTAGTTGTGGCAGCACGACCCGTTTCGACGTAATCCGTACCTTGAAGAAAGAAACATATTACAATAATTTATATATATATATGCATGTTATTTTAGCTAATAAAAACCAACCTTATTGCCAAAATCGAGTTTAAAGTTTCAATGTGCATTCTGTTTCTCAATTTGGTTTTAACCAAGTTTGCTTGGCTGAAAACCCTTTCTACCTCGGCATTGGACCAAGGTAATGATAACAGAGTAATGACGAAGGAAGCCAAATTTGAAAATGGTTTGTTTCCAGCTGCATCCTTGTACTCGTTTACTTCTGCCCAAAACGGGACAATATTTTCTTTGTTTGTCCATTGTACAAGATTTATTGTGTTATATTGAGCTGTTATTTTTTCAATATCTATGTCATGGCTTGCAAACAACTCCAATATTGAGACAATTGGCTTTTTATTAGCCCTTAAAACGTTTTCAATTGAAAATAAATCAATGTTTTTTAGTATTTGGAAGTTGGGCAATCTAAAATAAACAAATTTGATTTAAATTTAAAATGTTATAAAAAAATATCCAAGTTTCATACCTTTGTTTTAACTGAGTAATTAGTTTAATTACAAAGTCAGTACAATGCTGCCGGATACTGAGCTCAGTTTCATCATCAATCTTATTTTTATTTTTTTTTAAGTTTGCCTCAAACTCGTAGCCCAGGTACAGATCTCTTTTAACATTTTCTTCAAAATTATCTTCCAAAATATTTATTTGGGAATCAGGTGCAATTACTTTTGTTCCTAAGTAATTTATTCCGTAAGTTAAATCACCCAATAGTTTAACCGGGTTCGTTTTTTGTGACTGGAAGTTTTTGTTAATTCGATCCATCTCTTCCAAAATGGGCTTTAAGAACAGCAAGTAATTATAATTGGTTTCCGTATATAAATTACTTAATATAAAAGCTTTATGACATTTCTCAGTCAACATTCACGAAATTTTTGTTTATAAATCTCTTTTGGCATCTTTTCACTTTTAATTGAAACTTGCGAACATGTGTTCAATTGGCGCGAATAACAAGTGATCGATAGGCGTGATTCGATTACTTGAAAGCAAAAAAGTGTTGCTGCGCGTTTACAATTGTTTATCGAAGGCAAAAAATATATCAAAAGGTTCCCAGAGTTGTAATTATATTTTTATTAAGAAAAATTAAAAAAGGATAAAAAAAGGATAGAATAAAATAAAATAGGCAATTTTTCCGGATAGGGGACGTTTTCAAAATTTTCCGGCAATAGCAATTCAAAAACGGACAGATCTGTCCGCAAAAAGGACAAGTTGGCAACACTGGTGAGCAGCATAACATTTGTGCACATGAATAGATCAGTCCTTTTCTTTTCTCTTTCTCGCACACAAGAAAAAACACTTTTTGAAGTGTCTCACTCTCAGTTATTGAGGGGCCGATTCGTTTCTTCGGTTGAGCCAAACCGTCGGACTGAGACCGCCAGCGAAACGAAAAAAAATGTTTCGCTCAGTGAGACATCGTGTGTGCTTAATTTTGGTATGTTTTGTTAGTGAGCTACTAGAGTCACCAAATTGATTGGGAATATTTAAAGTGAATTCCACCATCAAAAATCGGATGCCACGCCCATCTTTACCAAAATCTTTCTCAGTTGTTAAGTTAGTCTTTAAATTTGTAGGGGATAGAAGGTGGCACCGCCACAGAATTGTATCAAAAATTTAAACGTCACTCCTACTTCTTTTATCTGTTTTAGTGTACCCAAAATATATTACTATGTATTTGCACGCGGAATCCTTAACACAGATATGTAAACTGGTATCAGAGTAGTAGGTTGCGTCCGACTGCAACGTTTTTTCTTTTGTTTTGTTTTGCACTCACGCTCACGCCGTTAATTTTTATACCCTTAACCCATAAAATGGGTAAATAAGGGTATAATGGTTTTGTGCAAATGTATGTAACAGACAGAAGGAAGCATCTCCGACCCTATAAAGTATATATATTCTTGATCAGCATCAGCAACCGAGTCGATCTAGCCATGTCTGTCTGTCCGTCCGTCCGTCTGTATGAACGCGCCGATCTCAGAGACTATAAGAGCTAGAGACTTCAAACTTCGAACTTAAGCTCTCCTATACCATAAGCAGATCAAGTTTGCTTTAAATTTTCGATAACACTTCTGGTTTCCGATATACACATGTGATCGATAACAAAAAATTCTTGAATTTCAAAATTGTAAAAACATGGTTTCAAACTATTGGTAAAATAATGAACATTTAAAAAAAATTAAAATCGGTTAAGAAACACAAGAGATATCGCAGTTTGAAGTTTGGCAATATTGGTCACTGGAAGAATACACACAAATGACTATACGCGTTACGTATGGGGTTAAGGGTGTGTCCTAGTCGGGATTTCTCGACTAGAGCCTTCTTACTTGTTTAGTTTGAAAACGTAGTCTAGATTAAGGGATGTGCTTGTTTGCGAAGTGCGTGGAAAGCAGATTGAACCGAGCTTAATCTGTAAAACAATCTGTCCTTACTGACCTGAATGATTGCTGACAAATCCACAACCTAGACGAAAAGAACTAGGGAACTAAAATTCTCACCAAATGTTTCACGCAACTAGTGTGCACTATCTTATGCTTTTTATTTTGAACCACTTCTTCAGGTACCTTTCGATCGGCAATGTCCTTCTTTTTATAACCTTAACCCATAAAATGGGTAAATAAGGGTATAATGGTTTTATGCAATTGTACGTAACAGACAGAAGGAAGCGTCTCCGACCCCATAAAGTATATATATTCTTGATCGGCATCAACAGCCGAGTCGATCTAGCCATGTAGACTATAAGAGCTAGAGACTTTAAACTTAAAACTTAAGCTCACCTATACCATGAGAACATTTCTGGTTCTCGATATACACATGTGATCGATAACAAACAAACCTTGAATTTTAAAATTGTAAAAATAAGGTTTGAGACTATGAATAAAATAGAGAACATTTAAAAAAAATGATCAAAATCGGTTAAGAAACACCTGAGATATCGCACTTTAAAGTTTGATCATATTGGTCACGGTAAATTCAAACAAACGACTTCGGGTTACATATGGGGTTAAGGGTATGTCCTAGTCGGGATTTCTTGACTAGAGCCTTCCTACTTAAAGCATCCCACACACCAGAGCGATTAAATCGCAGCGGCAGCGGCACGAATATGTAATTACATTGCGTCTTATGAACGCACTCACACCAAAGCGGAGCGATATCGCTTTGACAGCGATTTTGCAGCGTTTTTAAACGCTGGATATTGAGAATTGTGCATGCAGCGTTTTTACCGCTGCCGCCAAGAAAAAATAAAATTCAGATTGCGCAAAACCTTGTTTATGTTCTGCGCTAATGACGTCACATGTGATGCATGTATTGAATTTTGGCTTGTTAACATGTTAAATTACTATATTTTGTATTTAAATCAATATAATAATATTAATATAATAAAAGAAGCACATTTGAACTTATTATCATACTTTTTTTTCATTAAAAATAATTTTTATAAAAACAAAATGTGCAATGTTTTTTTTTTTCTCGTGGTTTTCCGATATACATATTTGTTATCGAACCAAGCGACTATGAAAAAAACGCCGCGATTACATTCGCTCCGGTGTGGTCACACTAGCGATTTCACCACGACAAATACCAAGCGATTTACTCGTGCCGCTGCCGCTGCGATTTAATCGCTCTGGTGTGTGGGATGCTTAAAAGTATTTACTATGAACAAAACTTGGTCAAGATACAATGGCGTATAAAAAAGTTATGTAAACCAAATCTAGAACAAATCCGACTTCTCTTACAAGTACCTCTCATACACCTACAAAACGAGCTACTTTGACTCATTTTAATTATTTTCGGTGCCAGATTGACGCTTAAGCTGAGTGTTTAATCGCGAGTTAACAAAAACAAAACATGCAATGTGTCGCCAGACCATCGCTCATTTCAAAAACAAAATACAAGTTGCGGGCACTCGTCTTGGTATTGTGCGCTACTCCGGGAGTGCTAAATAATCGATAAATTGTTAAACCTCGAGGTGCACATCACACAGTGGAAGAAATGACTGATTTAGCAGCGATTAATTCAAATTTCAACTTTATTATTGGCGCCAAAATTGTTTTGTAATTGAAAACTAATATATCCGATAGGGTTTCCTCTCAATGTTCGCACAGCTGTAAAGCTTCAAACACAACATATGTGTTTCAACAGCTGACGCTAACCGCTCTCCCGCCAATTTTGACCACTTGCTAAAGTTTGCAAATAATTGTATTTTATTTACTGCAATTCAACTTTTTGCTATTAAATGTAAAGAAAAGGTATGAAATTAACTACAAAATAAATGTTTGTGACTTGTGATTGTGTTCGTCCCAAAATTGTATGAGGTGTTGTGCACGTAAGAGATACAATGTTTACTACAAAACTTAACTTTCATAGACCAGAACTTTTGAGGTTCGACTGTGTTCGATGTCAATGTTTTTTTTAATAAAAATTAGTCAATGTTTTGCGCTGTGAAAAATGTTCAACTTAAGCCGCATATTTTCGAATATTACCTATAAATATATTTTATTGAGCCTCAATGTCAGTGTCCAAGCGCGTGCTATTTTCACTATGGCTCATGGGAAATGATGCTTCCAAGAATTTTTTTGCTGTGCAGACATACGTCTACAACAATATTTTAGACGGAAATATGTATACATAATTATTATTATTAAATTACATTGGAATTTTTATTATTTTCTTTCTTTTTTTAATTTTCTTTCTTTTTTTAAATTTTCTTAACTTCCTAATAAATAGTCAAAGTTGAGACAGGCCAATAAATGCCGAAACAAATGCCACTAATACAACTAAATATGATGTGTATGCATACACGTACACACACATGTAAGTGCAGGCTAAAAAAAGAAGAAATATAAAAAATCTCAACAAGGATAGCAAAACATTTAAAGATCTTGACATTAATTTTTTGAATACTCTTTCAGAATTTATATGCATGCGTTAATATTTGTATGGTGATTGCCTTGACAATATTGTTTACTAGTGTCATCGAACTAATAATAAGAAAGAGTATGCATAGGAAGAACGCAAAACTAAGAACTAACAATACAAAGCTAGGAGAGCAGGAAAAGAACCAACCACGGCATATGTAGACACCGTAATATTCCAGTTTCTGGAAGTGCGGCCGACGGTGCACACATACATATAAACTGAGCACACACAGATTGTGTGCTGACACGGGAAAAAAGTTTTGAAAATAGACCTTTGCGAGAATTAAAAACTTTCAATGGGTACTAAATGGGTTAAGAAGAGTATTGTCTCAAAAACAGGTATACAGATGGTGTACTCCGTTTTTATATTTTTAACAAAGATGCGTTTTGTAAAATTTATGTCCCTTTGACAATCGATTAATGAACTGATAGCCTTTGTCGTTGTTGAAAACTTTGTTGTCGTTCTCGCTCTGCAACTTTTTGTGAGCGACGATTTAAACTAATTTAAACGAAATTTGGTCACGTCAAAAGGGCGTCAAAAAAATTATGCAAACAAAAAAGTGACCCGATCGGTTACTTATAAAACACCTACATATGGGCATTTCCAGAAAAAGGTCCACCGTGCCGAAAAAAATAAAAAGTTATTAACAAATGTTTTTTTCTTTTACATTGTTAAAGAAATATGTGAATTTAAAGAATATATAATTAGTTTACAGCAGGGGTGCTCAAAATTGCCTTACGGCAGTGCCCTTACCAACACAAGCAAAAGAATACACACGCACACATGTATCGACGCCGTTTTATTGCATCAAAATTAACACTGTGTCAGTGCAGAGCCGAGAACAAGACAACAACACTTTGCATTGTGAGTTGAGGATAAAAAAAAATGCAATGGAATTGTTGTTGGCTTGGCTCGATACGCACAGCGACACAAAGAGGAATTGGCGTGTGCCCTAGGAAAGTATGGCATGTGCCGCTCCATATGCTAAGTGCCAAAACAAAAACAAATGTGCTCGTGTGCCATAGCATTGAGCACCCCGGGTTTACAGCATAGTTTTGTTTCTGTTGTGAAATATTTGCTCAGAAAATCAAATATGTGTTTTTTCAGTTTTGGCTACTTTTAGTGCTGATTCTGCTTTTCACTGTTATTTATTTAATATTCACTTTATTTTGGTACCAACAAAAAACTAAAACGAGAATAGAACAAGAGATAGGGAAAGCATTGACAAACGGTAAATTTTTGAGTTTCTTTTGACTGCTATTTCAATGTCACGTTCGCGATCCCAAAAATGAATTTTTCTTCAGTACTGCTTATCCAATCAAAGGAAGTTGATAAAAATTACAATACAAAGACAGTTAAGTGCAAACAATTAAACAAAAGTTTAAAGCAAAACACAAAAACAAAAAACAAGAAAGAAGGCTCTAGTCGAGAAATCCCGACTAGGACATACCCTTAACCCCATCGTATCGTGTACAGTCATTTGCGTCTATTCTTCCAGTGACCAACATGACTAAAATAACAAAATTTCAAACTGCGATATCTTCGGTGTTTCTTAACCGATTTTTCAAATTTTTGAAATGTTCATTATTTTATAAATAGCTTGAAACCTCGTTTTAAAATTTTGAAATTCAAGAATTTTTTGTTATCGATCACATGTGTATATCGGAAACCAGAAGTGTTATCGAAAATTTGAAACAAACTTGATCTGCCTATGGTATAGGAGAGCTTAAGTTTCAAGTTTGAAGTCTCTATCTCTTATAGTCTCTGAGATCGGCGCGTTCATACAGACAGACAGACAGACGGACGGACAGACGGACAGACAGACATGGCTAGATCGACTCGGCTGTTGATGCTGATCAAGAATATATATTCTTTATGGGGTCGGAGATGCTTCCTTCTGTCTGTTACATACATTTGCACAAAATCATTATACCCTTATTTACCCATTTTATGGGTTAAGGGTATAAAAAAATTCTACGCTAACGCATCTAAAATAGTTTTTACTTGCATTACAAGTTTGTCACGTTCGCGATCGTAAGTTCGACATATTAGTATTGTTTAAGCCCGGGAAAAAAGTTTTGAAAGGGTTTTTACCTCTCCCCTAAACTATCAACATTACCCAAAATACAATCCGTATAAACACAGCTGCATCACTCATGACTAATATCAACATTCAGTGTCAGCATAGAAACGTAAACATAGCTTGACCACTCATCATAGAAGTACACAGAGAATCAAACCCTCTCATAAACCAATAATGTAAACCGAGATCCGAGAGATCAACCAAGCCACAAGCCAATATTGTAAACTGAGATCAACCAAACCATCTTAGAGAAATATGAATTTAAGAACATGTTTGTACAGCAATAGCTTCAGTTTTTACTTAACACCGAAATAAACCATTTCTCAACCGCTAACGTTATAAAGTGTTGTATTAATTTAATATATAAATATATGTGATCTTCATATAAATCGCGTACAGTCATTTGTGTGTATTCTTTCAGTGCACTATGGGTAAAAAACCCGTTTTTGGTGCAATAAATCTAGTTATACTTTGATATCAAAGGTATCGTAGTATATTGGGTTTGTGCAATGTCTGTTGTATTTATTTCAATTCATATATGATCGTCATATAAGTCGCGCTTCGCTGCTTTAGCATGCGTGCGTTGCTACGCCAATTTAAATAAATCTAAGTAAAATCAGTATTCAAATATTCAATTAATTTCGAAACAATATTTAGCTAGTATAAAATAACTTACATATCATAAGTGTTTTAAGAAGAGATGTGTACCACTGTGAACGGTGAGAGATTAAAAAAATATTTTATTAATTTAATTTGATATTCATACATATCAATACATATTACTAAATAATAGTAAAACAGTAATCTCCGGCCATTTCTGATTACATGTGAACGTAATAAAAAAAACACGGCCCACCATATTCGCGTACGTATTTTAAAGCATCCTGTATATATTCTTGCATATGACGTGGACTGCCTACGTACGATGGTGGTAGAATGACAGTGCTACCGATTTGAGCAGCATCGGCGTTGTTGATAATAGTGTCTCGTAGGTAAATGTATTCTTCCGCACGTAGCAATAGCTTTTATTGATCAAATCGCAAGTATCGAAATCGTTTGCTCTATCTTTACATACATGTCGAGCATGAATTGTTGACAAATCTCACGACATCGGAGAATAACTTTGTCCTGATCGCGTCTAATCATCAACTGATATGCATAATAATCCTTTGAACTAATATTTTTGTTTGTTCCGGCACCTGTTGCGGGATCTCATTTTTTTATTTATGCAATCTTATATACAGTAAGCCCATCTTGTGATAAATATGGCCTTTGATTTTAAATTTTACTTAAATCGTTGACCATTGATAGCATTACTGTAAACTATTTCTGTTGCTCCAAACGATGTCATCTGAAAACATGAATTAAATGTTCCAATTGACTTAAGGAACAGATCCGAATCTAGATCCGTGCCGATGAGTAAACCGTTCAATGGTGGTGTTTCACTCTTAGGCATTTGCACTTTTCCTGACGAACAACACATACCCGCTCCATACCACCAATTATCACTTTTGAATGATTATAATATTGAGTAGCGGGCTCATACTTGAAAGCTAGACGAAGGAATGAATCAGATGTGAATGTCCGATTATTTTGTTGGCGCTGCTGGTCATTTTCTCTGCGTCTGCACCTAGAAATCGCCCCTATTAATCTCACCCTTCACGTGACAAATCTGTATGCATAATTATGTGGCATGCGTCTAGCCACTGACTACTATTGCATTTCCACCAAAACTAGGTGATCTGCCAAACTCTTTGGTAACCGGAGTTGGCTCAGTTGATGCTGTGCTCCCTTAAAGTGCTTTTTGTATTGTTGTTAGCCAAATCCCGCGTCTGTAATATCGGATAGCCTTGAGTGGATGAACTGCATCTTCTGACCTACTCATCTTGCTATTCAATTAGCTGTTTTTTCTCTCACAACAAGCAAAACACTGTCAAAATTATATTGCATCTAAATCATTGCAACACTGCTTCAAGCTGTTTCTACATGATTTTCTATAGACTAAGCTATGAATTGTATCTGTGAAAATCTGCCAAAACTGTATATACACATCTTTCGAGTAGATATGTTGCCGGGCTCTCTTCGGTAGGTGCATAATTCAGTCTGTTTCATGCACAAGAAGCCTATAGATATCCCCCTGCAACATATGACCCACCTCAAGTGGTTTTCAAATCATTTCCACCGAATCTCGGTGATCTAACAAATTCTTTGGTAACCGGAGTTGGCTCAGTTGATGCTGTGCTGCCTTAAAGTGCTTTCTGTATTGTTGTTAGCCAAATCCCGCGTCTGTAATATCGGATGGCCTTGAGTGGGTGAACTGCATCTTCTGACCTGCTCTTCTTGCTAATCAATTAGCTGTTTTTCTCTCACAACAAACAAAACATTGTCAAAATTATATTGCATCTTAGTCATTGCAACACTACAACAATATATTTTTTCTATGCAACTAACTTATGTTTCCTACATGATTCCCTATAGACTATGCAATGAATTGCGTTTGTAGAACTCTGCCAAAACTGTATATACACTTCCTTCGAGTAGATATGTTGCCGGGCTCTCTTGGGTGGATGCATAATTCAGTCTGTTTCATGCACAAGAAGCCTATAGATATCCCCCTGCAACATATGACCCACCTCAAGTGGTTTATCAAATCATTTCCACCGAATCTCGGTGATCTACCAAATTCTTTGGTAACCGGAGTTGGCTCAGTTGATGCTGTGCTTCCTTAAAGTGCTTTCTGTATTGTTGTTAGCCAAATCCCGCGTCTGTAATATCGGATGGCCTTGAGTGGATGAACTGCATCTTCTGACCTGCTCTTCTTGCTAATCAATTAGCTGTTTTTCTCTCACAACAAACAAAACATTGTCAAAATTATATTGCATCTTAGTCATTGCAACACTACAACAATATATTTTTCCTATGCAACTAACTTATGTTTCCTACATGATTCCCTATAGACTATGCAATGAAATGCGTCTGTAGAAATCTGCCAATACTGTATATACACTTCCTTCGAGTAGATATGTTGCCGGGCTCTCTTGGGTGGATGCATAATTCAGTCTGTTTCATGCACAAGAAGCCTATAGATATCCCCCTGCAACATATGACCCACCTCAAGTGGTTTATCAAATCATTTCCACCGAATCTCGGTGATCTACCAAACTACCAAACACAAAAAAAAAAAAAAAAAAAAAATCTACTTTAACGCACTGCCTCACAGCATCACTCTGTTGGATGGCACAATAAGTGTGCACTGACCAATTTTTACTTTGGTCTCCTCTGCATGACTGTCTATAGACTAAGCAATAAAATGCGTCAGTGTACGACTTTCACTGTATGATTTGATCAATTGCTCATTGCCATGCACACTCAAGTCACACCATCACTTTAGTGATATATTTATATAATTAAAAAATACTCCTGCAAATCACTTGCAGCTAAATGGCCACATAATCAAATTCAACAAATGGTAAAGTATCTGACTGAGAGAGGGCAGATACAATATTACCACCCTCAGCAAAAGTACATGCAAAATTGCCCCTTGCATTGAGGCAACTCTTGTACTCCTAACCTTCCCCGTGACTCTCTCTCAACTCATTCTAACCTCTCACAACTGCTGGCTAAATGCGAAACCATGTTTTTGCTGATGCTGCTTCTTCATATTTATTTATTCACGCCATTCAATGCCGCAAGCTTAGCCACTTGCATACCGCAATTAAGTGAATAAATAATTAATAGATAAATTCTGTATGCTCTTGTTGACCCCGCAGTGGATTTTGTAGAGTTTGCTGTATTCGTACACCCGCTTATCTGTGATGAGATTTGCAGGTCGATCGCAAGCCCTTATTCCACTGCAGTCTGCGGGTCTAACATACGCATGCTAACCCAGAAAAAAAAAGTCTGTTAACTTAAAATCGACGTAATTGTCTTTGTGCATTTCGTTCATTTCGTGCATATTGTGATTCTGCTTGATGTAATCGCGACATGTTCACATGCACATTGGCATTATCTTGCTGGATTTGGCGTCTTGCAGATCTACGTGTTTGACGGCCTATGAAAGCTCCTCTTGCTGACATTTTAAAAATTTACGATTTTAAATAATAAAACAAGTAAAAACGTTGCAGTCGGACGCAACCGACTGCGATATACTTTGATACCAGTTTACATAGCTGTTTTAAGGATTCCTAGTGCAAATAGTAATATATATGTGATATATCTGTGGCGGATGGCACTTTCTATACTCCTACCAAGTTTGGAGACTCTAGCGCAAAAACCGACAAAGATATAGAGGTGGGCGGTGTAAGTGGGCGTGGCATAAACAATTTTATGCACACCTGTTTCGGATGTTACAACCAATGTTCATTCCAAATTTGGTGACTCTAGCCCAAAAACTAAGAAAGATATAGAGGTGGGCGGTATAAGTGGGCGTGGCATCCAAAACATTGATGCAGATCTGTTACGGATGTCACTACCAATGTTCATACCAAATTTGGTGACTCTAGCTTAAAAACTGGCGTAGATACATGCCCTCCAGTTTTTTTTAGGGCGGTGGGGCATGTCCCGTTGCTTGGGGGCGTGGCAATTAAAGTTTTGAATCGTAAATTTGTCAGATGTCAGTATCTACCTTCATGTAAATTTTGGTGGCAATAGCTTGAAAACTGTAAAAGATACAGGCATTTTTGTTTATAATTGGAGGGGGGCTGGAGGCGGAAAAGGTGGGCGTGGCATCCAAACTTTTGATGCAATTTTTTGGGGAATGTCACCAGCTATCTTGCCATCAAATTTGGTGACTCTAGCTACTAAAATGTGGGATATATAAGTGTTTTATCGATTTGCACTTCGAGGTGTATCGACTTGTTATCGATTTCCCAGGCCCCATGAGGTCGTACAGCCCTACATTTAACACTTTGTCTGACGAAGACATGTACCAAGATATTTGCAAAGTTGCAAGGCTCTAGCTTTAAGGGTGTCGAAAAAAGTTGCGTTCATACAGACGGACGGACGGACGGACAGACGGACAGACGGACACACGGACAGACACCATGACGGACATTGCACAAACCCAATATACTATGATACCTATGGTATCAAAGTATAAAAAATATCCATTTTGATTTTTACGTTTAATTAAATCTTATTTTATTTTATTTTTTTATAAATATATTTTAGTTGTTTGCTTAGCAACGAGCGATAACAAATTAAATTAATTGATTCGTTGAATAGAATTATTTTTCTTACCGAATTTTAAATATAGCCTACTAAGATTCTGTAAAACACAGCTCTAGGGCTGGCTCAACAGTAGCATGCTTTTAGGATAAAAGAACTTATTATGGCGGTCCTTTGAAATCCTTCCTCGTTGTTTAAATGAGTTGCTCAATTACATGCTTTTAACATTTGAAGTTTACTTTTGTTGCGGTGGCCATCAATCATATTTATAAACACTTTTTTGCACAAAAGTACAAAAAGTTTACAGAAAAGTACTGAGCATCGTAAAAATCACACACACACACACAAAAAAGGATGTGATGTGATGGACGTGTTTAATACATGCCTCAAGGAAGGAGTCTTTTCCAAGCGCTGTAAGCGCCAGAATCTGGTGCTGATCCCCAAGGCGAACCAGCCCTTCGACGACTCTGTCGTTTACAGGCCAATCTGTCTGCTGGATACAGTGGGCAAGGCCCTGGAGCGTGAACTCTGCGATCGGTTAGAGCGTGCTGTCACCGAGCAAGGAGGTCTATCCCCATACCAGTTCCGCTTCCAGAAGTCACGTTCCACCACACAGGCCATACAAGTCGTCACGAGCCTGGCAGAGCGCGCTATCGAGGGCAAAATATAGCTGTGGGGCACCAAAGAGTACTGCTCGACGTCCAGAACGCGTTCAACTTCGCCAGTTGGAGCAAAATATTGGACTGCCTAACCAACAAGGGGATTAACCCATACCTGGTAAAGATAATCGAGAGCTACTTCGACGACACAATCCTGCGTTATAAGACGAGTCTGGGTGTCCAGCAGCACCAAGTACGCAGAGGAGCTCCCCAGGGTTCGGTGCTGGGCCTAATACTATGGAACCTTATGTATGACGGCATTCTCAGGCTGCGGCTACCGGCAGGGATGAAGGTAGTGGGCTTCGCAGACGAAATGGCAGTCGTTGCAGTGGGAAAACACCTTTCAGATGTCGAAAACATCACCAGTGATGCAATCAAACTGGCACAGGACTGGCTCAACGGAGCCGGACTTTCGCTGGCGGAGCAAAAGACGGAGGCGGGCCTCATCTCGAGGAGGACAGTGGAGACCGCGAAGATCACTGTAGGCAACACTACATTGCACTTCCGACACTTACTAAAGTACCTGAGAGTAGTTCTAGACCACAGGCTTTCCTACAAAGACCACATGGAGTACGTCGCACAGAAGACATCCGTGGCATGCACAGCACTAGCAACAATCATGCCAAATACAAGAGGTCCCAAGCAGCTTAGGAGGAGGCTGCTCACGTCGGTGGTGCTGTCGATCACGACGTCAAAGGGGTTAAAATACAAAACGCACACCAGAGCCATTCCGAACAATATCAGGAATACCACCCTTTCAACTGCATAAACAGGCGAAGCTGGTGGACCGAGGAGGAAATTTGCTGCAGCGCTGACAAAGAAAGTGGGATAGTTCCACCAGTGGAAGGTGAACTGGACAGACCAACTTTTATCTGACTTAGCTGCTTAGCGGGCACTGCTGCTTCAAGGCGTATCTACACCGTTTTGGGCACACCGCGGATCCGTTCTGCACAACCTGTGGAGCTGGACTCACAGAAGATGCAAAACATGTATTCTTTGCGTGTCCGAACTTAAGAAAGGCACGGTCGGAAGTCCAGGCGATCATTGGAGAGGAGCCCGACAACCTGGTGCGGCTGATGCTGACAAACCGGCGCAATTGGGATGCGGCAGAGGTCATGGCCTGCACGGTCATGAAGGAGGACAGAAAGGTCCCAACATGAGAAAGAGAGCCGATAAGTAGGCTGTACTCCTTCCTGTAGTAATACATAACGGCAGGGCCGGGGGGAGAAAAAAAAGGAGGTTGATACAACAGGCGCATGCCTGGTGTCACAAGGGCCAATGTACTGCGGTGCATCAACGTCTTTGTTTAAAAAAAAAACAAAAAAAAAAAAACACACACACATTAAGATAACAGCTCACCGTCTATTCTTCCAGTGACCAACATGACTAAAATAACAAAATTTCAAACTGCGATATCTTCGGTGTTTCTTAACCGATTTTTCAAATTTTTTGAAATGTTCATTATTTTATAAATAGCTTGAAACCTCGTTTTAAAATTTTGAAATTCAAGAATTTTTTGTTATCGATCACATGTGTATATCGGAAACCAGAAGTGTTATCGAAAATTTGAAACAAACTTGATCTGCCTATGGTATAGGAGAGCTTAAGTTTCAAGTTTGAAGTCTCTATCTCTTATAGTCTCTGAGATCGGCGCGTTCATACAGACAGACAGACAGACGGACGGACAGACGGACAGACAGACATGGCTAGATCGACTCGGCTGTTGATGCTGATCAAGAATATATATTCTTTATGGGGTCGGAGATGCTTCCTTCTGTCTGTTACATACATTTGCACAAAATCATTATACCCTTATTTACCCATTTTATGGGTTAAGGGTATAAAAAATTCTACGCTAACGCATCTAAAATAGTTTTTATTTGCATTACAAGTTTGTCACGTTCGCGGTCGTAAGTTCGACATATTAGTATTGTTTAAGCCCGGGAAAAAAGTTTTGAAAGGGTTTTTACCTCTCCCCCTAAACTATCAACATTACCCAAAATACAATCCGTATAAACACAGCTGCATCACTCATGACTAATATCAACATTCAGTGTCAGCATAGAAACGTAAACATTGCTTGACCACTCATCATAGAAGTACACAGAGAATCAAACCCTCTCATAAACCAATAATGTAAACCGAGATCGAGAGATCAACCAAGCCACAAGCCAATATTGTAAACTGAGATCAACCAAACCATCTTAGAGAAATATGAATTTAAGAACATGTTTGTACAGCAATAGCTTCAGTTTTTACTTAACACCGAAATAAACCATTTCTCAACCGCTAACGTTATAAAGTGTTGTATTAATTTAATATATACATATATGATCTTCATATAAATCACATACAGTCATTTGTGTGTATTCTTCCAGTGCACTATGGGTAAAAAACCCGTTTTTGGTGCAATAAATCTAGTTATACTTTGATATCAAAGGTATCGTAGTATATTGGGTTTGTGCAATGTCTGTTGTATTTATTTCAATTCATATATAAGGTCTACAATTTTGCTTCCGCCGTTTTTTTTCGTAAATTCAAGGCTTTATTGTAAAAAAACGGTTACAGAAATGTTATTCAAAATATTGTCCGTCGCTAGCTACTACTTTTAACCATCTTTCTGGCAGCATGCGTATTCCGTGAGAAAAGAACTCTTCATCTTTTGAGTCGATCCAAGTATCAATCCAATTTTTGACTTCTTCATAAGAACTGAAGTGCTCGTTAGCTAGACCGTGTGCCATCGATCGGAACAGGTGGTAGTCAGATGGAGCAACGTCTGGAGAATACGGCGGGTGGGGTAAGATCTCCCATTTCAGCGTCTCCAAATATTTTTTGACCACCTTTGCGACGTGAGGCCGAGCATTGTCATGCTGGAGAATGACTTTATCGTGTCTTTCCTCGTACTGTGGCCGTTTTTCTTTAAGTGGTCGTCTCAAACGCATCAATTGCGTTCGGTATCGATCTCCTGTGATGGTTTCACTTGGCTTTATCAGTTCATAATATATCACCCCCAGCTGGTCCCACCAAATGCAGAGCATGACCTTGGCGCCGTGAATGTACGATTTTGCCGTCGACGTGGAGGCATGTCCAGGCTTTCCCCATGACTTTCTTCGCTTAGGATTATCGTAATGGACCCATTTTTCGTCGCCAGTTACGATGCGATGTAGAAATCCCTTCCGGTTTTGCCTTTGGAGCATGCAAAAAAGCGCCGTTCGACATCTCTTGGTTTTAAGTCATAAGGAACCCAGTTTCCTTGTTTCTGAATCATCCCCATTGCTTTGAGGCGTTTTGACACGGCTTGCTGTGTCACTTGCAACGATTTGGCCAACTCCTCTTGGGTTTGAAACGCATCTTGGTCGTGTAATGCTTCCAATTCAGCATCTTCGAAAACGTTGAAACCATTCGCGAGATGTTCTTTGACTGAGAGCAGCCTCACCGTACGTATCCGAAAGCATTTGATGAGCTTCAGAAGCAGTTTTCTTGGAATTAAAAAAGAAAAGCAAAATTTCCCGCAAATGTCGAGAATTCGGCTCAAAAAGTGACATTTTCAGTTGAGAATAAAGTTTGGGATGCAAACAGATCTTTACAAATATTTTGTTGGGTTAACGTTGACAGATGTCCAAGATCGATATAAAACGATTAAATCGATTTATAACGTATAATAAAAAAACACGGCCCACCATATTCGCGTACGTATTTTAAGGCATCCTGTATATATTCTTGCATATGACGTGGACTGCCTACGTACGATGATGGTAGAATGACAGTGCTACCGATTTGAGCAGCATCGGCGTTGTTGATAATAGTGTCCCGTAGGTAAATGTATTCTTCCGCACGTAGCAATAGCTTTTATTGATCAAATCGCAAGTATCGAATTCGTTTGCTCTATCTTTACATACATGTCGAGCATGAATTGTTGACAAATCTCACGACATCGGAGAATAACTTTGTCCTGATCGCGTCTAATCATCAACTGATATGCATAATAATCCTTTGAACTAATATTTTTGCTTGTTCCGGCACCTGTTGCGGGATCTCATTTTTTTTATTTATGCAATCTTATATACAGTAAGCCCATCTTGTGATAAATATGGCCTTTGATTTTAAATTTTACTTAAATCGTTGACCATTGATAGCATTACTTTAAACTATTTCTGTTGCTCCACACGATGTCATCTGAAAACATGAATTAAATGTTCGAATTGACTTAAGGAACAGATCCGAATCTAGATCCGTGCCGATGAGTAAACCGTTTAATGGTGGTGTTTCACTCTTAGGCAATTGCACTTTTCCTGACGAACAACACATACCCGCTCCATAGCACCAATTATCACTTTTGAATGATTATAATATTGAGTAGCGGGCTCATACTTGAAAGCTAGACGAAGGAATGAATCAGATGTGAATGTCCGATTATTTTGTTGGCGCTGCTGGTCATTTTCTCTGCGTCTGTTAACTTAAAATCGACGTAATTGTCTTTGTGCATTTCGTTCATTTCGTGCATATTGTGATTCTGCTTGATGTAATCGCGACATGTTCACATGCACATTGGCATTATCTTGCTGGATTTGGCGTCTTGCAGATCTACGTGTTTGACGGCCTATGAAAGCTCCTCTTGCTGACATTTTAAAAATTTACGATTTTAAATAATAAAAAAAATATCCATTTTGATTTTTACGTTTAATTAAATCTTATTTTATTTTATTTTTTTATAAAAATATTTTAGTTGTTTGCTTAGAAACGAGCGATAACAAATTAAATTAATTGATACGTTGAATAGAATTATTTTTCTTACCGAATTTTAAATATAGCCTACTAAGATTCTGTAAAACACAGCTCTAGGGCTGGCTCAACAGTAGCATGCTTTTAGGATAAAAGAACTTATTATGGCGGTCCTTTGAAATCCTTCCTCGTTGTTTAAATGAGTTGCTCAATTACATGCTTTTAACATTTGAAGTTTACTTTTGTTGCGGTGGCCATCAATCATATTTATAAACACTTTTTTGCACAAAAGTACAAAAAGTTTACAGAAAAATACTGAGCATCGTAAAAATCACACACACACACACACAAAAAAGGATGTGATGTGATGGACGTGTTTAATACATGCCTCAAGGAAGGAGTCTTTTCCAAGCGCTGTAAGCGCCAGAATCTGGTGCTGATCCCCAAGGCGAACCAGCCCTTCGACGACTCTGTCGTTTACAGGCCAATCTGTCTGCTGGATACAGTGGGCAAGGCCCTGGAGCGTGAACTCTGCGATCGGTTAGAGCGGGCTGTCACCGAGCAAGGAGGTCTATCCCCATACCAGTTCCGCTTCCAGAAGTCACGTTCCACCACACAGGCCATACAAGTCGTCACGAGCCTGGCAGAGCGCGCTATCGAGGGCAAAATATAGCTGTGGGGCACCAAAGAGTACTGCTCGACGTCCAGAACGCGTTCAACTTCGCCAGTTGGAGCAAAATATTGGACTGCCTAACCAACAAGGGGATTAACCCATGGTAAAGATAATCGAGAGCTACTTCGACGACACAATCCTGCGTTATAAGACGAGTCTGGGTGTCCAGCAGCACCAAGTACGCAGAGGAGCTCCCCAGGGTTCGGTGCTGGGCCTAATACTATGGAACCTTATGTATGACGGCATTCTCAGGCTGCGGCTACCGGCAGGGATGAAGGTAGTGGGCTTCGCAGACGAAATGGCAGTCGTTGCAGTGGGAAAACACCTTTCAGATGTCGAAAACATCACCAGTGATGCAATCAAACTGGCACAGGACTGGCTCAACGGAGCCGGACTTTCGCTGGCGGAGCAAAAGACGGAGGCGGGCCTCATCTCGAGGAGGACAGTGGAGACCGCGAAGATCACTGTAGGCAACACTACAGTGCACTTCCGACACTTACTAAAGTACCTGAGAGTAGTTCTAGACCACAGGCTTTCCTACAAAGACCACATGGAGTACGTCGCACAGAAGACATCCGTGGCATGCACAGCACTAGCAACAATCATGCCAAATACAAGAGGTCCCAAGCAGCTTAGGAGGAGGCTGCTCACGTCGGTGGTGCTGTCGATCACGACGTCAAAGGGGTTAAAATACAAAACGCACACCAGAGCCATTCCGAACAATATCAGGAATACCACCCTTTCAACTGCATAAACAGGCGAAGCTGGTGGACCGAGGAGGAAATTTGCTGCAGCGCTGACAAAGAAAGTGGGATAGTTCCACCAGTGGAAGGTGAACTGGACAGACCAACTTTTATCTGACTTAGCTGCTTAGCGGGCACTGCTGCTTCAAGGCGTATCTACACCGTTTTGGGCACACCGCGGATCCGTTCTGCACAACCTGTGGAGCTGGACTCACAGAAGATGCAAAACATGTATTCTTTGCGTGTCCGAACTTAAGAAAGGCACGGTCGGAAGTCCAGGCGATCATTGGAGAGGAGCCCGACAACCTGGTGCGGCTGATGCTGACAAACCGGCGCAATTGGGATGCGGCAGAGGTCATGGCCTGCACGGTCATGAAGGAGGACAGAAAGGTCCCAACATGAGAAAGAGAGCCGATAAGTAGGCTGTACTCCTTCCTGTAGTAATACATAACGGCAGGGCCGGGGGGAGAAAAAAAAAGGAGGTTGATACAACAGGCGCATGCCTGGTGTCACAAGGGCCAATGTACTGCGGTGCATCAACGTCTTTGTTTAAAAAAAAAAACACACACACATTAAGATAACAGCTCACCGCCCTGGCGTTGTCCGAAGCGAACGTAGCAAACCAACGCCTAAGACAAAGGGAGTTGCCTGATCAGCGCAACACTCCGCCTAAAAAACTAGGCAAGGCCCCTCTAAAGCCCCCCAAGCGGCGGGTGAACTATCAGTGGCACCAAAAGCACCACTAAATGCAGCACCACAGATGGCAACACAATCGACCTGGTCGAAGGTGAAGCCAAGGCGGCAGTCACACAGGCGAAATCATGGGGACGCAATCGCAATCTCTGGGGTTGACGGTTGCAGCTACGCCGACATGCTTCGCGTCGTAAAAACCGACTCATCCGTGCGCCCATACTGCGAGGATGTACTGCGCCTAAATAAAATCCTTCGCACAGCTCTGAGAAAGGGCAAACAGCCATAGAAAAAGCGTTGGGAGACAAGGCGATCGTCAAAACGCTCGTAGACGTCCTGCGAGTCGAAATCCGCGACTTCGATGGACTATCAACAAAAGAGGAGTTAATCGTAGAAGGAAAGTCGACGCAGTCCGCTCTGTTCGTGCCCTTCGTAGCGGCACATCGTCGGCAACGTTGGTGCTTCCAACCGCTTTAGCCAGCCGGTAACTGTATTTGGGAAATATCCGCGTTGGCTGGGCTGTTGGCCACATCCGGCCCATTGTGCAGCCACTGCGGTGTTATAAATGCCTGGCGTTAGGGCACATTGCAGTGAAAAACACAAGGGGTTCGTGCCACAAGTGTTGCGAGGCTGGACACGAGGCGGGAACATGAAGTAAGCCACCAAAGTGCTGGCTGTGCTCTAAGCCGGCATCAGGAAGCGCAGAGCACACTAAGGGTAGTTTTACCTGCCCGGCTTATAAAGCACCTCTGCGATCGAAATGTTAAGGTTTCTACAGCTAAACATTAAGCATGACAAGTCTTTCTTGAGTTTAACTCAAACGAAATGTAAATGCGGGCACGATTGGTTCAACATGGCGAGCTGTCTTTGCAAACACACAGCGCAAATGCGGCCCGCGTTGTTTATGATTTCTTTCATTCTTCATTTGATGCCTTTGCGCACTTGGCGACCTGCTAGCTGAGCGCCTGGTATTTTCAGCTGATCAGGGCCAAAGCAATATGTATCAAGAAACCCCTTACGTAACGCGTACTGCCATTCGTGTGTATTTACCACTGGATTAATACTGGGCATACCTGTTAAGTAATGATTATTAATGTTAGTCATTATTAATAAGATTAGTTTTGTTTAAAAGTTGGGATTACAAAAAATCTAAAAATAATGGAAAATTACCATAAACTATTGAAAATAATGGAAAATAATGGAAAATAATGGTTTTAGTATTTTCCATTATTTTCAATTATTTTCCATTATTTTCCATTATTTTCAATTATTTTCCATTATTTTCTATTTTTTCCATTTTTTCGACTATTTGAGACTATTTTGAGAAAAACAAATTATTTTCAACTAGCGGCCCGGTACGTGCTTCGCTACGTATATGTTGAAAAGTTTAAAATAAAAAATAATGATGTCTTACCCTATCTCGGCTGCGGCGAACCCCACGCTCTACTGAAGATTCTCTCTCCATCTCAGCTTCATATCTATCCCGAGACTGACTAAGGCGAGCCTCATGTTCCGTAGACGATTCTTCATTTCTTGTTAAACGTAATCTTTTGGCGTTCACAGTACTACGACCTAAGTTCGAACGACTACGTCCAGGCATGACTTTATAATTTCTGAATGAACAAAATTTAGTCAGTTCTATATGTATCACAAACAATACAAATAATAATTTTTTCTGTCAACTCTGTAAAAAGTTGAAATTTGACAGCAAAATCCCGGCGTACTATGATATTTGAAATTTTTATTTTCATTACAAAAAATGAGATAAATGAAGAATCGCTCGACCACTATTAATTGGGTTTTTTAACATTAAAACCTTCCTTTTCAATCACTCTATCTATTAAAAAAAACCGCATCAAAATCCGTTGCGTAGTTTTGAAGATCTGTTCAGTCAAGGGGACAGAAAAATCGACTTTATTTTATACTATGTAGTGATAGTGATGTTTGTAAGCCGATCTCGTACAGAAACATTGTTGTTATTAAATGTGATGTTGAAAATAATTTGTTTTTCTCAAAATAGTCTCAAATAGTCGAAAAAATGGAAAAAAATAGAAAATAATGGAAAATAATTGAAAATAATGGAAAAATATTAAAACCATTATTTTTTATTATTTTCCATTATTTTTGATTATTTGTAATCGTAATCATTAAATAATCATAAATTTTTCACTAGCCAACTATTTAATCACTACGACTGTTGGGAGCTGCCGAGCTTTTTCGACAACTTTGACCTGCTTAATAAAAGAAAAGTTTAAGTAAACCGGCACAATGTCTTAGTTTTTCACAATTATTTATTAGGCAGATCGCCTGGCATTTAATTACAAAAGGCGCGCGACGCGTTCTTTACATTTGTTCTTTTTAGCTTATTTTATTTCAATTTGCACTGTTCGATGCCTTACTATTTGGCATTACACGCAACCGATGTAGACGAACGACAATCAAAGAGAGATATGCATGCGTGCTTGACTTAGCTAGGTATGCAAGAAGCAAAGAAGAGAAGTGCAGTTATAGAATATATGACGATAGCTTAAGAGAGCAGCGCTGCTTTAAGCGCTTGCAAGTTAACAAATTAAGAGCGTACGCAGGCAGCAACAGCTGCTGCCCTAAACATCCTCCCCCCCGTTGAAAAACCCAGAGTTTTCAACAGGATCATTAACGGGAAGAATGACTAACTTGTTGACAGCTCGACGTGTTGTTCCAGTGGGCGTGCGCAGGACAGCGACGCGTACAACGCCATCATCTCCGTGGATGGTCTCTTCAACTCGAGCTAGGGGCCATTTTAGTGGGGGTAGATTTTCGTCCTTTATACAAACTAGATCGTTCACCTTGAGAGAGGTCTGAGAAGTCCTCCACTTCATACGCTGCTGAAGAAGAGAGAGGTACTCCTCCTTCCATCTTTTCCAGAAAAGCTGCTGGATGTAAGTAGCATGCTGCCAGCGATCGAGACGGCTGCAGTTCAGAGATGAAAGGTCTGGCTCAGGGAGTGCAACGAGTGGTCTACCAATAAGAAAATGGCCAGGTGTCAAAACGTTAAGGTCTGCGGGATTTTCTGAAAGCTATACAAGAGGGCGTGAATTAATTATTGCTTGAATTTGGCACACCAAGGTGCGCAATTCATCAAATCCAAGAATCGAAGACCCCATGGCGCGATATAAATTATGCTTGGCTAGCTTAACTGCGGCCTCCCATAGGCCGCCGAAGTGGGGCGATCGAGGAGGTATGAATTTCCAGTCGAATCCATTGCTCAAGCAGTAGGCATGAACTGACTCGAGATGCTTTTCATTTAAGAACAACTTCCGCAGCTCCAGTAGCTCGTTTTTTCCTCCAACAAAATTAGTTGCATTGTCAGACCAGATGCAGTTGGGTATGCCGCGAGTAGCAACGAATCGCTTAAGAGCGCTTAGGAAACCATCAGTAGAGAGATCCTTGACAAGTTCTAACCAAACAGCCTTGGTGGCGAAGCAAACAAAAACGCATATGTAGCACTTGTAAGGAGCCTTATTCCGAACCTCTGGCCTGTAATAAAAAGGGCCGCAATAATCAACTCCTGTGATCGTAAATGCTTGTGAGCTCTGGACGCGTTCTTTTGGTAGACTTGCCATGATGTGTTCAACAAGGCGTGGACGTGCTCTACAGCAAATGATGCACTTGCGCAGGGCTCGCGATACTGTTTTTAGACCGCCAATTGGCCAATACTGCGTTCGCATCGCAGCAAGAAGGGCTTGGGGACCAGCGTGATGGTACTTACGATGAAAGTAAGTTACGATAGATAATGTCAAGGGATGATTCTTCGGTAGCAAAATTGGATGGCGGGCGTCGAAGCCAAGTGTTGAATTCGTCAGGCGTCCGCCTACGCGCATTAAACCGAAGTCATCTAAGAACGGGCAAAGCGATGATATAATACTTGACGAGCTGACAATCTTTTTCTTCTGAAGCTGAATATATTCTTCATGCAGATGAGCCCTTTGAACGACGCGAATAAGAATGTATGTCCCAAGACGAATGTTTTCTGCCGAGAGCTGCACTGATTTAGAAGAGGTTCGCAGATTGATGAACTTGTGCACATAGCCAAAAATGCGCTGTGTGATTCCAAATGAGTTTAAGTATTTCAACGATAACATATGCCATAATCAACGTATAAGAAATCTTCTTCCGATATGTTGGAGCTGAGGAAGGCAGTATCGCCATTGATCAAATTTTCCTGCAAGACGGAGGACCTAAAGTGAGTGCAATCTTTTCTTCCTGGAATATCCGGTTAACTGGAGTCTGTCATCCGACGTTAGCTCCTGTGGCATTCTTTTGCGACAAAGCCATTGAATTCAAGATTCTTCCTGCAAAGAGGATACTGGAGTCTGACCAGCAGTAACCTTGCAGTAAACATCTCACTTCCTATTTCGGAGACAATTGCGAAGGGGGTTTCGAATCTTGGTTTTTAAGGCATACGACTTTGCCAGAGAAGTTGTGCGCTCAGTTCGAGAGACAGTATAAATGCAGGCTCCATAAGCTTCCAAACTTGCGTCGCAAAATGCGTGTAACTCGAGTACCGCACTTGGAAGTAGAACGTAACGGGGAAATTTTGCGTGATGCATCTCAATAAAGTCGTCACAAAATTTCTTCCAGGCTGTAGCAAGGAGCTGGGGCAAGCTTTCGTCCCATGCTAATTTTTCTCTCCACATCCTTTGCAAAATGATTTTCGCTCTGGTCATTGTGGGCCCGATAAGCCCAAGTGGATCATAACATCTTGCTATGGTCGCTAAAATGGAGCGCTTCGTGCGACTTTTGCAGTCATCGTGAAGAGTAAACGTGAACAAGAAGGCGTCCTCGCGTGGCTCCCAAACAAGTCCGAGTGCCTTTGTGACATCAACGTTGTCATCGAACTTAAGAAGACTTTCCCTTTCGCTATTTGGAATGTCGTTGATAACGTCTGGACGATTCGAGCACCACTTTCGAAGCCGAAAGTTTCCCTTAGACAAAAGCTTGGTGGATTGATCCATTATGCTGCGCACCTCCTCAAGAGAACTACCTCCTGAAATCATATCATCCACGTAGAAATGCTGCAGAACAATTCGTGAGCCTAGAGGGTAATCCAAACTTTGGTCCTTAGCTAGCTGATGCATAGCGCGTATGGCAAGGAATGCGGCGGGCTTAGTTCCATAGGTGACAGTATTCAACTTGTAGCATTTTATATCCTCTTCGGGAGAGTCACGCCACAGTATGCATTGGAACCAGTCATCAGGAGCGGCGAGCCGGACGCACCGATACATCTTGCAAATATCAGCTGTCAGGGCGATAGGAAAGGTTCGAAAACGAATAAGTATATTAAAAAGCCTTTCTTGGATTGTAGGACCAGCCATGAGAATATGGTTTAAGGATAATCCAGACGTGGTAGCGGCAGAGCCATCGAAGACAACTCTGAGCTTTGTTGTTGTGCTATCCTCTTTCAGCACGCAATGGTGAGGTAGAAAATATTGGCATCTGTGCATATCTGCGCTCGGCACCAGCGACATATGATTGAGATCGACGTATTCCTTCATGAATGCCGAATATTGCGTCTTTAGGTGAGGAGCTCGAACTAATTTTCGCTCAAGGTTTTCAAGCCTGCGCCGGGCTTGCATGTAAGATTCACCCAGGGACTCTGGGCCATGTGTGAATGGCAGGCGAACCGAATATTCACCTGAAGGCAATCGAACAAAATTCTGCTGAAAGTGGGCCTCGCAAGCGAGCTCTTCCTTTGTAGCCTTGGAAATTGGTTCAACTTGAAAGTCGATTTCCCAAAAACGACGCACTAAACCATCCAGCCGAGTGCTGTGAGTGCTAGGGTTCGATGATCTTTGATTAACGACGAACGACGAGAGTTTTGGGGTCCGATGACCGCCACCAGATAAGATCCAACCCAGTTGTGTCTTCTGCAACAATGGTAGACCTGGCGCTAGCTGTATTTGCCCAATGCAAAGCAGCTCAAAAAATAAACCAGCTCCGATGAGAAGATCTATACGCTGAGGTATATTAAATGAAGGGTCAGCTAGTTTGATGTTGGAGGGAACGTTCCAACTGAAAGTGCTCACGGACACCCCAGGCTGATTTTCAGTAATTGTCTGGGCGATGACAGCAGTGAGGCTTGCAACAAAATCTGAAGTCCGCGACTTCAGGACGAGGTCGACTGAGTGTCCTTCTGTTTTGAAGTTGGCATCTCCTATGCCAGAAACTGCAGCCTGTGTTTTAATTTTACGAAGTTGTAATTGATTTGCGAAACGAGTAGTAACGAAATGTAGCTGTGAGCCGGAGTCTAGGAGCGCTCGGCAAGGAACAAAAGAGCCAGAGTTGTTTTTAATAAGTACAACAGCTGTAGCTAGTAGCACGGCATCAGATGTCGAGTGAGATACGAGAGCTTGATGAGAGGTTGGAGATGCCGGTGTGGTGCTGACTGCAGGAAAGGACCCAACTGCAAGCTCGTGGGTGGTGTTGTGGGTGCCGATGGGTGAAGTTTGCATGAAATGCAACAGAGAATGATGCTTTGCGCGGCATGTGCGGCAGCATCCAGACTTGCAGTCTCGAACTTGGTGCCCGCTTTAAGACAATTTAGGCACAGGGAGAGCCTTTTAGCTTCCTTTTGTCGTAAGTTTGGAGATAAGTTTCCAAAGCGTGGGCACTGGTATATTTGATGGCTTGTGTTTTCGCAAAAAGAACACCGAATGGGTTCATTGGAGGCAATGAACGATTTTCTTTGTGTTGTACTCACGGTTTTGCCTGACTTGCCAGTGTGATCCTTTTGCAATGCAAAATCCATATTTTCAAGAGTAATACATCGTTTTTCCAAAAAGCCTTTAAGTTTATTCCAAGATGGTAGCTCGCTGCTTGAAGAAGCTTCTTCCCACTTTGCCTGAGACGCCTTATCAAGCATATGCGTAAGTGATTGCACAATGATACAGTCGGCTATCTCTTCCTTTGACGCAAATGATTCTGAAGCACAAAGATGAGAGGTGACCTTGTCGGTGAACTCTCTTAACTTTCCTGCAGACGCATCCACCTTCTCAAGCCCAAGTATCTCTCTGATGTGTGCCTGTAAAATAATACGTTTGTTATAGAATCGATTTTTAAGAACTTCCCAAGCGATAGTATAGTTGCCCTCATTTATTTCCAACGACTGTATGGCATTCAACGCGGTACCGGTTAAGCAGGAACGCAAGTGCTGCAGCTTTTCTATAGACGAGAGCTCGGTCTCCTTGTCGATAATGCTCGTAAACAGCGAATAAAAGTTGGTCCAATCAGCATAGGAGCCATCGAAGCTAGGTAATGTCAAATGAGGCAAACGAGATCGACTGGGAATGACGATGACTGACTGAGTGTCGGTGGGATTTGGTTTGAGTGTTGAACTGAGCGGCATGCTGCTGAGTTTGCTTAGCGCACGTTGTAAGGTAGTCCTAAGCTGCATTAATGCGGAGCAAAAACTGTGCTGGCAACTCACTAGACATGGAGTCAAAGTTTATCTCTTCCAAACTGGAATGAGCTGCATCAAAATTTGTCTCCAGTTTGCTTAATAAGTCCAAAAGAGCGTTCAGCGCATACTCATCAAGCGCGGCTAGCTTGTTGTCATCTATATCTTGGCACAGATGCTCCAATCGGTTAAAAATTGACTGCGTCTTTAGCCTCAAAAATGACACTTTATCCACAGTAGCACCAGTTGAGGCATTCATGTTTGATGTAGAGCTGGAGCCAGAAGCCTCACCGCTGGAGCCAGAAGCCTCACCGTTGGAGTTTTTATCAACCATGATGTTTTTTGAGCCTTCGCTGATTTTGAGGTTAAAGCGCACCGAAATATTGCAATTAAAATGCTTTCAGTTATTGCGGTGCGTTTGTATGTATTGCTCACAAGGTAGAAGACGAAAGACAAAAAAGTACAGCAAGCTCAACTGCAACTACGATAGTCTGCAGCAATAATGTGACACGATGAGTTTAATAAGGCACTATACGGGAGGCGAGTACTTTTATCTAGCACTGTACGAGAATTGTAAGACAAAAGCGAAATCGAACAGAACTAACGGCGGGCGCGCGTACGCATGTATGTACATATATACTTGTGTGTGTATGTATGCACGCACGTTTTTCACCGAAGCACAGAAGCAGCGAGATTATGCCTATGAAGTGCCTAACTGTTTATGAACACGTGCACGTATGTACATACATATGTATATACATTTGACTGTATAAATCAGTCACTGAGTTGATGATAATTAAACACAAGAACGAACCAAGAAACGCGTCGAGAGATCACGTCGGGGTCACCAAAATGTTGGGAGCTGCCGAGCTTTTTCGACAACTTTGACCTGCTTAATAAAAGAAAAGTTTAAGTAAACCGGCACAATGTCTTAGTTTTTCACAATTATTTATTAGGCAGATCGCCTGGCATTTAATTACAAAAGGCGCGCGACGCGTTCTTTACATTTGTTCTTTTTAGCTTATTTTATTTCAATTTGCACTGGTCGATGCCTTACTATTTGGCATTACACGCAACCGATGTAGACGAACGACAATCAAAGAGAGATATGCATGCGTGCTTGACTTAGCTAGGTATGCAAGAAGCAAAGAAGAGAAGTGCAGTTATAGAATATATGACGATAGCTTAAGAGAGCAGCGCTGCTTTAAGCGCTTGCAAGTTAACAAATTAAGAGCGTACTCAGGCAGCAACAGCTGCTGCCCTAAACAACGACTATTTTCCAAAAATAATTTAATTGATTAGTAATTCTAATGGCAACTTAACAGGTATGATACTGGGTAATAGAATAGTCTCTGAGATCTACGCGTTCATACACACAAACAGACAGACATGGCTAGATCTACTCTGCTGTTGATGCTGATCAAGAATATACATATATACTTTTAAGGGTCGGAGATGCTTCCCTCTATCTGTTTCAAACATTTGCACAAAATCATTATACCCTTATTTACCCATTTTATGGGTTAAGGGTATTACAACAAAGTACCCATACACCGCGCTGGGCTCTTGCTGGCCTAGCTTTGTCCAAATTTCAGTTTTCCATTTTCTTATTCATACTCTTACTTTTGGTCGATGACACTAGCAAGCAATGTTGCCATCGCAATCACCATGCATATGTTAACGCGTGCATATAAATTCTGAAAGAGTATTCAGAAAATGAATGTCAAGTTTTCTTCATGCTTTGCAAGCTTTGTTGATCTTGTTTTTCTTTGGCCTGCGCTTACATGTTTGTATGCACACACATCATTTGTGATTTTTTGTTCAAAGGCTTTTTGACTCTAAAGAGTTAAGAAAACTCGAATATCGGATACCCTTTACCAAGACATTAAAAAACAGGTATGGTTAAATCGACTCGTCTGATGATGCTGATTAAGACGACACTTATTTCAGTGTGTTACATACTTGTAAACAAAACCAATATTCTCATTTTGTCTTCTGTCAAATGAATGGCGACATTAGAAAGTGCAAAGCACATCAGCAAAACTGTTCAAACGTTTGCTTGTTTGGCACAACTAAAAGATGATCGATGTAAAAATACCCTGTGTCGCAATAGTTAATTATGCCAACTTAAAACATAAAATGAAGTTTTCAGTATTATGACTATTTCAATTCAAGTTATAAGATTTGAAATTGAATGCAATATTTAGTTTCAAAAGTAAGGGTAAACATATTTAAAGGCAATAATCATAAAACATTGTTCATTTCATGACATTTGCACAAAGTCACAAAATGATACCCTTTAATTTTTGTCGATCATCAAAAGTCAAAAATTGCCAATCTCAAGCAATGCCAAGTTTAACTTCTTGTTGACAACAACAAGAGAAGTGAAAAGCGGCAATGTCTAATTTTTGTCTTGCACTTTGGCAGCAAGGTCATGTTTGCTATATTCTTTATACACCTAATGGATGCCATAAAGCAAGCAAAGGCGCGCAAAAGGAAAAACCCAAAAATGTGCAAAGACGAAAAAACCCTTTACTAAGACAAATGAAAGCGCAAACACATAAATTACCAAGTAAAAACGTTGCAGTCAGACGCAACCGACTGCGATATACTTTGATACCAGTTATGTATCATAACTGTGTTAAGGATTCTGTGTGCAAATAGTAATATAAAGGGGTTTTGGGTATAAATATCAGGCAGAAGGGGTAGGCGTGTCATCCAAATTTGTGATGCATATCTGTGGCGGATGGCACCCTGTAACCCCCTACCAAGTATGGAGACTCTAGCGCAAAAACTGAGAAAGATATAGAGGTGTTACGGATGTAACTAACAATGTTCCCACCAAATTTGGTGACTCTAGCGCAGTGTTGCCAATTCCGCTTTTTTCCCGTCAAAGTTTGAAAGTCCGATTGTATGAAAATTTTCAAAACAGCGGGCAGCGGGAATTCTGGCTTTTTTAAAAAATAATTTGCTTTTTTTCCGCTTTTTTCTACTAAGCAATTTATAATTTTTCAGCGATAATTTTTATGTAGAGTTGTTCATCGTAGTTGAATAAAATCGAAATAATTCATTAGATAAATTTTCGATGAACGAAGAGTGGAACTAACTGAACTAGAATAAGAAACTTAGTTACATATTTCAAAAAGCTAAATTGAACTTATTGCAAACAATTCGATAGAACTCCAGTTCCCTTTCCTCATTTTTTACATTTTGAATGCCCTTAACCCATGAAATGGGTAAATAAGGGTATGATAGTTTTGTGCAAATGTATGTAACAGACAGAAGGAAGCATGTCCGACCCCATAAAGTAAGTATGTTCTTGATCAGCATCAACAGCCAGATATAGCCTTGTCCGTCTGTCCATCTGTCTGTCTGTATGAACGCACCGATCTTAGAGACTATAAAAGCTAGAGACTTCAAACAGTTGGAATTTGGTTATTTTGGTGACTGGAAGAATACGCACAAATGAGTGTGCACGTTACGTATCGGGTAAAGGGTATGTCCTAGTCGGGATTTTCGACTAGAGCCTTTTTACTTGTTAAATTTATCATTTGTGTGTAGAATTAAAAGTGACAATGCGTAATAAATACAAAGAAGAATGCCGGGATGTGTGACTAAGCAGCAAGGAATTCAGCCCCTGGCTGCGCAAAGACATGATTAATACAACAAAACTAATTGCAGTTATTGCAAATGCGGTATAACTGCTAAGCTAATTGAAGAAATGCTGCCATGACGATGAGTTGCCAAAAAAATATTAAAAAAATGACTGCCACCGTGCAAGCAAATGACAAAGTTAATAATTATCACGAATTATAAGAAATAAATTTTTTTTAAATTAAAGCTCTTGAAACTAAGCAAAACATATCCGATTTTTATCAGAATTTTTTTTTTTAAAAATTTTTAGCTTTTTTTGTTGGATCTTCCCACTAAAAATCGCTTTTTTGCTCAACAAAAGTTGGCAACACTGCTCTAGCGCAAAAACTGAGAGATATATAAATTTTTTAGATTTTAGAAGGTAGGCGGTAAAGGTCGGAGTGGCATCCAAAACTTTGATGCAGATGTGTTATGGATGTCACTAACAGTTTGCCCATAAAATTTGGTGACTAGGTTAAAAACTGGCAAAGATACATGCATTTCGGCGGTGGGGCATGGCCCGTTGTTTGGGGGCGTGGCATCCAAAATTTTGATGCATATCAGATGTCAGATTTTGGCATTTAACTTCCTACAAAAATTAGTGGCTATAGCTTCAAAACTGTAGAAGATATATGCATTTTTGTTTATAAGTTGAGGGGGGGCTGGGGGCGGAAGAGGTGGGCGTGGTATCCAAACTTTTGATGCAGTTTTTTGAGGAATGTCAGCAGCTTTCTTTCCTCTAAATTTGGTGACTAGCTGCTTAAATGTGGGATCTATAAGTGTATTATCGATTTGCACATCGAGGTGTATCGATTTGTTATCGATTTGCCAGGCCCCTGGGGTCTTAGAGCCTTAAATTTAACACTTTGTCTGACGAAGACATGTACCAAGATATTTGCAAAGTTGCAAGTCTCTGGCTTTAAGGGTGTCGAATAAAGTTGCGTTCACACGGACTGACTGACGGACGGACAGACATTGCACAAACCCAATATACTATGATACCTTTGGTATCAAAGTATAAAAATCCCAATCGTAGCCGCATATGATTCGTTTGAGTTTAACTCAAGGCACTGGGCGTTCTAACGAACTCCAGAGGCAGGGTGCTCTTGGAAGTACTGGCCACTGAATCTCGCGCTACTTAACAGTGGAAGCGGCCACACCTTCTCCAGAGCTGGGGCTGGCTCAGTAATAGACCTTAACTTCGTAAACCCCTCCCTATTCAACGCAGCACAGTGCACAGTAAGTGACGTCTATACAGCAAGCGACCACAACGCCATTATATGCACACTTGGTGGCCAGCGAGAGCGTACCGTGCATAGCGCACCAATCGATAAGCACTACCGGCAGGACACCTTCGACGATCCGGTGTTCTCTTGAGCAGCTCTACGTCAGGACCTGCAGATGATCGTGCAGTTTAAATGGCAGAGCAAAGTCAACGTGCAGCTAAATAACCGAAATGTGCAAGAAGACGGGAAGAATACAGACGGGCGAGAGACGCTCTCAAAAAGGCTATCAAGGCGAGCAAGAGAGAGTGCTACCTGCAATTTTGCGACTCTGCTGAGGAATATCCGTGGGCTGGAGCGTACAAAACGGTGGTCAAGCTCACCCATACATGGAACCAACACCACCCTTCGATGAGGCCCGACAGGATGAAGGAAGTCGTGGAGTGCTTGTTCCCACGTGGCAGTCCGCTGACCCTGCCCGCAGCACAAATGGAGCACCAACATCACATCGAATCGGATATTATCACGCCGAAGGAGGTACTCGAAGTGGCCAGAAATATTGTGGTGTCCAAACCACCAGGTCGAGACGGTATACCGAACCGTGCGCTGAAGCTGGCTTAGACGCTGTAAGCCGAAAAATTAGCCGCTCTTTTTACTGCCTGCCTGCACGAAAGGACTTTTCCGCAGGTCTGGAAGGTGCAAAATCTGTTGCTTTTGCCGAAGCCGGATAAACCATCAGGGGAGTCGTCTTCGTACCGACTAATATGCCTACTTAACAACATTGGAAAAGTTTTCGAAAAGCTGCTGGCAGCAAGGCAAACCCATGCAGTGGACAGAGCCGGCGGGCTGTCCCTGCACCAGTATGGGTATGAGGTCAATGAGGACAACCATTGACGCACTTAGCAGGGTGGTCGAATTAGCAGCCAGTGCTATTCGGGGCACCAGGTGGGCAGGAGGCGACAAGAAGTATTGCCTTATTGTCACGCCGGACATCAAGAATGCGTTCAATACTGTCATGCATTGCTCGCGTGCAGGACTGGCTTACCTGGGCGGGACTGAAGCTGGCTGCGCACAAGTCGGAAGCGGTTCTTGTGAGTAGTCGCAAGACGGTAGAAACAGCAAAAATTGTGGAGGGCAGCACTACTGTTTCGTCCAAGCGGGCCATCAAATATCTCGGAGTGATGCTGGACACGAGATTGTCATTCAAGGAGCACATGCAATACAATGCATCCAAGGCAGCTGAAGCTTGTCGAGCACTGTCGCGCATATCAGGAGCGCCGCCGCCTTCTAGTGAGCGTAGTCCGTGCCACCATTTTGTACGCAGCGCCGATCTGGTGGAGAGCCGTACAGGCTTAGACCTATTGCCGTGACGTAGGCGCAACTTACCTCCTTTGGGCTATCAGGGTATGCTGTGCGTTCAGGACAGTTTCCGACGAAGATGCCTTGGTTATTGCAGGCATGATACACATTGAAGAGCTAGCTATTGAGTCCGGTGAGCTATCAATCCAAACAGACGAATGCTCATGGTGTGGACTGGGCGTGCAAGAGGACGCACACCACGTGCTGTTCTTCTTTGGGCGGTTCGCCAACCAGCGGAGAATGCTTGAGCAAGTCTTGGGTGGTCCCATCACTGTGGATAATCTTGCAAAAGGTATGCTGGAGTCTTCGACGAAGTGGGAAGCGGTCGGCACGTTTGCAGCGGTGACCATGAACGAAATACGGCGAATGGAGCGAAGCCTCGCACCAGTATATGTGGCGACTGTTGTTTGCGAAGCAATTCTTAACGGACGTACCGCAAACTACTGTCTCTCCTACATTCACACGTACTATAGTTTATTATTTAGCTTTAATATGATTAGCATAATGATAATGTAAAAGAAAAAAAACACACACACACACACTCAACGAAACCACACTTTCCCTTCTCCCTTGTTTGATTCCCTGCTAGGTTTTAAACATACAGGCAATAAAACATAATAATGAATGTGATAAAAGATGTTTTTCATTATCTCATCAAGCCAACTACATTTTAGTGAAAGTGCAAAGTGCAACACAGTGTGAGCAGCCCACACACCGCTTGTAACTCTAGTTGACTAGAATAGTTTTGTATTTTATTTTCGACTTGTACATAAAGCAGGTTCAAATAACTGTGACTCGTGTGGTCGCAAAATAAGTGTTCATAATAAGATTTCACATTTTTCAGTGCATTGGCGGGCGTTACATTGCGCAACTGATAAATGACGTTATTGTTGCATGCCATAAAATGTAATACAATAATTGTTGTTTTCCAGAACTGTCGAAATAAATAGTCATAGTCATGGTAACAATAACAAATAAGAAAACAAATATTATCATCTTTGAATTCATTAGGTCTGTTTGATAGTAAAAAGTGTAGGGTAGTGCAGTGCAGAACAGAACACGAAAAATACAATACTGAAAATTTTAGGTGCAAAAAAACGCAGAGCTACTCTGTACAAAATAAGTGTGAGTTCGAGCAAATTAAGCCAAAATCAGCTGACTGTAACAGATGAAAATAAATATTAAGAAAATCTGCTATTGTCATATGCATACAAATATCCTTTTCAATGTAGACCAGCCATGCCCAGCCCATTGCTCTTTGGGCACGCTTTGTTTTTGTATTTGGTTCGGAGATAGCAAAGCAATGAGCAAATGCATGCACGGCACCAAGTTTAGGCAAACACAACACATGCAAACAATTACTTGTGTGTGCACTGCGTAGAACCTAACCGTTATACTTCCCTTTTTATACCCTTAACCCATAAAATGGGTAAATAAGGGTATAATGGTTTTGTGCAAATGTATGTAACAGACAGAAGGAAGCATCTCCGACCCTATAAAGTATATATATTCTTGATCAGCATCAACAGCCGAGTCGATCTAGCCATGTCCGTCTGTCTGTCTGTCTGTATGAACGAGCCGATCTCAGAGACTATAAGAGCTAGAGACTTCAAATTTGAAACTTAAGATCTCCTATTCCATAAGCAGATCAAGTTTGTTTCGAATTATCGATAGCACTTCTGGTTTCCGATATACACATGTGATCGATAACAACAAAATAATGAATTTCAAAATTCTGAAAAAAAGTTTTGAAACTATGGATAAAATATGAAGATTTAAAAAAATTTGATTAAAATCGGTTAAGAAACACCAGAGATATCGCAGTTTGAAGTTTGGTTATATTGGTCACTGAATAAATACACACAAGTTACTGTAAGCATTACCTATCGGGTTAAGGGTATGTCCTAGTCGGGATTTCTCGACTAGAGCCTTCTTACTTGTTTGGATTGGTCTGTGGACGTGCAAGCACGCTGACCCAACAATTTCAATGATTTTGTTTTTGCCTTACCCAAATTCGTTGTACTTTTGTTGGTGTCTTGTTTTCGAGTTTGCACTTGCAAAAATCGGTATTGAGTCTAATCTGCCGGCAAAATGTTTAACATCGCAGGAAGTAAATTTTTTCGCTCAAAATTATTATTGTGAACAGCAGTGCATTATATGCTATACAATTTCGTAAAGCACATAATAAATAAAAATTTTTATAAAAAGTATGCATAATTCAATTGCATGTGCACTAATTGAGGTGATAGAAGAGCAGTATAAGAAATGGATCGTTGAGTTCTACGTTAATGATGCGCTACAAATCCTGAATTATATTAAACAATATTCGGATGAAATAAAAGTTTAAAAGCATCAAATTGAATCATATAATGCTCAATCCAAATTAGCATTAAAGAAGTCATCATATGTAGCAAGCTTAAGCACCGCCCAAAAATTGAGATCATTTTCAGATGGAGTTTTTATTAAAAAAGTATGCCAAGAAATGATGATTTGTTTTTTGGTGAGAGTGGAGAGGCCTTAACTCAATGGAGACAGTTTGTTTACCCCGAAACTCTGTGACCCGCAGAATTGAGGAGCTCGGAAAATACTTAGACTCGCTTATTAAGGAAAAAATTAAGTGTTGCTCATATTTTTCACCTGCGTTAGACGAGTCATGCTATATTTCGGATATAAGTCAGCTTATACTGGCAATTAGAATGGTAGACCACAATTTCAATATAATTGAAGAAATTCTTACTGTGATACCACTACTGAGAAATACAAGAGGCGTAGACGTATTTAATGCGGTAAACGGAAGGATAGAGCTTAAAAAGGAATCAAATAGATTAGCTGCCGTATGCACGGATGGTGCTCCTGCCATGATTGAAAGAGAAGAAGGCTTTGTTGGACAGTTACTCAAAAATGGAATTCATTCCACTGCATCATCCACCAAGAAGCATTGTGTGCTAAATGGACTAGTGCTGTTTACACAATGAATGTGTTCGTAAAAATTGTTAATCGAATTAATGGTGGACATAATTCATTAACGCATCGGAAATTGAAAAAATTTCTTCAAGAATGTGAATGTCAATATGGAGGACCTATTTATGTATACTGAGGTGAGGTGGCTTAGTAGAGGAAAATATCTTGAGCGTTTTTTTGAACTGCGAAAGGAAATTTTCGAATTTATGGGATCAGATGTAAAGCATCCTGAATTGTTAAAGGAAGTTATTCTATGTTTGGAAGTCTCTATATTTTTGAAATTGCTTTTTCAACTTTAAAACTAAACGAAAACTAAAAACAAACACAGAAATCTTCTAACAACGATCATTTAGAATCCTTGTTAAAATTATCTCTAACCTAAATAAACATAAATATAGACAATTTGTTGAGTAGTTGTTAAACATGAAAACGTTTGTTAAAATCCATTATCATTCAAACTCATTAAAAAAGATTAAGCTAAGCGAAATTAAATGTTAAAACTTATTTTGATTTTTATTAACATTATTATTGTTAAAGGATAAATCATTTGTAAAACTTTTTCTTTTTATTTACATTAGTTAAATTGTACCTATGTATACCTTTTTTCCAGTGCTTAAATTAAAATACAAAAAATTTTTTCTCTTCTTGGTATTAGTGTTTTTATGTGTGAGTATTGGTGAGAGCTCTGCCGTATGCTGGATTTGGGCATCTCTGATGTAGACACCATCTATGGTTTTATCAGACATTTTTTAAAATTATTACATGCAACGTTTGTAATTCAATTAAAGTGTTTAAAAACTAAACTGTAAGAAATAAGTGTTTTTCCGATAAATGTTTTTTTTTTTGATTTTTGCTATTATAGAAAAGTGCAGAAAAGTGTAAGCATTGACCTCGTATAAAATAGACTCGCCAAAGTGCCCAAAATCGCGGAACGATTTTTGTTGTAATCTCTGGTGCCACCTCTCTCTCGGGTGTTGAGAGAGGCCAGCCGAACGCAATGCGCCGCTCAATTTGCAGGCGTAGCGTGGCGCTAGGAAATTACAAGGCATTGTGTCGCTGGCTTTCGCTGCGACCACAACATGCAACCCACCCCTATTTTATGTATGCGCTGGTATGTCACCCTGCAGTCCGCGGTCCCGGTACCAGACTAGCGAAATCGCTAGAACTCAGTGATGGGTACTGGTGCACACTCGCACCACCAGCAATGTATTTACCTAACGAATTTAACTAGACGATGTCCGCAGAGCGTACCGAGCGGTACGGCGGTGCAAACCCAGTAGCTAACGATTTCCCTGGTACGAAAGGATATCGTTTGGACGACCAAGCTAACTATTTCGCTAGCGAGTCATCGCTAACGATTTCTCTGGTACGAAAGGCCCAGGGATATCGTTAGGACGCCCAAGCTAACTATTTCGCTAGTACAAAATATTATCAAAAACACATTTGTTATTAAATATTAACAAATTTAATTTGATTTCAAATTTATAATATAAAAAGTTCAACTATTGTCTTTAATTATTTTTCTTAATATTACGTTTTTTCTGAAGTTGCATTGCCTTACGCAGGTCCGTTTCCGGCGGCCCAACTTCGCAGTTAGAAATTGCGTCTGTAATGTAAAAAAGAGATTTAATTTAATTTCAACTGCATGTTTTGACTGTTTTAAAAATTTAAAAGATGTAAAGAAAAAACTTATCTTTTTTGATGAGTCCTCCCCAAAAAATCATATACAGTTGCGGTCAAAATAATAGTAGTGCAAGTAATGATTTTTTCAGCTGCAACCAGCGCACTACTATTATTTTGACTGTACAAAATTAAGCGTGATCAACAAAACTTAAAAGCAACTCTGAAATAGAAAAAGCTTTTATATCCTAATGGTAAATTTTTAAAAAAGCTTTGCCAATTCTATGATCTGACAAAGACAGAAAACAAAAGCTTTAATATACAAATGATATATCGAAGCTTACAAATTTTGCCTGTTGGAACTACTATTATTTTGACCGCAGCTGTACGTTGTACTCCAGTTAAAGTTCATCAGTTACAATATATTTTAAATTTGTTATTGGCGCAGAAGGACCAAGTAACCTTGCCATCGTATTCACCTGAAATAAATGTATTTTGATTTTTAAAAAAGCATTATAGAACAATGTAAATCGTCTTTACTTACAAATATATTCCTGTTGCCGAGCTCAATAGATTTTTAATGTGTTGATCCGCACTCGCTTGATAACTTTTCACTATTCACTGCACCGAAAAATGCGCTCGCGACAGTGCAAATTTGAAGACAAAATTGACAAAATTCTGGTTATAACCAGTTAATTAACAGTTAACTTTGTCATACACGCTTTGTCTTGTTCTGTTGCTTTGTTGCTTTTATTATTTATTTTGTGTTTTTCGTTTTATTTGCCTTGGGACTTGGTGCATCACTAGTCGTTAGGTAAATCGCTAGCTACCAGTGATGTACCATAGGACTTTGTTTTGTGTTTTTCGTTTTATTTGCCTAACGACTTGGTGCATCACTAGTCGTTAGGTAAATCGCTAGCTACCAGTGATGCACCATAGGACTAGAACTTGGTGTTTTTCGTTTTATTTGCCTAGCGATGTGGTGCATCACTAGTCGTTAGCTTCATCGCTAGCTACCGGTGATGCATCATAGGATAGTTTTTTGTGCATTTCGTTTTATTTGCCTAGCGACTTGGTGCATCACTAGTCGTTAGCCAAATCGCTAGCTACTAGTGATGCATCACAGGACTAGAACTTGGTATGCCTTGACACCAGCCGTACCGCAGGGCAGCGATCGTATGTATACACATATGTGTATTTATATATGTATGCGCGCATTTGCTAGTGTGTCTGTTTGTGCTCGGTTTCAAGTGGAACTAACCGAAATTAGCAAAAACAACAAAATTGCGTATGTATACCTACATGCACATTTAGGTATGTGTAGGCTTCAAAGCGATTTTTGATATTTTTCATCTTCTGGTCCTGCTTATGAATGCATTCTCTTTCTAACTTTGTTATTCTATGACACTTGTAAGTAACTTTGTCAACACAGATACCGAATATATGTTAAAGAATGCACATAAATTTAAAAAGAGTATTTACCAGTTCATTTGTTTCATGATCTAAGAATGCTTTTGTGTTCATGTAGGTAGAGAAAGGGTTGGCACGCGTTCGCCTATATGTGTAAACTAGTAAGTCCAACACTTGCTTCGCTGCGCCGATAGTTTTTACAAAATTTTAGCAATAGATATAAAATAAGTAAGTTATAGTGCATTTACACTGACGCCTTAAGGCGCCCCTTTAGCATTTAGCCTTAAGGCCTTTAGCATACAAAATGTGGCCGTTATATTTGAAAATAGCGACTTTTTCGTCGCGCCGCAAGAGCGCCGCTATGCTACGGGCTAAAATAAAGACCATTTTTTTTGCCGATGTATCGATATTTTCGGCTTGAATTTTAAAAGGTGGCAACTTTTAACAGCTGATTTTAAACCAAATTGAATGTCCAAGTAAGTAAACAAATATTTAGTATACCCTTAACCCATATAAATAAGGTAAATAAGGGTATAATGGTTTTGTGCAAATGTATGTAACACCCCGATTCCATTAATCAGAATTTGTCATTAACAGCAAGTCGGGAATGTAGGCGATTCCACTACACAACCAACTGGTTTCAGCATATTTTTTTAACAGAGTCTGGTTCGTTTAAATGGATTTTTATTTTTACACATGCTTGTCAGCTGTAATACTCAAAATGGCACTGCTTAAACCAATATCGATTAACAATTTGTTGATATCGCTTCTGTTAAAGTGCTCTGTAACGTTAACATTAACATTTTTCCTGTTGGTTGCCTTTTTTCCCCGTTGGTAGAAAACCGACCAACTGGCAAAAAAGGCTACCAACGGGAAAATTTAAACATGATTCCCATTCTAGAAACTAGTTTCAAACTCAATATATGCAGCATTCCCGAGTTGCAATTGCATACATGCATTTTTTTTGCAGTGGAATCGGGGTATAACAGACAGAAGAAAGCATCTTCGACCCTATAAAGTATATATATTCCGTCTGTCCGTCCGTCTGTCCGTCCGTCTGTCCGTCTGTATGAACGCGCCGATCTCAGAGACTATAAGAGCTAGAGAGTTCAAACTTGAAACTTAAACTCTCCTAAGCCATGCGCAGTACAAGTTTGCTTCAAATTATCGATAGCACTTCTGGTTTCCGATATACACATGTGATCGATAACAAAAAATTCGTGAATTTCAAAATTGTGAAAAAGAGGTTTTAAACTATTGATAAAGTAATGAACATTTCAAAAAATTTGATTAAAATCGGTGGGAAACATCGAAGATATCGCAGTTTGAAATTATGTCATTTTGGCCATATTGGTCACTGGGTAAATACACACAAATGACTTTACACGATACGTAATGGGTTAAGGGTATGTCCTAGTCGGGATTTCTCGACTAGAGCCTTCCTTCTTGTCTTTATCAAGTTTTGTTAATTTTATTACAATTTAACAATTTAATTTGAAGTGGAAGTCGGACCGAAAAGAAAGCGTTGGCCCAGTGGGAGGACCGGAATGAGGATCTTCGTGGCCTGCGCAAAAATATTCACATATATGCGGAAATGGCGGAATCCCTGAATGCAAATTCGGTGGACATGACTCCACAGGATGTCAAAAAGAAATTGGAGTCGTAAAAAAATAGATACAGGTTTGTTTTAAAAATTAAAAATGCTCTGGTGTATGAATAATATTGTGTTTTAAAATATATATATTACAGGCAAGAAAAAGCTGCTGTTGGCGTCTCCGGCGGCTCGCCATCAACTTGGTGCCACTTTGAAAGGGTTGGCAAGATTTTGGCAGGATCGAAGAGCGTGAATCCAGAGGCTCTTGTGGAGGAAAGCTTGGGTAAGTGCTTTTACTATAATCAATGACTTAATATTGAATTTTAAACACAAATTATAATCCACAGAGATATTAACCAACGAGCTTGAGGATGTGCAAGAGTGTTTGGATGTGTTCGACAAGGTCTTCGCGCTCGACATGCGTCTCTCTCGAGGATGGCCCTTCCATTTCAAAGAAGCGGAGGCGGCTCTACTCCGGAAGTGAAAGGATGCTGCTTTTGGAGAAGGCAACACACGACATTGCCGAATTAAAGGAGGAGTCGAAAAAAAACCCACATAATGGCACAATTTACTGACCGGATGATCGCCAACCAAGGCTGAAAGTCAGCGCGAACTCGTAGAATTAATAAAGAAACAGTTGCAAGGCAACCAATAAAAAGTCAAATTATAGAAAATCATGTTTTTATTCAGTTATTTCAGAAACAAGTGATTCAGCGATTGCTGCTCTTATTTCTTCTGCAGTGCTGTTTAGAAGAAAGGTCGTGTGTTAATGTTCGGGCTGTTCGCGCTCCAGCAAGGGCATGCCCAATTCCTTTTCATATTTGCTGTTGTGCGCATTTAAAAAGTTGTGCAAAACACAACAGCACTTAATAAGAGCATTTGTGTTTTCAATATTGTTGTCAATGCCTTTGCCAAGCCGACGAAGCCTTCCTTTTAATTGCCCAAATGCATTCTCCACGACGCGTCTAGCCTTGGATAAATGGTAATTGAAGCGTTTTTTTACATCGGGTGCATCAATGGAAAACGGATACGGCTTCATCATGGTTGGGCAGAATCGGAAGGCAGAGTCTCCTATTATAAAAACCGGCACGTCTACACCTCCTATTCTCTTTTCGTTTTTATGAAACATATCTGTGGTTATAACAACCTTTTTTAAAGCAGACCGCTCATAAATCTGAGAGTCGTTACATCTGCCTGGAGATCCCACATTTATGTACATGAACCTATATTGGTAGTCGACGAGAGCCAAAAGTAAAAACGAGTACCACCCCTTATAATTGTAATAATCTGTTGCATCCGCCTGTTTAGGTTTGACCTCAATGTGGCAACCATCAATTGCACCAAAGCATTGAGGAAACCCAAGGGCTTCAAAACCTTTCACACATTCATCAATTTTTTCTTGGGTAAATATATTCGGGCCCAGATACTCTGCTGCCATATTTTGCCACACAAGACTACAGAACTCCTTCTGGATGTTGCACAGGCTAGCACTTGATATGCCAAACAGACTGGCAACTGTTCTGTACTCTGCAGATGAGCCCAGGCTATACAGAGCTACAGCTACCCGTTTTGCCAGAGGAATGGACGCTCTTAAGTTTGTGTCCATCCTTTTCATTTCAGACAAAGTGTCGCAAAGCTTTTGGAAGAGGTTTCTTTCCATTCGGAAACTCTCTTTAAATGCCATGTCACTTAATTTTGGAACATCCATCTCCCAATAACAGCCATTGCGCTCCGCCGTCCAAATGCTTCGTGTCCTAATGCAGTCAAGACCTGACATTGCATTATGGGCAAGTGCTGCTGCGGTCGCTTCTGAGTCCTCGCAATCAACATAATTGCCAAAAAAGTTTACGCAATCATTTGCCGTATTGACAACGCAATCACCTATTTACTTTGCAGCAATCATTATTAAATTCAAATTGTGCTTCATTTTACAAAATTCTGCTTGTTCAACAATTACAACCAAAAGTAAACAAAAACAGCTGATTTCTAAAGACCTTTTGTCAGTGTAAATGATTTTTCGCCCGTATCACTAAGGCGCGCCTTAAGGCGTCAGTGTAAATGCACTATTAGATAATGATTAACAACATAGTATAATAGCAAAGTATTTAATATTTCCTTTTCCACGCCACCATTATTTTGGAGAATCAGGCGCGTCATTATACTTTGATACCAAAGGTATCATAGTATATTGGATTTGTGCAATGTCCGTCATGGTGTCTGTTCGTTCGTCTGTCCGTCCGTATGAACGCAACTTTTTTCGACACCGTTAAAGCTAGAGCGTTGCAACTTTGCAAATATCTTGGTACATGTCTTTGTCAGACAAAGTGTTAAATTTAGGGCTCTACGACCTCAGGTGGCCTGGGAAATCGATATCAAATCAATACACCTCAATGTGAAAATCGATGAAACACATATACATATATCCCACATTTTACCAGCTAGAGTCACCAAATTTGGGGGCAGGATAGCCGATGACATTTACCGAAAAATAGCATCAGTTATAATCGAAAATGACTGCAATTCCCACAATTTTTAAGCTCTAATCGCAAAATTTAATGGGGAAAGTAGATGCTGAAATCTTACAAAGATCATCAAAACATTGGATGCCACGCTCCCACTTATGCCGCCCACCTTCTAAAAACTCTATATATTTCCCAGTTTTTGGGCTAGAGTCACTTAATTTAGTGTAAACATTGTTAGTGACATCCGTAACAGAGGTGCATCTAAATATTGGATGCCATGAACACCTTAACCGCCCACCTCTATATCTTTCCCAGTTTTTGCGCTAGAGTCACCAAACTAGAAAACATTGTTAGTGACATCCGTAACAAATGTGCAATATTGGATGCCACGCCCACTTATACCGCCCACCTCAATATCTTTCTCAGTTTTTGCGCTAGAGCCTCCAAACTTAATAGGAAGATAGAAGGTGCCATCCGCCACAGACATGCATCACAAGTTTGAATGTCACGCCTACCCCTTCTGCCTGCCTTTTTATACCCAAAACCCCCATTCTTTACAAATACATACAAACTTACATATGTGCTTTGCTTGCTTGTTCGAAATTGTATATCAATAATGTTTGTGTGTTACGTTTTGTCTAAGTTAGATAAGCAGCAAGTAAGCAAATCTACCAAAATACAAAAAGATGTTCCAGATTAATTATTTTCGCGCAAATGGGCTCGCTAAAAAAGAAAACAAATACAAATTACATGAATGTACATATGTACATATCTATGCAACTTTTTTGCATTATGTATATATATAGATGTAGATTACATTTCTTAAGTTTTTTTTCGTTAGTGTTATTGTTTTTGCACTGTATATATTCGGTGAACATTTTTTTGCTTTTTTTTTAGCTTGCTACAGATACAACAATGTATGCGTGCATTAACCAATATTTGCACTTACATTTTTTAATATATATGTATGTAATAAACAATAAAAAATATACGTACATATGTACATGTGTATGTATGTACATACGTGCATTTGCATACCAACCCAAGTTACAAATTTCAGCTCGAAAATTATATCAAAACAACAATGGCAATAGGTATTTGTGTTTGTGTGTTACGTTTTGTTTGAGTTTGATAATTAGAAAGTATGTAGGTAAAACCACCCCTGTAACATATTCTGGTGTGCAAAACTTTTCTAGACGCACCAAGTTATGTTTAAATTGATTTGTTTTAAATCAATGATACCAACAAAAAAAAAACATTGCGAGCCCAACAACAACACTTATAACAACAACAAACTTGTTGGGTCGTAAATCAATTGTCAAGGGCACAAAGAAGAAAAGAGAAAAACGAAGGCACACACTGTGTACTTGGTTTTTGCAATTATCAGCAAGTGCGTCACAGCGCATGTGTTTTGTTCTTGTAAAATCGATCACGATCGCTTGTGCAAATGGCAGTAGTGGAATGGGTCATGTGTTTTGTTTTTGTAAACTCGGTCGCGGTCAAACTCCCAGCTTGTGCGACACTGAGGCGCCAGAGTGGTGGAATGATGTAAAGTGACAAATTCAGGTTATTTTTTGTATGGGAGGTACTCGAAGAAGTGGTCCAAATAAATTAAAATCCTTTCTTAGTGCTCACTTTCAACCTGAATGGAATATTTTGTGAAAATTTCAGCCTTCTAGCTCTTATCATTTAGGCTGTGGGCCTCTCAACAATCGGTCAGTCAGTTAGTCAGTCAGTCAGTCAGGGCAAACTATTAAATATAGATATAGATAAATTAATTCTTTATTTAAATTTTACATATACATATATGTAAGCTTTGAAATTCGAATCAAACCGAAAATCGAGGGATTACAGTACATAGAGTTGCAGAATTGCGGCAGCAAATTATAATTTTCAACAATGAGTTTGATGGAAACGAAGAAGAAAAGCATGAGGACAGTTTTCTGTCTGGCCATAGATAATTGCTGTTATAGCTGATGCAGTGCTACTGGGGAGTCCCCTTAACATTCGTTTCTTATGATTTGAAAGAGGTTAAAAATAGCCACAAGCAAGTAAGAAGGCTCTAATCGAGAAATCCCGACTGGGACATTGAAATTCTAGTTTTTATACTTTGATACCAAAGGTATCATAGTATATTAAATTTGTGCAATGTCCGTCATGGTGTCCGTCCGTCTGTCCGTCCGTCCGTATGAACGCAACTTTTTTCGACACCCTTAAGCCTTGCAACTTTGCAAATATCTTGGTACATGTCTTCGTCAGACAAAGTGCTATATTTAGGGCTCTACGACCTCAGGGGGCCTGGGAAATCGATAACAAGTCGATACACCTCGATGAGCGAATCGATAAAACACAAGTATATCCCACATTTAAGCAGCTGGAGTCACCAAATTTGGGGGCAACATAGCCGATGACATTCCCCAAAAAACTGCATCAAAAGTTTGGGTGCCACGCCCACCTCTTCCGCCCCCAGCCCTCCTTAAATTATAAACAAAAATGCCTGTATCTTCGACAGTTTTGAAGCTATATTCACCAAAATTAACATTAAGGTAGATACTGACATCTGACAAAGTTATGATTCAAAACTTTGGATGCCATGCCCCCAAACAACGGGAAATTCCCCACCGCCCTAATTAAAACCGGAATGTATGTATCTTCGACAGTTTTTAAGCTAAAGTTACCAAATTTTATGGCAAGATAGCTGGTGACATTCCCCAAAAAAACTGCATTAAAAGTTTGGATGCCACGCCCACCTATTCCGTCCCCAGCCGCCCTCAAATTATAAACAAAAATGGCTGTATTGTCTTCAGTTTTGAAGCTATAGCCACCAAATTTGGTAGGAAGGTAGATGCAGACATCTGACACAGATATGCATATGATTCTACGCCTCCAAACAAAGGGCCATGCTCCACCGCCCAAAAAAAAACTGAAATACATGTATCTTCGCCAGTTTTTAAGCTAGAGTGTCCAAATTTGGTGGTTACATTGTTAGTGACATCCGTAATATCGATAATCTGAAACAAACTTGATCTGCTTATGGTATAGGAGAGTCTAAGGTTTAAGTTTGAAGTCTCTAGCTCTTTTAGTCTCTGAGATCGTTTATACAGACAGACAGACGGACAGACAGACATGGCTAGATCGACTCGGCTGTTGATGCTGATCAAGAATATATATACTTTATAGGGTCGGAGATGCTTCCTTCTGTCTGTTACATATATTTGCACAAAACCATTATACCCTTATTTACCCATTTTATGGGTTAAGGGTATAGGTTAGGTTAGCTGGACCGGCTGACCCATCCCGGAGGAAGTGTCACACATAGATCACTGAGGGTCCTTAGTGAGACCGGCGGTTGGATATCTTGGACTATCTAGTTGTGTGGTCCTGCGGCGTTAGTATGCTTCGGGCAAGCGCTAGAAGCTTGTTTGGTTCCAGCTTGCTGGCCTCCTCTAGAGATGCCAGAAAGGGAGTCTGGATGTGTTTTAAGCGTTTTGCTGCCAGTGCGGGGCAGCTGCAAAGTATATCTTCTAGTGTTTTCTTGACACCTGGTTCCTTGCATTTCCTGCATTCATCGTTGTCTGTCATGCCTAGCCTTTTTGCATGTACTGCGACGAGGCAATGGCCTGTCAGGAGTCCCGTAGGCATGCGGCAGTCATGCCTTTGTAGTTTCAGCATGTATTGCGATAGCTTGTCGCTGTATGTTTTGCACATTATTTTGGAGATCCTGTAGGTGTTTGTCCACCTTTGTGCTGCCGAATCCCTTGCCTGTGTTTCCATGTGTGAGTGTAGCGTTTGCAGGGAGATCGGAATTTCTGCCGTGTTGCTGTTGAGTCCCGTGGCTCCTTGTTTAGCCAGAGAGTCGGCTTTTTCATTGCCTTCGAAACCCTGATGGCTGGGAATCCAGTAGATGCGCACGTTTTTAAGCGTGCCGAGTGCATCTAATGCTTCCCTGCTCGCCAGGACATCTCGGGATCTTATGAAGTGCGACTGTAAGGCTTTTATTGCTGCCTGGCTGTCAACGAATATATTTATCTTGTTAAGTGCTATATTCGTTTGTAAGACTGATTCCGCCGCTTTCTTTATTGCGAATATCTCCGCCTGGAATATGCTGCAGTGGTCTGGTAATTTATAGGACAGGCTCAAGAGCCGTCTGTGTATATGTTGATTGCTGTCTGCTCTGCTCCTGAGCGCCAATCATCTATTCCTAAGAGCGTGGGCGTGAAGTTAAAATTGTTTTTTGGGATCATGTGTCTGTTTCGACCCGAGTCCCTATTCCAATTGTACTATGCCCGTAGTTATGTATTGTCATGTTACCTATCGTGCAAAGACGTTGAGCAGTCTTTTTTGCTACTAGGCGGGCCTGTATGTCCACTGGTTTGATTTTCAATTTGGCTTGTAGTGCTTTCGTAGGTGTGGTCCTCAGCGCCCCTGTGATGCACATGAGTGCATGTCGCTGGGTTTTTTCCAATCGTTTTAGGTACGTAGATTTCTCTGTGGCTTTCCACCATACCAGTATTCCGTAGAGTAGTATGGGGCGCACAATTGAGATCAGAATCCAATGTGTTAGTCTTGGCGAGAGTCCCCAAGTGCTACCCAACATCTTTTGCGATGTCTAGAGTGCATTGGTGGCCTTCTTCACCCTTTCTTCTACATTGAGCTTCCAGCTCAGCTTTCTGTCCAATACTATTCCCAGATATTTGATACTCGCCTTTGGTATCAGCGGATTATTGTTTATTTGGGAGGCGTCCAGTGAGGAACCTTCTATCTCTTGGTAAAGAGAATGATACTTAGACCGGCTTCCGTTGCCCATGCTAGTATCTCTTTTAGTGTGTTTTCCATGACATGGCTGATTGTCGATGGACTTGCCCGTGATATTTATGCTTATGTCGTCCGCGTTTGCAGTTATCTTTGGTGCTTTTCGTTTGAATTTCTTTAGTAGGTCGTTTACCACCAAGTTCCACAGTAGGGAAGATAGCATTTTGCTTCCCTGATAGTAGTTGTGGTTCCCCATTCCGCTAGTATTTTGCTCCAGCTCAATAGATTTTGAGCCCAGGATTGTACCGCTTTTATTGGGTCCACAGCCTTAGGCTGAGCATAATTGCCTCCGTCGACACATTATAAAATGCGCCTAGGGCGTATTCTTTACGGAAAATTTCCTTCTCTATGGTTGCTAAAAAGGAGTGTAGCGCTGTTTTTACCGATTTATCCTTTGTGTACGCGTGTTGATTGCGCTCTAGAGACATCTCTGTATTCTCTCTGATTTGGAAGTCTATTAGTTTCTCGAGCGTTTTAAAAAGGAATGAGGTAAGGCTAACGGGTCTAGGCAGCACATGGCTACATTTTCGCGCTTTCGGCAGAAAAATTACCCGTGCTGTCCTCCAGGCCACTGGCACATAGCCATGACTGAGACATCCCCTAAATATTTCCTTAGGCCATGGAGTGATTGTATGTTTGAGCCTCTGCAGTATAGCTTGGAATATTCCATCTGGACCTGGCGATTTGTAGCTCTCAAAGGAGACTATAGCCCACAGTTTTCCTTGTTTTGTTATGATATCTTCAGATATTTTTGTGTGAACTTCTGTGCAGTTTGGGAAATGGGCTTCCAGGAGCACATGTCCATCTGCCGTCTTCAGTTTTTAGTTGGCTTTGTACTAGCTAGCAGCTAGCAGCTTTCTTAACCTTGCAGTGTCATCTGTTTTTTCTATGCCTGAACAGAAGTTTTGCCATGCGAGTCTTTTAGCTACTCTTACTTTTTTCTTGAAGTCACCGTACTTTGTATTCGTTTAATACTAGCTCTTCTTCTGCTTGTTTAAAGAGTTCTAGTACATCTTTCCTTTGTCCCTTGAGTTCTGGAGTCCACCACGAGGGCTTGTGTCTCTTCTTCTCTCGGGATGGCTTACACGTCTTATTTATTTATTTTATTTATACTAGAAATACACGAAAATCAATTAGCTAGCAACATAGTGGATAACAGCGACCAGCTCCGCAGACTGAGACGTGTCCACCCTCTGGACCTTCCATTTAGGATACCTTAGTATAATTTTTAACACTATCTGAACACACTGTTTCGTGTTATTACCCGTCAACGCATAATAATGTTTGATTTATTGCCCTCCGGGCAGACGCAAATAAAGACCTATTCATATAAAAAAAATTTTTTTTATTTTATTTATTTATTTGTTTATAGTCAACTAATAGCAGTCGACATAAAATTGAAATTAAATCAATTTAAAAAGTAGAGCTTAAGCTACAAAAATGTTTAAGAATAATGAACAAAATTTAAATTTAAATCAGTAAGCAAAATGAAATGAAATGAAAAAGTTTAAAAATTAAAATAGTTTAAAAAATTAAAATAGTTTAAGAAATTAAATTATTATATTCTGGGGAATTCAACAAAAATTTAATTATCCAACATTTGTTGCAAGGATTGGGAAAAACCCAGAGAAACCCAATCAGATCAATAAGATAAGATGATAAGGGAATGGAGAACTCAAAGGAAACACTTGAAAACAACTTATTGTAGTCAGCGCACACTACACGAAGTGGTTCATACATTAGATAGTTGCTAAAGCAACGATCTAGGTTAATAGGTACAAAGTTACGAGAAGATCTAATAGAGACAGTTAAATTTATTTGACTTAATAGAATGGGTGAGTCGATTTCACAATTGAGCAGATTAGTAACAAATAAAACTCCATGCATAGTTCTATGGTTTAAAAAAGAAGGATGGTTATTTAATAGAACTCTACTTGAATACGAAGGCAAATCAACACCGGGAACTCAGTTAAAACTCCTGAGTGCAAATAAAAGAAATTCCTTCTGAACAGATTCGATTCTATCCTGATGAATCCTGTATTGATCACATTCAAGGATGGGTCTCACTAGGGATATATAAAGTGTTTTAGTAGTGTAGGGATCGTTAAACTCTTTCGACCACCGCTTAATGAAACCAACGACACTGATGGCTTTATTAACCATGCACGATATATGAGAATCAAACTTTAATTTTGGGTCAAGAATAATGCCCAAATCCTTCATTTCTAAAACGCGATCGAGTGGTGAGCCATCAAGCAAGTACTGAGCAGTATGAGGATTACTTCTACAGAAAGACATTACTTTACATTTAGAACAATTTTAATTAAGTTGGTTAAAGCTGCACCAATTAGATAATGCACTAAGATCTGACTGTAGTAAGTTACTGAAAAAAGGTTCACTATAGGATAAACATAATTTTAATTCATCAGCAAACATGTACACGTGCGAGTTAGATATTGCCGCAGGAAGATCATTAATAAAGAGATTAAATAATAAGGGCCCAAGGTGACTACCTTGGGGGACACCTGATGTTACATTAATAGGTTTAGAGACAGATGATTTAAAGACAACTTTTTGTGTACGACCACACAAGTACTCAGAAGGCAATGAAAGGATGTTAGTTGGGAGCCCAATAATGTTTAATTTATGAAGTAAAAGTGTATGTCTAACAGAATCAAATTAAAATCAATAATCGGTGTAAATGACATCAGTTTGCATTTGGCTCTGAAACCCTTTAATAACAAGCGATGTAAATTCTAGAAGGTTGGTGGTAGTAGATCTACGCTTTACAAAACCATGTTGATAAGGCGATACAATTGCACTACATGAATGTTGCAATTGAGAGCAAATAAGTTTTTCGAAGACTTTCGGAATGGCAGACAATTTCGAAATCCCCCTATAATTTTTAACATTGGACTTGGAAGAATTTTTATGAAGTGGAATAATAAAAGATTGCTTCCACATATCAGGGAATACTGAAGATTCAACAGACAATTTGAATAATTCTAGTAAAGGTTTGCATAGTGTATCAGCACAATATCTAAGTACACAACCGGGCACTCCATCAGGACCAGGCGAGAAGCCAGGTTTGATCAGGTTTAGGTCAGCGAACACTCAGTTAAGACCGGGGCAAATATGCAATTTGATGTTTGAATTTGGAAGGGATAAGTATTACTAGAACTATGAGAACTCAAAGAATAAACTGATTGAAAATATTCAGCAAATAGATCGGCCACAGCCTGATCCGTACTTGCTTTCGTATTATCAAGAAAAACTGAGGATGGCAGGCAGGAGGATTTACGTTTAGAGTTAACAAATTTATAAAACTGTTTAGGATCTCGAGAGAAATTCATTCTACATTTATTAAGATAGTTATTATAGCAGGATGAGTTAACAGAAAGAAAATTAGACTTTGCTATAATATAAGTTGATAAGTCAATAGTATTGCCCGATTTTCTGAATCTTTTATGAGATCTTGTCTTCGCATTTTTCAGTTTTGATAATTCCCTTGTAAACCAAGGTGGTTTGTTATCACTTGAGGAGTGACAGAGGGGAACACATCTGTCCAAATGCAAATTCAAGGTCCCATAAAATATGGCAATGGCAGTTTTCAAATCACTACAGGAATAAAGCTGAGAACAATTAGTAGTTAGTTAGTTAGTTTAAACCGGTCGACCTCCAGAGTGGTCGCGCATAGACCTGCTGGTCCCTAGCGATGCCGGATAGGTTGGGGGAGTAAAACGGAGCTTTAGAGGTTTTTCATCACGTTCATACTTTTAGCGAATTTGAGCATTGCTCTGGGGCAGAGCTTCTTCGCTGCTTCGTTGATTGAGTCCATGAACGGACTGTTGAGGTGCATGAGTCTGGATGGAGCCAGCGCCGGGCACTTGCATAGCAAGTGTTCCAGCGTTTCCTCCACTCCAGGCTCTTTGCATCTCCTGCAGCCATCTTCTATGGTTAGGCCCATCTTTTTTGTATGCGAGGCTGTTAGGCAGTGACCTGTTTATATGCCTGTGAGCAGTCTGCAGTCATTCCTTTGTAGACTCAGCACGTAGTCAGAGAGTTGTCTGCTCCGTTTACTGCACATCGTTTTTGCTACTCTGCATCCGCCGGTGTTCCTCCATATGCGGTCTGCATCATAGGTGGCCTTTGCCTCCATGTCGGCGTATAGAGCCCGTAGGGAGACTTGAACGTGTTCAGCAATGTTTCGCGTTCGCACGCCATTTTTTGCTAATTGGTCTGCGTGCTCATTGCCTTCAATGCCCTGATGGCTGGGAACCCAATAGATGTGGACCTCTCTGGACTCCATAAGTTCATCTATCGCATCCCTGCTCGCCAGGACATTTTTGGAGGTTGTGAGAGCAGACTGTAGCGATTTTATGGCTGCTTGGCTGTCCACAAAGATGTTGACCCTGTTCGTTGAAGACCCCGATCTGATTGCCGCTTCCACGGCCATCCGTATCGCGAAGACTTCAGCCTGAAATATGCTGCAGTGGTCTGGCAGCTTGTATTCTAAGCTTAATTCAGGCGAGGCGCAGTATACCGCCGCCCCGACTCCTGCGTCCATTTTGGAGCCGTCCGTGAAGATGTTGACCGCATTTTGTTGTTGAACACCTGCGCGCCAGTCTTCAGGTCCCATTAGTGTTGGCATTTGCCTTAGGTCAATTTGGGGAGTCATGTAGTCCGTGCCACTTGTGAGCTCCCTTCCCACTGCGCCATGACCATAGCCTAGCAGTCTCATATTTCCCGTTGCACAAAGGCGTTGGGCGGCTTTCTGTGCAGTTAGACGGGCTTGTACGTTGATTGGTAGCACCCCTGTTATCGTCTCCAGTGCCCTTGTTGGAGTAGTCCGAAGGGCTCCCGTGATGCAGATTAGGGATTGCCGTTGTACCTTTTCCAACAGCTTTAGGTATGTGACTTTCTTCGTGGCCTGCCACCATACCAGTACGCCGTATAGTAGTATTGGCCTCACTACCGAAATGAAGATCCAGTGCATCAGTCTGGGTGAGAGACCCCATTTGCTGCCTAACATCCTCCGCGAGGTGTAGAGCGCGTTTGTAGCCTTTTTCACCCTTTCTTCAGCATTGAGTCTCCACGTCAGTTTTGAGTCCAATATCACTCCTAGGTATTTCACGTGAGTCCTGGGAAGTAGTTGTATGTTGTTGATTCTTGGTGGGCTCCATCTCGGCACCTTGTATCTCTTTGTGAAGAGAATGAGGTCCGATTTGTCAGCGTTGATGCTGAGACCTGCTCTTGTGGCCCAGTTCAGCACTTCCTTTAGCGTTTCATCCATGACTGAGCTAATCGTCGATGGACATTTGCCAGTGATGATTATGCCTATGTCGTCCGCATAGGCAGTTATCCTTGGCGCTCTTCTTTTAAATTTCTTGAGGAGATCGTCAACCGCCAGGTTCCACAGTAGAGGGGAAAGGACTCCGCCTTGCGGCGTGCCCCCGTGAACCTCTCTGGTCTGCATTGTTGGTCCCCATGCGGCACGAACTTTCCTGCAGCTCAGAAGGTTCCGTACCCATCGGTTTATTGCTTGGTTCGAGCAGTTGGTCATGAGTCCTTGCATGATCGCGGCGGTTGATACATTATTGAATGCACCCGAGATGTCAATAAATACACCTAGTGCATAGTCCTTGTGGTGTAGCGCGTTCTCTACAGTGGAAACTACCGAGTGAAGCGCCGTTTCCACAGACTTGGTGTATGCGTGCTGATTCGGTTCTAGATTATATCTGGTGCTAGTTCTTATGTGTAGCTCAAGTAGTTTCTCCATCGTCTTCAGGAGGAACGATGAAAGACTGATCGGCCTGTAGTCCTTGGGTTGGACGTGGCTGCATTTGCCCGCTTTCGGCAGAAAGACCACCCTCGTATTTCTCCATGCTACAGGCACGTATCCTCGTTCCAGGCACGCTGAGTAGATCGCGTGGAGCCATGGTATGACAGATTCGCTTGCTTCTTTGAGCATGGCCGGGATTATACCATCAAGCCCCGGGGATTTGTAGCTCGCAAAGGAGCTGATAGCCCACCGGATCTTGTCGTGTGTTACGATGTTTTCGAAGTTTAAAAGTACTGGTGTCTGCTCGGTGCGCCGTGATGACGCATCCTCATCGCAAACCAAGCAGCCCGGAAAGTGCGCTTCCAAGAGCGCCTCAAGTGCTTCCGTGCTGTTCTCAGTCCAGCGTCCTTCATTCGTTTTCAGCTGGCTTTGAACGGCTGGCTGTTTAGAGAGTAGTTTTCGCAACCTGGCTGTCTCCGTGACTTTCTCTAGGCCGGTGCAGAAGGTTCTCCAAGAGTCACGTTTGGCTTTCCGAGTTTCTCGTTTGAATGCTCTGAGCCTTATCTTATATTCGTCCCAGACGATTTCGTCATCTGCTTTTTTAGCCAGACTGAAGAACTCGTGGACTTCTTTCCTCATTGTCCTAAGCTCAGGAGTCCACCATGGTGGCCTTTGGCTGCGCTTGGACCTCGTCGGTTTGCATGTTTTATGATAGGCTTGCACGAGGTGGTTTGTCAGGAACATCAGAGATTCCTCTATACCCGCCTCCGTGTTTATATGTGGTACTGATGGTAGCGCGTTTTCGAGCCTGCATCTGTACTCCCACCAGTTTCTGTTCCGAGGGTTTCGGAATGCTACGTTAGTTAAGGGTTTTAGGTTTGAACTAGTAGTGAAAGAGATGTACTTGTGGTCTGAGAAGGAGGGTCTCTCAAGAACTCTCCATTCTTCCACATCGACATCGTTTTTTGTAAAAGTTATATCTAGCACGTTGGATAAAGTCGGTCCTATGTATGTACTGGACTCTCCTACGTTTCTTATGTTTAAGTCGTAATCTAGGATAAAATGGAGTAGTGACTCACCTCTATCGTTGATGTCAGGACTCCCCCATACCGTGTGGTGGGCATTGGCGTCTGCTCCGACGATCAGTGGCTGCCCTTTCGTTGATACATCCCTCAGAAGGCGATGTAGTTCTTCAGGTGGTGTCGTGTTGTCGTGTGCCATGTAGCAGGATGCCAGCAGCAGCGGCTGACTTCTCATGCCCTCTATTGCGACGACTGTTAGATCATCGGTGCTGTAATTAGACATTAAATAGGCATAGATCCCCTTCCTTACTAGGATGGCAGTTCTAGTTCTACTTACTGTGGTCGGTTAGAAGACGTTGAAGTTGTTCGACCTTAGCCCCGAGACTTGGTTGCCCGACGCTATCCAAGGCTCTTGTACTAAGGCCACATCGGCAGGCCCTTCCTCCAGGGTTAGAAGGAGCTCCGCCGACGCCAGCTTGCTCTTATGTAGATTGAGCTGGAGTGCCCTCAGCATTTTGGCTGTTGGATGCACCCAGCTCGGATGTGGCGACTGTCAGCGTCGTGTCAACATCCTCCGTCTCATCTTCGTCGCAGCTGGCTTCTGAGGCCGTGCTAGCGATTTCCAGGCCGCTTGTCGCCTCAATCAGGCCAAGATCCTGCTCTACCTCGCCTTGAATGAGTGTAAACTCATTGTTGTCAGTGGGGTGGCGCTTTCTGAGGCGCAGGTAGACACTACCCATGCCCCACGCCATCTTCCCGAATCGCGGATATAGCAAATCCTCGGCCACCTTGCTGATTTGCAAGATCATGTGCTGGCCCTTGCTATCGGGCTTCGCCACATGAAGCACCTGCCAGTCAGCGGTTGGCACGTCCGGATTTTGCCACTGTAGTAGTCGCAGCGCCTGCTCCTTAGGCACGGTTCGCGGAAGGAGCACCTTCGCCTTTGGTACGGAGGGAATCTTCGTTCTCTCCACTACCTCCAGCTGGGCGCCCTCCCACGGAGCCGCCATGGCTGCCACTGCCTGCGTTACCCATTTAAGCGTGTTTTCGTCCTTGCAGCTGAGAATCTTTACTCCACCCCGCGCTATCAAACGAAATGGGTGTGGCATCGGGCTCCAGAATTCTCACCATCAGCGCATCTAGTAGAGCGGACTCCACCTTCTGCCACTGATCTGCTGTCATCTTCCCGTTAGGATCGCTCCTGTCGATGAGCGCAACGACTAAGTGCCGCTTCGCCACATCGCTGGCGGTTTCCTTCTTGGCTCTCGGGGGCTTTGACCGCTTGCTGGCCGGCACCTCCGATTTGGCTGTCTCCAAGGAACGCTATCGTTTGGCTGCCAGCTGCTCCTCGACCCTGTTTGCGTAGGCGCTGGTGGTGGCCTGCATCTGCGGTTTCTGCGCAAAATGCCGCCTGCCCTCCTCAATCTTCAGTTCGGCCCATTGCAGCTTGCTCCTCTCCTCGGGGGTGAGGTTGCTGCTGCTCTGTAGCCGAGCTCTGATCTTTAGAGCCGCCTTGTAGTGTGCCTTCGCTCTCATACCCTCCTTAGACCGCTTGGACCCTGCCATACTAGTGGCCTTGGCATCCTCCTGGTTCAGGATGGGTATAAGCTTTTCATCGGCTTCGTTATCTGATGGTTTGCTTGACTCGCAATCGGATTCTGAGCCGAATTCCGCATTGCTTCGCCAAAGCGTGGGTTTTTTGGCAGTAGCGATGCAACTGCTGTGGCCTGCTCCAACCACCGCAGAGGTGTGACCGCTGGCGACACGTTGAGGAGTTGACCCCCCCCCCCCGTGCCCGCCGGTGGTAGCGGTCGCGCCTTCCACCGACGTTTGGGCTGATATCCCAGCCCGAGTTGCTCCAATCTTGTTGTCCTCTATTTGATTAATTATTGATCGGGAATCACCCCTTAGCGTTTTTAGCCTACCGCCAGGCACCTCCAACCATGGCTTTTTGATCTCAGTACCTCCAATGTGCCGAGGCCATCGAAGTGTACTGTACCAAAGCCTTAGCTAGGCACTGTACCACCATGGGTGCAGTCGCGCGAGTCGCAGGACAATGCCCGTCTGCTCAGTGGCAGTACAGTGCCCATTGCCCAGCCGGCACCCTCGGGGAGGGTTCAGTTGGAGGATTTTCGCCAGCCAGAACAATTAGTACCATGCATAAGTAAATTTAATTTAGTAAAGTTAGTCTTACGAAAACAACGTGATTTTGTAGAAACAATAGTATTAGAGTTAGGGTTAAGTATTTCAAGAGAAAGTTCTAAAGTGGGATGGTAAGAGTCTTCCGGCTGAACTAAAGGGGGGGTACTCTATTCACATTACAACAATCAACATCAGAAACAAATACTTAGTCTAACATTCTACCACTACTACTCCAGGATTAGCAAGTGGAACAAGTGCTGGAGCATCAGTGTCCTGAAGGACACGATCGTTTGTTTAGCCTCTCGCTGCCCAAGGCCAGTGCCAGTGAGCGATAGTGATGCCTGTGATGAGCCACAACAAAAACTGCTCATCGATACAAAGACACAGCGTAATGATCAGCAGCTCTCCGTGTTACAGCTGAATTCAGGAGAGCACTAATATATATCGCACACGCGAGCCACAACTCGCTCTCCATGAGCGCATTTCGTTTTGCTTAAATGCGCTATCCGCCTAAATCTTATGGCAAGGACTTGGAGAAAGCTGAGGAGCGACGCGAATGTGAGCAACAGGACTTGAAGCTAGCTAAGAAGATGGATTCTAAGCAGTTTCTGCAAGCATATTTGTAAGGATTAAGTTTTCATAGATGCATTGCGAAAGATTTATAATTTACAATAAAATATAATTTTTAAAACTCTTAAAAAAAAAGTCGCCAATTCCCTTTCCCAATGACGCTGCGCGACGATCACATTCGCTGGATCTGCACTATGGACCTGTGCATCAGGCGCCGGTGCAGGTAACACAGCTGCTGGACGAGGACGATGAGAGAAAGCTAGAGGATGAGGATGACAAGTATATATTTACTAGTAAGTGCCCCGCCTGCTTCGCTGCGCCGAAAGTTTTAACAAAATTTTAGCAATAGATATAAAATAAATAAATTACATAATGTTTAACAATATATAATAGCAAAGTATTTAATATTCTTATTCCACGCTACCATTGAGGTAGAGAATCAGACGCGTCATTATACTTTGTAACAGAACAAGTAAGAATGCTTTAGTCAAGAAATCCCGACTAGGACATTCCCTTAACCCGTACAGTCATTTGTTTGTATTTACCGTGACCAATATGATCAAACTTCAAACTGATATATCTCCGGTGTTTTTTAACCGATTTTGATCAAATTTTTTTAAATTATTTTATTCATAGTTTCAAACCTCATGGCTAGATCTACTCGGCTGTTGATGCTGATCAAGAATATATATACTTTATAGGGTCGGAGATGCTTCCTTCTGCCTGTTACATACATTTGCACAAAACCATTATACCCTTATTTACCCATTTTATGGATTAAGGGTATAAAAAGTTATACGCATGAAACGAGATCGGTTGAGAGGAAACAGCACTTAACGAAAGAATGGCTTGCTTATCTACTCTGGCGGTTTGTTTACAATCAGCTGGTGTATGGATAAATGGATATGGCTGGATAAAAAACAAAAGTCCGCTATTATTTTGTTGTGTTTTTGTTTTGATTGCAAAGTGTGCAATGCGGAAGACATAATTAAACGTTGCTACTCATCATTTCTCTTGTTATACTTTGATACCAAAGGTATCCGTATGAACGCAACTTTTTTCGGCACCTTTTAAAGCTATAGCCTTGCAACTTTGCAAATATCTTGGTACATGTCTTCTTCAGACAAAGTGTTAAATTCAGGGCTCTACGATCCCAGGGGGCCTGGAAAATCGATAACAAGTCGATACACCTCGATGTGCAAATCGATAAAACACATATATTTCCCACCTTTTAGCAGCTAGTGTAAGGACGTTTTCTTGGCCGAGGTCGGCGTCTCAGTCGCGTCCGGGGTTTCACAGATTATTTATAATTTGTGCCGGAACACCGGAGTGAGCCGCACCGGGGTCGAGCAACAAACCGTAGACAATTAGGGGTCGGGGCAGATACCACCGTTCGATCGACAACTTCGGATATGCCCGAAGGGGAAGGTTGAGGCCCTAGGGTAAAAACCCGGAAGGTACCTTTTCCCTCTCCCTTCGTACGACTCTTCGTTGTCGACCAAACAGGCACTTCAGACTTCGGGCCACGAAGGGATAGGATTCTTAAGGTTCGTCTAGAAAGGCAAGGGTAAGACCCGGAAGCCTGGCCAGACGACCTCAAGATCCCGTCCACATCGCTCGGCTCATCAGTCGCGTTCGCAAACGCGGGTAGCTGACCCAGGCAGAGACTTAGGGAAGGACGCATAGAGTAAGACTCGGATTGCGTTATCCCTAAACTACTCTACCTAGGTCCGCCACCATTACGACACCACGCGGACCTGACCAAGAGATAGGCGTCACAGAACCTAGGGTAACACCCGGAAGGTTCGTTAGCCCGTCCCTCAGCCTGGCCCAGGTGGGTCGCAAGATGAGCTACCCGAAGGCTAAGGCGAGATTTGGTTTTGCTGAAAAGGAAAGTAAGAGGGGGGGAGAAGGGAGACATGTAATAAAAACACACATTTATTTTAAGTCTATATATATTTTCATTTCTTTATTCTTTAATATTTTTTCGATCAGGGTTTGTGTGGGGATATGCGAGAGGGATACATTGGTGGTGTGTTTGGCCATGAGCAGACTTACCCCGCACCGTTTTTGTGTGTGTGTGTGTGTGTGTATGCGTGCGTGTACGCGTGCGTGTGGGTATGTCTTCACTTCACGATCACTTGCACTGCACTTCCACTACACTTTTCTGCCGCCTCGATCCTGGCTGTGGTTGCTTTTGTTGTTGTTGCTGCTGTTGTTGCGGTTGCTAGGCGCTCATGCCGTCACTGTCGTTGTTGTTGCTGCTGTTGTTAGGGTTGTACTTGCTTTGCTGTTGCTGCTGTGTTGCTCTGTTGGTTGTTGTTGTTGCAAAATGCAACGTTGGGCGGCTTTACAGCTGTTGTTGTTGCAGAGATTGCGGTGGTAGCTGTTTTTCTGTTGCTGCGGTGCTGCTCTGGTGGTTGTTGTTGTTGTCGTAGCAACGGCTGCAGCGAAAACGACAGTTGCCGTTGTTGCTGCTGCTGCGAGGAGTAGCTGTCGTGGTGGCTGTTGTTGCGCTGCACACGGTAGCTACAGTTGTTGTGTTCGTTGCTGCTACTCACGGTAGCTGTCGATATCGCTATTGTTGCTGCTGCGGCTGCACTAGTAGCTTTCGTTGTTGTTGTTGCGGCGGCTGTGGCAGTAACTGTTGTTGTTGTTGTTGCGACTGGCAGCTATCGTTGCTGTTGTTGTGGCGACGGATGTGGCAGTAACTGTTGTTGTTGTTGCTGCGACTGGCAGCTATCGTTGCTGTGGTTATGGCGGCGGCTGTGGCAGTAACTATTAATGCTGCTACGGCTGCGTTAACCGTGGTCGTTGCTTCTGTGGTGGCGGCGATGATAACTGCTGTTGTTGTTGCTGTTGCGGCTGCGCGGATAGCTATCGTTGTAGTTGTTGGCAATAGAGTGAAGGCTCAAGTACTCCTGATGCTGTTGTTGCAGCGGCTGCGGCGGTAACTGTTCTGTTGTTGTTGTTGCTGCTACTGCGCACGGTAGCTGTCGTTGTTGTTGCTGTTGCGGCCGCGTTTGTAGTTGTCGTTGTTGTTGTTGTGGCGACTGCGAGCAGTAGCTATCGCTGATTGTTGCTACTGCGGCTGCGCTGCTAGCTGTTGTCGCTCCCGAAAAACTTCTGAGTCCTCAGAAAAACACTGACTGTCTCCCAACGTAAAACTGCTGCGTTCAACCAACTTTCGCGAATTAAATTGCTAGTCATCCTTCTTCCTCTTCCAAAAGCTCGCTCGCCGGCGCAGTGTTTAACAACGCCGTGTTGCGCCAAGTGCGTCGCGCACGTCACTTTGCGTCGTTTTGCGTCGTTTGCGCTACCATCGAGCTTTTTGTCGCGTAGCTCTCGCTACTGCGCAGCGCAAACGTTTTTGTGACGTCTTTGTTGCCTGAAGACGTCAGGTGTTATTTGTGAGATAGCATTTTGCTACCTCACATCCCCCTCTTACTTCGGGGGGCGATGACGGACGGTGACCTTGCCGATTGGTGAGACTTTGACCTGGAAGCCGGGGTCATTCACTTCCATTACATATTTGTATCCCCGATGAGTTACCTTTTGTATCGCTGCCTCAACGCTCTCGATTACCTCATACGGGAGCATGCCACCGGTCCCGATGACCCTCCAGGCTTCAGGAGCCATCTCCCAATCAATGGCGTAGAGTGGGAGGTCATCGAAGCTAATGTCCTGTACTCCTGTAAGGGCCTCGTCCATGGCACCATCTGGCCAGTCGAAGACCAGGCCGATGTCCGACCTTACAGTTTCCGGTGGCAGCTCCACTCCGAGGGCGGAGTCTGGCAACTCATCTGGGGGATAAAATATGTCCGTGAGCTGGCTGTCGTCGGTGTGATACCCCTCCGGATCCACATAGCGCCGTGAGTGACCCTCAATATCGAAAAGAATGTTTCCGTCTGCCTCTGACATCTGTAATTTTTCTACGTTGAGTATTTGTTGTAAGTACGAGGTGGTTTTAGGAGGGAGTGGGGAGGAAAAGAGAGGATTATTCTGCCGTGTCATCGAGGGCTCCCTCATCCCGATTGAATGGTTTTAGGTCGGCGAGGTTCGCGACGCGTCGTCGGTTCGTCTCCTCGTGTTGAACTCGCACGACGTTTGGGGACACTTTACGACTCGATATGGCCCATCGAACTTCGGCGCCAGCTTTGCTGCAAATCCCTCCGCGGCGTTGAAAACCGTGGTTTTTGGCGAGAACTTTGCTACCCAGAGTGGGCCGCCATTCCCTTCGTCGGAGGTTGTACTCCTTGGCCTGTTCCTGCGATGCCCTCTGTACGTTTCCTTTGACGACATCAAATATCGCCTGTAGCTCGGTGGCTCGAGTCTCGGTTTCGGTCGCGCTTCCAGGCGTGACTTGGTCGTATAATGCATTCGGTAGTCGTGGCTCGCGTCCTTGCACCAAGTAGGCTGGGCTGAATTTTGTGGTATCTGAGATACTGGTATTGATCGCGAGCATGATTTCGGGCAGTAACTCATCCCACGAGTTTTGGTGTCCTTCCACGTATTGTGCCAGCATCGTCTTAATCGTCCGGTTTGCTCTCTCCGTGGGGTTCTGTTGTGGGCTGTAGGGAGCGGTATGTTGGAGCTCCATTCCAAGCTGTTGACAGAATCAGGTGAACGACCGGCTCGTGAACTGTGTCCCATTGTCGCACACGAAGCAGCGTGGGGTTCCAAATCGGCAAAGGATCCTCTCCCGGAATGCCTTTTCCAGGTGTGTTGTGGTGGCCTTCCGTAGTGGAACCAATTCTACCCACTTGGAAAAGTGGTCAAAGAATACCAACAACATGGTGTTCCCATGCTTTGAGCGAGGTAGAGGACCCACGAAGTCCGCACAGACTGTTGCAAATGGTTCGGCCACTTGTCGGGTCAACATCCTTCCGGCCGGTTTAAGCTGGCTTACTTTGAAGACTTGACACTTTGTACACCGCCGGACGTACTTCGTTACATCACGAAATAGGCCGGGCCAGTAGTAACGTTGCATTACTCGTCCGATGGTCTTCCGAATCCCCAGGTGACCGGCAGTGGGGTTATCGTGGCATTCCTTTAGTACGCGGGAACGTTGATCTGACGGCACGCAGAGATTCCATGGCACATAGTCCTCCTCCCAAGGCCGTTTTCCAGCAGGTAGTCCGGGAATTGGTCAGGTCGATCCTGGATCAGTTTAAGGAGTTTTCCGATCCACGGGCATTGGTCAGTTTCGGTCTGAGCCGATTTATCGGTCTGAGCCGACTGTAGGGCTTCTTCGAATGGTTGTCGGGATAACGCGTCTGCTACAACGTTAAGCTTCCCGCGGCGATAATGCACGTCAAACTGGTATTGTTGCAGCTCCAACGCCCATCTCGCGATTCGGCCGGTCGGGTTGTCGATGCTGATCAGCCATTTCAGCGCCAAGTGGTCAGTTATGACGTCGAACCGGTAACCCTCTAGAAAGCATCTCAACTTCCGGATCGCCCAGACAATGGCGAGACACTCCTTTTCCGTCGCCGAGTAGTTTTCCTCTGGTTTGGATAGTCTCCGATTGACGTAGGCGATCACGCGTTCCGCTCCGTCCAGTTCCTGGGTGAGAACTGCCCCGATGCCGAAATCACTAGCGTCCGTTTGAAGGGCAAATTTGACGCTGAAATCGGGACATGCTAACACTGGAGCTTCTGTTAGTCGTAGCTTTAGCTCGTTGAAGGCCTTTTGTTGTGCTTCGCCCCACTCCCAATGCTTAGCCTTCCTCAGCAGTACCGACATGGGCTGTACTATTTCCGCGAAGTTCGGCACGAGCCTCCGGTACCACGAGGAAATACCCAGACATCGTCGAAGCTCGCGCACAGTTGTCGGTGATCGGTGTGTATGCCCTGCTCGCTGACGACGTGGTAGGAAATACTTCGCCTGAAGAACTTACATTTTGCCTTGTTCAGCCTGAGGTTTGCCTTCCGTAAACGTCGCAGTACCTCCTGAAGCTTCTGTAAGTGATCCTCTAGGTCTGATCCTGTGATGATGATGTCGTCCAGGTAGGCGAAGGCGTGAGGCTCCATATCCGGACCGATGACTCCATCGAGAGCTCGCTGAAAGGTAACGGGAGCGGAGTGAAGGCCGAAAGGCATGACTTTCCAGTGGAAAAGTCCCCGTCCTGGTACCGTAAAGGCGGTATATTCCCGGCTTTTCCGGGCCATCGGAATCTGCCAGTATCCACTTTTGAGGTCCAGGGTGCTGATAAACTTTGCGTTGCGGAGTCGTTCCAAGATGTGCTGTATTCGGGCCAGAGGGTAGGCGTCGGGAATGGATCTCGCGTTCAACTGTCGGTAGTCGATGCACATTCGGACGTCACCCGTCTTTTTCCCTACTTGGACGATCGGTGCACTGTGGGGGGATTTCGAGGGTTCGATACAATCGTTCTTGAGCAGCTCGTCCACCTGGTCGTAGATGATCTTCTGCATAGCGGGTTTCCTCGGATAGTACCGCTGTTTGATGGGTCTCTCGTCGCGCATGGTGATCACATGTTCCGCAATGTGAGAGACTCCCTTTAATCCATCAAACAGCGCCAGTTCTCTCTCCAGGAAAGCTCGGACTCTCGGGTTGTCTTCTTCGCTGTTGTCCCTGGCTGCTTCGTGAGGTTCGTGATTGGTCTCCCATTCCTGTACTTGTGTGGTTGCGACCGCTTGGGAATCCTGGGTCACCTCGCGACTGCAGACCGTGGTCGTCTGACTGGTGCTCGGGTCTTCCTCGGGTAGTTCCTGGGTCATCTCGGAGGTCACTTCGCGACTGCAGACCGTGGTCGTCTGACTGGTGCTCGGGTCTTCCTCGGGTAGTTCCTGGTTCACCTTGAAGGTCACTTCGCGACTGTAGACCGTGGGCGTCTGGCTGGTGCTCGGATCTTCCTTCTGAATGGTGGTCGTTGGGGACAATGCGGCGTTGTGTATCGGGGTGCTGGTTTCTGGCGATTTTTCGTTTTGGGCTGACGCCCTTCGGCGACCGGCTGGGCTCTGGAACATTTCTGGGGTGAGCTTTAAGGCTGTACCTCCGAACGATATGGTGGACCTAGTTGCGCACAGGAAATCCACTCCCAGTATGAGGTCGTCTAGCACGGTGGGCATCACTAATAACATAAGACGAATCTTCTCCTCTCCAAGTTGAATGGTGGTGATGCAGGCCTTGTTGATGGTCGTCCGCGATCCGTCTGCCAGTCTTACCCCTACCTGGAGTCTTCGGAGTCCTTCCGTTGCTAGTTGTTGTGCCACCCGCTCACTGATGAAGCTTCGTGTGGCTCCTGTGTCGATAGTAGCCAGAAAGGGCTTACCATCCAAGCTGACCTTGGCTACTATCCTCGCGTTCTCGAGCTTGATAGCCCCATTCACCTCCGTTGGTTGCTGGCATTGGCTCCCTCCTGCGTCGGAGTCGAAGAGGGAGGCACTCCGTTTCCCGAAGGTTGGGAGCAGCACTCGTTCGTCCGAACGCCTCTTCGTCCACATCGCCAGCAGAATAACACCTGCGGGTTCCGACACAATTGACGTGTATGTCCAGGCTGTGCGCAATGTCGGCATGCGCTTCGCACGTCCACTGGGGTATCGTCCGTTGGGGTGGTACGCGTTTCCTGGAACCGGGGTGGATCGCGGAACGGATTGCGGTGTCGTGGGGTGTGGGGGTTGCTATCCGTGTCTCGGGCTGGTGTTCGGTTGTTGGCAGCATGTTTGAGTGTGTTCTGGCGTTGACTCTCCCTCTCCTGTGCCATTTCGAAATGTGTTGCCATCAATGTTAATTGGGTCATGCTGGTGACTTCGTGCCTTCGAATGTAAACCTTATAGCTCGGTAACAGGTTCTCGTACAGCCTGTCCAGTTCTCGATCCGGGGTATAGCCCGCCCGCTGCATTAATAGCCGGAGCTGCACTGAGAACCGCTTGAACGGCTCTCCGTCGCGCTGCAGGTAGGTCAGGATCTGTTCTTCCAACGTTTCGAAGTATCTCGGGGGGAGATAGAAGTCTCGGAATTCCCGTCGGAACCGTACCCAATTTACCTCGTGCATCTTGTTCACCCTATACCAGTTTTCGGCATCACCTGTTAAAATCTCTGATATGACTAGGGGTAGCCGGTATGAGTCGATCTGTTGCACGACTGCTCGCTCCTCGATCCTCTCGATAAAGGTCAACGGGTCGGTTGACCCGTCGAACGTCAGTCCCCACCTCTGTATCTTCTCGGCTAGCGTTCCGTACGACATATCGGTTCTCGGTGCGTGTGGGGAGCTGTGTCGTAGTCGGGGTGGTGATCGGCCTCCAAGTCGGGTGGGGTCGGGGCCCGGTACAGCTCCGTCGGTATTCGTCACTGTTATGACCGGTTTGGAGACGGGGGTGCTAGGATCTGCTGGTGACTGGCTTCGTGACCGGGATTTACTTCCGGCTGGCGAACTGTACTGGTATTCTGCCGCTAGCTCCTCGAATCGAGTCACCAGCGTATCGGGGTGCTCACTTCGGCTGATGTAGGTGGCGAGACGGCTCCGTAACTCGGTGACCGTTCCTTCAGCATCGAGCCCGAATTCGCTGGCCATGGACACTAACTCGTCCCTCTTTCGGTAGTATACCCAACTTACAGTTACCATCTTCGTATGTATTCAGAGGCTGCTGCTATTTATCGTTCAGGGAAGGATCGTAGTTGTTGTTCTGGTTATAATCCTTTAAGGATTGTAGGTTTGAGTTATTATCCTTTAAGGATCGTAGATTTAAGTTTTATTATCCTTCAAGGACCGTTTTTTTTTTAAGTTATTATCACCGTGGTTTTATTTTAATATTATCCTTTAGAAGGATCGTAGACTTGGTTTATCTTAGCACTGCTGCTGCTGTTGTTGTGATCGCTTTGATCGCTGGAGCTTGACCGACTTCCTTAGGCTAGCAGCCGGCCTTATATACAGAAAAGCCGCGCTGCTAGCACTATCCGCCGCTGCTCTGTCGACGTCGGCAGCGCAGGTCCCGCTGGCAGCGCGACGGCGCAGCCTCTGCCGTCAGCTGCCGTGGCGTCGCTCTCACGTTGAGGGTTTTGGGCATGAGGGGGACGGCGAATGTTTGAGGTTAAGGTTTTAAGGGCTTTAGGGGGTATGTTTAAGGTATGTATATATATATATATAAAAAATAAAACGTGTGAAAACAATTATACTACAACATACAGGACAATAACACTTTTGGACGTGAACAGGACATTTACTGACGAACGTTACGGAATGGTGTCGATCCCGGACCACCCCCTTCTGTACGAACTGTACTAGTGGTTCTTTAGGCCACAAAAGGGGAGGGGCTTCTAATCTCGACAGTTTTCTCCGATGTCCCTGCTCGGGCGCCATCTGTAAGGACGTTTTCTTGGCCGAGGTCGGCGTCTCAGTCGCGTCCGGGGTTTCACAGATTATTTATAATTTGTGCCGGAACACCGGAGTGAGCCGCACCGGGGTCGAGCAACAAACCGTAGACAATTAGGGGTCGGGGCAGATACCACCGTTCGATCGACAACTTCGGATATGCCCGAAGGGGAAGGTTGAGGCCCTAGGGTAAAAACCCGGAAGGTACCTTTTCCCTCTCCCTTCGTACGACTCTTCGTTGTCGACCAAACAGGCACTTCAGACTTCGGGCCACGAAGGGATAGGATTCTTAAGGTTCGTCTAGAAAGGCAAGGGTAAGACCCGGAAGCCTGGCCAGACGACCTCAAGATCCCGTCCACATCGCTCGGCTCATCAGTCGCGTTCGCAAACGCGGGTAGCTGACCCAGGCAGAGACTTAGGGAAGGACGCATAGAGTAAGACTCGGATTGCGTTATCCCTAAACTACTCTACCTAGGTCCGCCACCATTACGACACCACGCGGACCTGACCAAGAGATAGGCGTCACAGAACCTAGGGTAACACCCGGAAGGTTCGTTAGCCCGTCCCTCAGCCTGGCCCAGGTGGGTCGCAAGATGAGCTACCCGAAGGCTAAGGCGAGATTTGGTTTTGCTGAAAAGGAAAGTAAGAGGGGGGGGAGAAGGGAGACATGTAATAAAAACACACATTTATTTTAAGTCTATATATATTTTCATTTCTTTATTCTTTAATATTTTTTCGATCAGGGTTTGTGTGGGGATATGCGAGAGGGATACATTGGTGGTGTGTTTGGCCATGAGCAGACTTACCCCGCACCGTTTTTTTTTGTGTGTGTGTGTGTGTGTGTATGCGTGCGTGTACGCGTGCGTGTGGGTATGTCTTCACTTCACGATCACTTGCACTGCACTTCCACTACACTTTTCTGCCGCCTCGATCCTGGCTGTGGTTGCTTTTGTTGTTGTTGCTGCTGTTGTTGCGGTTGCTAGGCGCTCATGCCGTCACTGTCGTTGTTGTTGCTGCTGTTGTTAGGGTTGTACTTGCTTTGCTGTTGCTGCTGTGTTGCTCTGTTGGTTGTTGTTGTTGCAAAATGCAACGTTGGGCGGCTTTACAGCTGTTGTTGTTGCAGAGATTGCGGTGGTAGCTGTTTTTCTGTTGCTGCGGTGCTGCTCTGGTGGTTGTTGTTGTTGTCGTAGCAACGGCTGCAGCGAAAACGACAGTTGCCGTTGTTGCTGCTGCTGCGAGGAGTAGCTGTCGTGGTGGCTGTTGTTGCGCTGCACACGGTAGCTACAGTTGTTGTGTTCGTTGCTGCTACTCACGGTAGCTGTCGATATCGCTATTGTTGCTGCTGCGGCTGCACTAGTAGCTTTCGTTGTTGTTGTTGCGGCGGCTGTGGCAGTAACTGTTGTTGTTGTTGTTGCGACTGGCAGCTATCGTTGCTGTTGTTGTGGCGACGGATGTGGCAGTAACTGTTGTTGTTGTTGCTGCGACTGGCAGCTATCGTTGCTGTGGTTATGGCGGCGGCTGTGGCAGTAACTATTAATGCTGCTACGGCTGCGTTAACCGTGTTCGTTGCTTCTGTGGTGGCGGCGATGATAACTGCTGTTGTTGTTGCTGTTGCGGCTGCGCGGATAGCTATCGTTGTTGTTGTTGGCAATAGAGTGAAGGCTCAAGTACTCCTGATGCTGTTGTTGCAGCGGCTGCGGCGGTAACTGTTCTGTTGTTGTTGTTGCTGCTACTGCGCACGGTAGCTGTCGTTGTTGTTGCTGTTGCGGCCGCGTTTGTAGTTGTCGTTGTTGTTGTTGTGGCGACTGCGAGCAGTAGCTATCGCTGATTGTTACTACTGCGGCTGCGCTGCTAGCTGTTGTCGCTCCCGAAAAACTTCTGAGTCCTCAGAAAAACACCGACTGTCTTCCAACGTAAAACTGCTGCGTTCAACCAACTTTCGCGAATTAAATTGCTAGTCATCCTTCTTCCTCTTCCAAAAGCTCGCTCGCCGGCGCAGTGTTTAACAACGCCGTGTTGCGCCAAGTGCGTCGCGCACGTCACTTTGCGTCGTTTTGCGTCGTTTGCGCTACCATCGAGCTTTTTGTCGCGTAGCTCTCGCTACTGCGCAGCGCAAACGTTTTTGTGACGTCTTTGTTGCCTGAAGACGTCAGGTGTTATTTGTGAGATAGCATTTTGCTACCTCACACTAGAGTCACCAAATTTTGGGGCAAGATAGCCGATGACATTCCTCAAAAACTGCATCAATAGTTTTGATGTCACGCCCAGCTCCCCTTCAAATATAAACAAAAATGTCTGTATCTTCTATAGTTTTGAAGCTATAGCCACCAAATTTTCAACATCAACATTTTGGATGCCACGCCCACAAACAACGGGACATGCCCCATCGCCCTAAAAAAAAACCGGAAAGTATGTATCTTCGCCGGTTTTAAGCTTGAGTCACCAAATTTAGTAGGGAGGCGGATGTTGCCATTCCCCAAAGATCTGCTTTAAATGAAGGGAGTTCGATGCCACGCCCACTTACACCGCCCACATTCTAAAATCTGAAAACTCTTTATCTCTCTCAGTTTTTGAGCTAGGGTTACCAAATTTGGTGGAAATACTGTTAGTAACATTCCATTACATTACAATTAGGTAGGGCATTTATGATTAATAAAGCAAGAATTACATGACTTATTAAACTAACACAAAAATAAACGTGTTATGTTTAAAAATACTTAATATTAACTACATAAGTAATCAAATTCTACATTTGTGTTTTTCTGAAACAAAATTAAATTTGGGACAAAGGGTATTTTAAAGTTAGCGTAGCTTGCACGAGCTATATTATTGCCTTGGTGCGTTTTGTCTATTCCCAATCGACACATACCCACTTGAATGTGAGGTCGGCCGCACTTCCAGAAAAAAAACAAGTAAAAACGTTGCAGTTGGACGCAACCGACTGCGATATACTTTGATACCAGTTTACATAGCTGTGTTAAGGATTCTAAGTGCAAATAGTAATATAAAGGGGTTTTGGGTATAAATATCAGGCAGAAGGGGTAAGCGTGACAACCAAATTTGCGATGCATATCTGTGGCGGATGGCACCATGTAACCCCCTACCAAGTATGGAAACTCTAGCGCAAAAACTGAGAAAGATATGAGGTGGGCGGTATTAGTGGACGTGGCATCCAAAATTTTGATGCTTATCTGTTACGGATGTCACTAACAATGTTCCTACCAAATTTGGTTACTTTAGTGCAAAAACTGAGAGAAATATAGAGTTTTCAGATTTTAGAAGGTGGGTGGTACAGGTAGGAGTGGCATCCAAAAGTTTAATTGGTGACTCTAGCTTAAAAACTGGCGAAGATACATGCATTTCGGTTTTTTCTTAGGGCGGTGGGACATGTCCCGTTGTTTGGGGGCGTGGCATCCAAAATATTGATGCAAATATGTGTCAGATGTCAGCATCTAACTTCCTACAAAAATTGGTGGCTATAGCTGCAAAACTGTAGAAGATACAGTTTATAATTGGAGGGGGCTGGGGGAGGAAGGGGTGGGCGTAGCATCCAAACTTTTAATGCAATTTTTTGAGGAATGTCCCCAGCTATCTTGCCCCCAAACTTGGTAACTCTAGCTGCTCAAATGTGGGATATATAAGTGTTTTATCGATTTGCACATCGAGGTGTAACGACTTGTTATCGATTTGCCAGGCGCCTTGGGGTCTTAGAGCCCTAAATTTAACACTTTGTCTGACGAAGACATGTACCAAGATATTTGCAAAGTTTCAAGGCTCTAGCTTTAAGGGTGTCGAAAAAAGTTGCGTTCATACGGACAGACGGACAGACAGACGGACGGACAGACAGACGGACGGACGGACAGACACCATGACGGACATTGCACAAACCCAATATACTATGATACCTTTGGTATCAAAGTATAAAAACAACAATATATTGGCTATGTTCCGGAGCAGATCACACTATTGGGCACATTTTTTTCACGCACGCACACACACCTATGCATACATAAACGAATGGATTTGCAAAATTTATGAAATGGAAAATTTCAGCCTCCCCCCTTGGAATATTACTTACTATGATGCAATCAACAGCTTCATGAAAAAAAAAAAAAATTCCCCCACTTTTCGGAAAAGTAACCAAACTGCATAATTACCCAACAAAGTACACATATGTACACCGCGCTGGGTTCTTGCTGGCCTGGCAGCTTTGTCCAAATTTCAGTTTTGCATTTTCTTATGTATACTCTTTCTTATTTTTTTCTATGACACTAGCAAACAATGTTGTCAACGCTATCACCATACAAATTTCAAGTCCTTTAAATACTTTGCTATTTTTGTTGAGATTTTTTATATTTCTTGTTTTCTGTGGCCTGCATTTACATGTGTGCGTACTTATGCATACACATTATATTTAATTGTATTAGTGGCAATTGTTTCACCATTAATTGGCCTGCCTCAACTTTGGCAATTTATGAGGAAGTAAAGAAAATTAAAAATAATACAACATTAAAATGTGCTTAACATTACATCTTATTATTGTTTACAAAAAACTTTGCGATTACTTCATGTATAAATAAACTATTAAATTACATTAAAAATTAAATAAAATATTTCAAATATTTCTAAAATAATATAAAATAAAAAGGTTCACGCGCCAAACAAATGTCAAAATAAATTATCGCATTTGGCTTATCATATTTATTTAACAAAAAATAAAATATTTTTAAAGGTTTTAATAATATGTATGTACTTACATATCAGTGACCTGCAGCGGTGCCTGATTTTAGCACTACTAGTGTACTCGTTCAAAGTGCGGTGGTACTCATACCGCACAATGCGGTGGCGGTGTTACCCACACCGCTTCACCGTGTGTATTTAAGTGCGTCGCAAAAAATACGCGGTGTTAAAAGACACACTCATAAATACACCAGGTAGTTTTTTGATGCGTCAGCCTCGCACACATCAAATTTTTACTCCGTTACACCGTTTAGGAATATACGCAATGTGCGAGCCCACGCTTTGTTGTTGTAAATCTATTTTTGTAACAGGTACATGAAAAGATGAGTCGGCTGAGCACACGACACACAGATTTAGGGGTTGTTTTGCATTTACGCGGTGGCCGAACACATACTCAAAAATATACCAGTGCAATATGTGACGCTCATTTATAGCATCGGCTCAAAAAATGATGAGTAAAAAAACCACCGGGTATAAAAATCATGAGTAAAAAAACCACAGCGTCAAAAAATGATGAGTAAAAAAAACACCACGTCAAAAAATGACGTTTTTTTACTTGGTATGCAAAATACCATGTGTTTGTGCGGTGTATTTTTTGCCCACAGTAGTATATGTAGATAACATTTTCTTAAGTTTCTATTTAGAAGTGTGTTTGTTTTTGCACGGTATATACATATAATTGCACTTGCATTTTCTGTTATATACATATACTTATGTACAACAATGTAAAATGTACGTACATACATGTGTATGTATGTACAAATGTGCATTTGCAAAAGCAACCAACGCTACAAATGTCAGCTCGAAAATTATATCAAAACAACAATGGCAATAGGTATTTGTGTTTGTGTGTTACGTTTTGAGTTTGGTAAAACCACCGTAATATATCCTGGTGTGCAAAACTTTTCTAGACGAACCAAGTTATGTTTAAATTGATTTGTTTTAAATCAATGACACCAACAAAAAGTAGCAGTGCAAGCCCAAGAACAACACTTTCAACAACAACAAACGGTACTTGGGTCGTAAATTGTCAAAGGCATACAAAGAAAAGAGAAAAACGGAAGCACACACTCTGTATTTTATTTTTGCAAATTTCAGCAATGTGTCACAGCGCATGTGTTTTGTTTTTGTAGACTCGCTCGCAATCGCTTGTGCAGACGGCAGTAGTAGAATGGGTCATTTGTTTTGTTTTTGTAAACTCGGTGAAACTCACAGATTGTGCGACAATGAAGCGCCAGTGTGGTGGAATGAGGTAAAGTGATTAATGCAAAAAATTGATTTGTATGGGAGGTACTCGAAGGAGTGGTCCAAATTAAATCTTAGTGGTCACTTTCAACCTGAATGAAATATTTTGTGAAAATTTCATCCTTCTAGCTCTTATCGTTTAGGCTGTGGGTCTCTCAACAATTAGGACAAACTATTTTATATATATAGATCCGGGGTGCTCAATGCTATGGCACACGAGCACATTTGTTTTTGTTTTGGCACTTAGCATACGGAGCGGCACAATTCATCTTTGTGTCGCTGTGCGAATCGAGCCAAGCCAACAACAATTCCATAGAACTTTTTTTTCTCCTCTTTGTGTCGCTGTGCGTATCGAGCCAAGCCAACAACAATTCCATTGTATTTTTTTTTTATCCTCAACTCACAATGCAAAGTGTTGTTGTCTTGTTCTCGGCTCTGCACTGACACTTTTTTTGTTGCGTTTTTGATAGAATTTGATTTAAGTTTGATTTTAGTTTATTGTGGACCAGCGACACGTGCATTTCATTGGATTTTTTTCTCTCAGTGTTAATTTTGATGCAATAAAACGGCGTCGATACATGTGTGCGTGTGTATTCTTTTGCTTGTGTTGGTAAGGGCACTGCCGTAAGGCAATTTTGAGCACTCCTGATATAGATTATACAGTCTCTGGCATGTTGAATGGGTTCTGCCCACCAGCTGCCCAATTTCTTGCCTTGAACCCGCAAATTTACAATAAGTTTTCGAAGGTCAATGTCGATCTCTTGTCCTATTAGCGCCATGCTGCTATTTGATAAAAAAAAAAACTATTTTCAACTGCATAGAACAAGGTCTTAGCAAACTTCAAACAAAAGAAAATGCACAACTAAGTTAACTGTAATTTCTTATTCTCTCATTATACACAACTTATTCTGTTTGTTTGGTGGTATTTTTTCTCACATTTTGTTTTAAATATTATTAAAAATATAAATATTGTTTTAAAAATATTTGGAAAGAATAGATTTAAAGTAAAATGTTGAACAAGTATAATACAAATAAATTTAGTTTAACTTTTTGCATCAAAACATTTTTTGTTTAAGCCCGGGAAGAAAGTTTTGCAAATAGACCTTATCAAAAATTGAAAACTTTCAATGGGCACTTAATGGGTTAAGAAGAGCATTGTATCATTAAGCCTAGTCTTGACAACCAGAGACAACCGTAACGTAAATGCACATTGTTAACAGACCGTAAAAGTGTGTGCCCAGAGTAACAAAATGTGTGTTTTTTTCTTAGTAATTATAATCGTTTGTATCGATTTTTTTTTATCTATTATTAGCGTTAACGAAAACAGTCACACTTGTGTTTTTAATGAAAGCAAACGCTATAAACTGTATTATGGATGTTGAAAAATCTAAAATTTGCATTTATTTGCTTAGTGCCATTACAATAGCATGTATTCAGAAAATGAAAAAAAGGAAACGTTGTCAGAGGCGTCCGTGGGTGAATCGCAACAGAAGATTTGATATTTTGAAACAACATTTTTAGTTTAAGAATTTGATCCAAAATCCAAACATATTTTATGAAAATTTTCATATGTCGGCTGATCATTTCATTCACGGGTTTGCCATTTACAGCCCCAATCAATTCTACTAGGATCGCTTAGTGGGGGAAAATCCCCCGCAACAGAGCTGCTGCCTGTGCTGTGTGCTACGCTGCCAGCGTCTCTGTGGCGCAATGAAATTGTTGTTGTTTCCGTTTCGTATGCTTCATATACGTATTTCTCGTTTACCTGAACTTAACAGGTAACATTGTCAAATTCAATTTTTTATTCTGCACATCTACAAATTAATACGAATCGAATGGTATATTCCGTTTCAAAATCGGTTAACGGGAAGTAGGGGAAAAAGGGATTACTAAAAAAGGCTTAGCCTATTAATATATAGATTTGCTGTCAATGTCCTCCCATGCTGCTTTGGCGACGATAACATTATAATGATTTGCGTCAGTAAGGTCCCACAGCACGGGTTTGCCCCTTACAGCAGCAATCAAATCAATTTTTTTGCAATGCAGTTACAAAATTCTCAAACCGACTTTTATGCAGAGTCATTTTCGTTTGGCACAACCGTATATAAAGTTGTTGACACTTATGTTACGGCTACGTGGTGAAAAGTAACAGCTGTTAAAATTTCAACTCACCGTTAGAAACTTATTTGTCAAGCGTACCAAATCAATGTTAAGTTTTTACGTTTCGTCTGTCAACAGTACAGAAACGTTTTTATACTTTGATACCAAAGGTATCATAGTATATTGGGTTTGTGCAATGTCCGTCATGGTGTCTGTCCGTCCGTCCGTATGAACGCAACTTTTTTCGACACCTTTAAGGCTAGAGCCTTGCAACTTTGCAAATATCTTGGTACATGTCTTCGTCAGACAAAGTGTTAAATTTGGGACTCTACGAGCTCAGGGGGCCTGGGAAATCGATAACAAGTCGATACACCTCGATGTGCGAATCGATAAAACACAAATATATCCCACAATTTAGCAGCTAAAGTTACCAAATTTTATGGCAAATAGCTGGTGACATTCCCCAAAAAATTGCATCAAAAGTTTGGATGCCACGCCCACCTATTCCGCCCCCAGCCCCTCTCTGATTATAACCAAAAATGCCTGTATCTTCTACAGTTTTGAAGCTATAGCCACCAAAATTGACATGAAGGTAGATGCTGACATCTGACAAAGTTATGCATCAAAACATTGGATGCCACGCCCCCAAACAACGGGACATGCCCCACCGCCCTAAAAAAACCGTAAGGCATGTATCTTCGCCAGTTTTTAAGCTAGAGTCACCAAATTTGGTATGAACATTGGTAGTGACATCCGTAACAGGTGTACATTAATGTTTTGGATGCCACGCCCACTTATACCGCCCACCGCTATATCTTTGTCAGTTTTTGCGCTAGAGTCTCCAATTTTATACCCAAAACTCTCAAATACTACTTTTTGCACTCAGAATCCTAAACACAGCTATGTGAACTGGTATCAAAGTATATCGCAGTCGGTTGCGTCCGACTGCAACGTTTTTACTTGTTTTTATATGAAGTTTTTACGTTACGGTTGTCAACCGTACTAGGCTTTAAAATTAAATTATTAATGACCTATCCATTGATACCCAACTTTTTATTAAGTAAGTATAAATTATGCGTAGATTTTACTTTAAATGTTGTCAAAGTACATATGCCGACCAGTGTATGTGCATGTACATGAAATTTGTATTTGTTTTTTTATATCGAGTCCTTTGCGCGAAAATAATTAATCTTGAACATCTTTGCATGTTGGTAGATTTGCTAACTTGCTGCTTATCTAACTCAGACAAAACGTAACACACAATCATTATTGATATACAATTTCGAACCAGCAAAGCAAAGCACATTAGTTTGTATGTATTTGTAACATATGGGGGTTTTGGGTATTAAAAGGCAGACAGAAGGGGTATGCGTGACATTCAAATTTGTGATGCATATCTGAGGCGGATAACACCTTCCATCCCCCTATCAAGTTTGGAGACTCTAGCGCAAAAACTGAGAAAGATATAGAGATTTCAGATTTTACGAGGTGTGTCCATATTTTCATTAACCAAATCTATATATGTATATAAGGCATAGCGACATAAGATCGACGACATAAGTTCGCCGTTTTCAAAACGACATAAGTTCGCGCGATCTTATGTCGTTTTGAAACGACATAAGTTCGCCGAGAAGAAAACGCCGTAAAAGCAGTGGCTCACGCCACTGCTAAGGCACTGTTTGCTATGTTCCGGAGCAGATCACACTATCTCGCCGTTTTCAACACGTCATAATATCGCGCGAACTTATGTCGTTTCAAAACGACATAAGTTCGCCGAGAAAAAAACGACATAAGTTCGCCGAGAAAAAAACGACATAAGACCGCCGAAAAATTGTACTGGCGAACTTATGTCGTCGATCTTATGTCGTTACCCCGTATATAACCAGGGACCGCAAATAACTGTTAACGTAATATTTTTAACCAAAAAAAATCATAGATAAGGAGACGAGTTAGGATACTTTTGTAAACACCAAAAGAACTTGTATTTACTTCCCGTCTATGATTCTACCAAAAACCTATATTTTTCAATTATTGTTATAAAAAGTACTATTAACGGTTATTTTTTAATTTTTAGTATAAAAGTATTTAAGTAACAATTATTTATGATTAAAATTTTTTTGCTCCATAAATAACAGTTATTTTTTGATTTTTTTTATTAAAATCAAAAAAATGAGAATTTTTTAAATTTTTATTTTGCACACAAAATAATTTTTATCGTTGATTTTTAATAAAAAAATCAAAAAATAACTGCTATGAAAAAGGCTTTCAAAAAAATCAGTCATTGAATTTTATCAAAACAACAAAACAAAAATATAATAAACACTCAATGATTTTTATTTTCGTTTTTGAAAATAAGTCTTACTTGCATTTCTCAATGATCTTAACAGATAGAAGCACCAAATTTAATATACATAATCTGAACACGCATACAAATCTTTTAACATAAGACACGCTCCCCTCCGCACTTTATTTCTTTTATATATAAAAAAAAATATTTTTGCTCGCAAGCATGTTACCTTTTTTTCTTTCTGACTCTTCAAGCTATTAAATATTTATAAATATTTTTTTTTTCATTATTATTATGTATTTTTATTGGTTTAATTTTACAAAAAGAATTTTTTTTTGCAAATTTGGTTCGTAAATCAGTTATCACCAATTTCGTCGGAAAATGCAAAATTGGGTTCAACCCGACTTAAGTATACCTTGTATGCTTTTTTAATTAAAGTCAATGACAGATTTTTATTTGAAAGACTTTTTCATAAGTTATTTTCTGATTTTTATTTCTAATTTATATTATACAAATCAAAAGATAACTGTTATTTTTGATTTTTATTATAAAAATCAGAAATAGTTATTTATAGATTGAAAAAATAAAATACATTTTTAATAGTTATTTCTTAACTTTTTTACTAAAAATTAAAAATAACTGTTATCTAATGAGGAATTATTAAAAAATCCAAAATAACTGTTACTTATAGATTTTTTATATAAAAGGTTAAAATTTACTATTAAATATTGATTTTTATAATAAAAGTCATAACCTTTACAGTCCCCGTATATAACAAGTAAAAACGTTGCAGTCAGACGCAACCGACTGCGATATACTTTGATTCCAGTATACATATGTGTTAAGGCTTCTGTGTGAAAATGGTAATATATAGGAATTTAGGGTTTAAAAAAGCAGGCAGAATGGGTAGGCGTGACATCCCAATTTTTGGCGGATGGTACCTTCTGCCCCCTACCAAGTTTGGTGTCTATAACACCAAATCCTGAGAAAGAATATATGACGATTTCAGATTTTAAGATTGAATGCATACTATTTGGGGATGGCAACTTCTGCCTTTTTACTAAATTTGGTGACTATAGCTTAAAAAAAAGGTGAAAGATACATTTTCGTTTAAATTTGGAGGGGTGCTGGCAGCCGAAGAGGAGGTGGGCGTGGTACCCAAAATTTTTATGCAGATTTTTGGGGAAAATTTGTCGATTTGGTATCTGAGTATAAAAAGTACTGAAAGAAACGGGATCAGGGTATTTGCAGGTCTGGATTTTTCGACTAGTTTACTTGTTTATTTAATTGTTCTGGAGTTTGATAACATGGTTTTAGTTTGTTTGAAGACTTGCAAGTTCAGTTTGCTGCACAATATTTTCGTTGCTTCTTTCTTTAGCCTTAGCTCCTTTTCGCAGAGGAATTGTTTCGAGGATAGCTTGTGTCCAGTCTTGTCCACCTGCCACGCGTGTCAATATTTCAAAAACGTGAAAGGTACTCAGCACAGAACGTGTCTTCATATTTACATATTCGTTTAGCGGGAGTCGAGCTGTCGACAGTTCGGCGCTCATTGCGCGTTTATGACACAATCCTTTATAATGATTGTGATCGACAAGGCCGCCAATTACGTACGTATGCCCAAGTTGTGGCTTATCTAGCACTGTGTCTGATTCGCATGTAAGGTAAATTAGTTTTTGCTTGTTAAAAACATCGATGTGGGTGCGATCAAAGTGGTACACCACATCCCACTTTTCCCAACCATCGTTCTTCTTAAGGCACTCGTGGATGTGACCGTCGGACTTGATTCCCGTAAAGTGAAGATTCAGTGGCTGTGCGGCGCGTCGATTTATAGTATATATTCGCAAACATTGTTTCACACACTTGGCAATATCTTTTTCATGCATAACATCATCGTAGTTTAAATCAATGGCGACGCTTATTGCATCCATTCCGTTGTGACTATTAAAGGCCGACAGCTGACGCTTCTTTAATTCCTTGCGCGATGGTCCTGTACGAATGGGTAATCCCTTTGCTTTAGCATCTGCTCTTTTCTCCTTTCGACGCTCACGTTCCCTTAACCGACGCATCTTTCGCAAGTGCAATTGTTCGGCATGTTTTCGTTGCTTCTTTAATTGGTTTTTGCTTAATGGGGTACTGGGTAACATGCCAGGACAGTTGCTAAGGCTTATCTCTGTTTGTTGGCCAAGCACTTTTGAATCCATTTTGTTATCTTTTGGCAACGTTTATTAATACACAGTGATGTAGGAATTTATTTTGTGATTCTACTGAATTACTAAGCTAACTAAGAACTTATTAAGCAAGTTGATAAACTTTATTGCTAATAATCATATATTGGTTATTGTAAATTCTTTAAAATTATGATTTTTGATGCACGTCAAGTTAGCAACGGTTTGCCAGAAATGATTTTCGGAACTTAATTAATAAGTCGGAACCACTGGCCAATGCGAACATTTACAAATGTTTTTTGACACAAAATCAAATGTGTCATATGTGGAATCACAGAAAAAATTACACACGTTTTACAAGGGTATTTGTAGTTCAATAACATACTACGTTTATGCTTGCAAAAAAGCATGATTTCAGATCATGATTTTTCAAAAAAGTACAAGCATAAACACAATATCATGAGTTTTTCTACACACGTATTTTGACTATGATTTTTTGGAAAAATCATGATTTTTTGTGAAAAAAGTCTGGCAAGGCTACTGTCAGCTGTCCTGCACTGAAGCTAATTTAAACAATGGATTGAGTACGTTACAAATGGAAAGCAATAGAAGCCACTAGACGACTGGGGAAACAAATGAGCTTCTCAACATTATTAAATATGATAATATGCTACGCAACTAGTCGGCAAAGCTTAGCATTTTTTTCCATTTTGACGATTTAACCGCTTAACGCTTTGCTTTTGGTCCATGTTTTTGCTGATGTGTTGCCACCTATTTTATATAAAGCTGGCCACATATTTTAATTTTCTCAAGTGGCTCCTCACTTCAAAAATATCATTATAAAATAGCATAAACAGGCGTATTTTTAAAAGCGTGATTTTAAAAAATCATGATACCGCAAGCATAAACGTAGTATATGATTTTTGGAGAAATCATGATTTTTTGTGGAAAAAGTCTGGCAAGGCTACTGTCAGCTGTCCTGCACTGAAGCTAATTTAAACAATGCACTGTGGTCCAGAATCTCAAATTGGTGGCAGAAATTCTAATTTGTAAGCAAGGGCGTAACCAGGATCTGAAATAGTGGGGGGGGGGGGGCAGAAGCTATTATTTTTTAAATGTTAATATACCTTTTTAATACTTACAAACTTTTATGCTAATAATATACGTCTAGGGTTTTTTGCAAATTTATTTTATTTATCATTTATTTTTTTCGACGAAGTAAACATGTACATACTTGCAGAGTTAAATAGATTAAAAATTGATTCGAACTGAAGCTGCAGGGGGGGGGGGCAGCCCCCCCCCCTGCCCCTACCTAGTTACGCCCTTGTTTGTAAGCTAGCGAGCTAACATTTTGCAGATTGTTTTCTTTTCCACACATAAAGCACATATGTCGGAATTAGCTGAATCGGACAGCTAGAAGTGGTAGCCCCCATACAAGCACCATATTCAAATTAATGTTTTTGTTAAAAAAAAACACTTTAAGTTTTTGACCAATGTGAATTTCAACTAGGATTACTGGATGGTATAGCCCCCATACAAACCTTTACTAAAATTCATAACTTTTTTTTGTTTTTTCTGCTATTAAATTAAACTTTAATATTTTTAATGAATTAATTAATCATTTTCCACAACTAAATCGAGGGAATAGGCATCGATACATTCATTAGTGTCCAAATCATCTTCATTATCGTTGTCTTCTGCGTTTACATCATTATTGTAAAAATTTACATTTGGTTGTTTTAAAAGGTTAATAACCTCTACTGGATAACTGCAGTATTTTTTATTTTGCTGTTGTCTTCTTTCAATATAAATGCTCGAAACAAGAGGATCCGATGAATCCAGTGCTCTGCAAAACACATCAGTCATGTTATTAAGTCGGCTATTTTGTCTTGAGTGCGAAGGTCTATCTTTTTTATATCACTTGTTCCGGACTTCCGATGCGTTTTCACCGAGGCAGCCAACTGGAAGGGAAGAAGCGCCTATTATCTGGGCCCCATGAGCTAATACCTTATGTACCGTAGCCGACATTGGGTACCAGGGATATCTTTCCATGTATAATGAGGCAGCTTTTTGACAGTAATGTTGAAATTTTTTGACGTCAATTTCATAGTTGCATGAAATGCAAATTAAAGTGATATTTAAGTTCTTTAAAATGTCCGAGTCAAAACCAAGTATCGACGCAAATGTGTCAGTTTTTAAAAATGCTCTTCCAGCTGTGTTCCCGTCATTAGTATTGCCGCTTCCATTTGCCTTGGGTTTGTCGACATGATGTCCTAGCTCCTCCCATAATTTACGTTGAATTTCTGCTTTCCTTGCAGCTATTAGTACTTTATCTTGAGGACCACGAACTTGCCATTTTTCGATACCAATCCTATATGAAACTTTAAGAACAAATTCGAAAAAACGAATCCACGCGTGTAGAGGGCTTACTCCGTATTGTAGAGCTTGTGAGTGCTTTGGCATAAAACTGTTAGACTGCAGATCAGCGATCGTCTTAAATTGCAGAGGCTTAGCACAGCAGATTGGGCAAGACTGAGTGGAACGTGTTTCTGTTAAGACATTAAGGACTTTTCCGTCAATTAATGTCATGTCAAGTTCAAAGTTTATGGTATAGCACTTTTTGTTTGCATCTTCATATACAAGCGGCAGTAAATTTTGAATTTGCAAATCTAAATTTTCTTTTTCTTTTAAAATATGAGCTTTTCTTTCTTTAATGAACTCAATTTCAAGAGGTCTGCAAAATCGAACAGATTGTGGAGTGCGGTTTATCCAAATAACTCGACCTATCGAATCAACTTACTTCAGCGGGAGTAGGGTTGTTACAAACAAAGACTGATCTAGTGTGTCTGACGAGTTCAAATTTTTATCGACTTGAAAATTTTGTTTGTAGAGCAGCTATGTCCACAGTTTACCCATTTTTGGGTAAATTGACACTTCGTTTCACACAGACACAAGCCGAAGCAAGCCGAACAACAGCCGAAGTTATTATTTGTTCAGTGTTACGCATACCAATGCACTGACAGCTCTCTCAGCTTGGACATAGCTGTTGTAGAGGCTTTGGCCAGTCGATCCGTCAAATCCGTAGCTGGCAATTAATTTTATATTCGAAATATCTGTATATTCACTGATGACAGAGTTTTGTAATATCATTAAGCGCTCACTTGTGTGATTTAATAAGTTTTGTAAAGGAACAGACGCAACTGACTCAGAAATTGATAACTCATTAGGTCTACATTTGATATTTGCTGCAATCAATTTATTGTAGGGCGGAAAAATGTCGCAATTTCGGTTTTTAGATTGTTGTCTTATATTAATGTATTGCCTTTTTGAAAAGTTATTTTCTATTAGAAAATCTAAAGCTTCTTCTGCAGTAAAAGGTACAGGTTCAGGTTTCATTCTTTCAACTTTTACATTTTTCAAATTCAGCTTTTTTGCAGCCGCCGATGCTGCATGGAGAAGAAGATCTGCATTATTGTTGTTGTCTGCTGCAACCTCTGCAGCTAACTTGCGCTTTAAGCGAGAACTTCCTTCATCATAGGTTAATCGTGGGCGACCTACATTTTTGGTAGACTTTTCAAGAAAGTCACATGCTTGAAATTGTATTTGCATACGTATTGCAAGCTACTCTCGATGCCGTGTCTTGAACCTTGAAACCATTCTATTGCATTTGGTTAAGTTAAACTGAACAAAAGCAACAAAATTAATAATTTTTGTTTTTATCAAGACCTCCGTACTTGGCTTCAGCTTTCTTTAACTTTGCTGCAGCACAAAATTAACAAGGCTGACGGCATTGCGACCGTTTTCGAGTCAAAACTCAAGTAATTCAGCGTGACTGAAATCAATGTTGTCTACAAAAATTCAATTTTAAGGAAAAGCGGCAAAAACGGCCAAAAAAGATTAATACCGTCGCATTATTTACACATTAAGCAACAACATAACGTTGTTAGTTTAACTAATACACACAAATACAACATATTTTAATTCCACGAAACACAACGAGTTTAAGGTTAGAATTGCTGAAAACATCACATTACAAAAGCACATATAAACAAAGACAAATCACATTGAAAATTATTGTGTAAATACACCCTTATTATAAATACATAACATAACTAACTTTCGTTGGTGACGGTTGTATTTTTGAGTGCTCCTGCTAAATAATTATTTTTCGAGTGTTTGTGCTGTGCATTAATTGGTTTAATTGTGGTAATCATACTAAATTGTGATCGCAGATATACGTTGTACGGATTTATGTGTTTAAAGTTACTTTGCTTAAACATTTAACTTATTTTATTTTGCAGTCAAGCGGACGCTGCTTTGTCTTGAAAATACATATGTACATACATACATACGTATATTTGCTCTCGCTTGCTTTCGTTTGTTTTCGTTTACTAACAAAAATTACCTATTAACGCACTCTTGCTCTCCAGCTTCAGTTCTCTCTCGCTCTATTTCATAGTTCTTGCGGTTTATCTGCCTACGCGCTCACGCCTTTTCACTCAAGCGCTATTATACTCAAGCGCTCTCCCACTATTGTCCGTTATATTGCGCTCGTTGCTACGCTTACATTCTTTCACCTACTTTGCTTTGGTCAAGCACATTAATTTGCCCATATTTTATTTTATTAACTTTTAATAAAATGTTTGTCTGCTGCAGTAAGAACTGTAAAATTGTTACAGCAACCAGCGCTGATTTCGTCGTATGTAGGATGTGCGATAACACGATCCACTTAAAATGTGCAGGTTTCACTGCCAAAATCAAAGACTGTTTAGGAACTGACTCTGGCCTTAAATGGTTTTGTGATGCCTGCAATGTGGTTGAGAAGGAGATGTCAAAATACATGAGGCAGACCTTTAATTGTTTTAAAGCTGTGCATCTTGCTTTTGACAATCTTCATTCCAACTTTAAAGACCTCGAATTAAAATTTAAAAATGGGAAGATGCTTGACGACTCTCCAAAGCGCAAAAAGACTTCGGGCTCTTGCCCTCCTATTGCCCCTCTTGTCCTGCCTAAGCCACTTCTGGCTGCCAGCATGAATAGCCCAAATCCAATCGCGGCCCCGTTAATGGTATTTAACTCACCGGCAAATAATCCGATACTGCCCGGTGGTAATATTACCCCGTTACACGTTCCTGTTGTTGAACCGTCTTGTTCTAATGTTCGATTAACCGTTCCTAGTAGCGTAGCTGCAGCACCTAAGCCGCTTGTAGTTGTCCCTACTAGAAAATATATTTTTGTATCTAGGCTAGCATCTGATACCTCCTCAGAAGATGTTAGTGCGTATATTAAAAGTAATATCGACTCCCCGTTGATTGTTGTTGAAAAGTTTAAATTTAAACACGCTCGTAACATATCTTCGTTCAAGTTGAGTGTGCCGCCTGAACTTTTCTCGACAATTAGTTCTGAAAAGTTTTGGCCGCCGAACATTCTCGTGAAAGAGTATGTTAACAGGCGAAATAGCAATAACACTAACAGTAATACTAGTAGTGCCATCCCGATTAGTAACTCACTTCCTTCTACGTCTGTATCAAAAAACTAACTGAAGTAATTAGTCTATCCTATCAAAATGTAAGAGGCCTTAATACTAAACTTTCAAAACTTTACGTTAATAGCCTATCCTTTGATTCACAAATAGTTGCTCTTACTGAAACCTGGTTAAAACCTGATATTTCTGATTACTCTGTTTTTCCAAATAAATATAACTTATACCGATGTGATCGCACAACCCGTAAGGGTGGTGGGGTTCTCATCGCTGTTGATTCCTGCATTTCTTCTGAACAAATTCAATCCAATGATCTTCCGGATACAGAGTTTGTATGTGTTAGAATATCTTATGGTAGTCGTTCACTTTTTATTACATGTTCCTACATTCCTCCTAATTGTGATACTAACATTTATTCGTCCCATTTAAATGCTTTGCAACATGTTTCGTCCTTATTGTTAGACATGGATCATCTAATTGTGGTTGGTGATTTTAATCTGCCAAATGTGGGATGGTCTGCGTGTGACTCATCTTCCACACAATTACCAACCACATCTGATGATTTTATAGATGGTATCCTGGAGTTGGGGCTATCACAAGTAAGCGATATACTTAATTGTAGTGGTAGAATGTTAGACTTAGTATTTGTTTCTGATGTTGATTGTTGTAAGGTAAACAGAGTACCCCCCTTAGTGCAGCCGGAAGACTCTTACCATCCAACTTTAGAACTTTCCCTCGAAATACTTAACTCTAACTCTAATACTTATATTTCTGCAAAATCACGTTGTTTCCGTAAGACTAACTTCACTAAATTAAATCAACTTTTGAATGCAACTAATTGGTCTCAGCTTTATTCCTGTAGTGATTTAGAAACTGCCATTGCCATATTTTATGAGACCTTGAATTCGCATTTGGACAGATGTGTTCCCCTCTGTCACTCCTCAAGTGATAACAAACCACCTTGGTTTACAAGGGAATTATCAAAACTAAAAAATGTGAAGACAAGATCTTATAAAAAATTCCGAAAATCGGGAAATACTATTGACTTATCAACCTATATTATAGCAAAGTCTAATTTTCTCTCTGTTAACTCATCCTGCTATAATAACTATCTTAATAAATGTAGAATGAATTTCTCTCGAGATCCTAAACAGTTTTATAAATTTGTTAACTCTAAACGTAAATCCTCCAGCCTGCCATCCTCAGTTTTTCTTGATAATACGAAAGCAAGTACGGATCAGGCTGTGGCCGATCTATTTGCTGAATATTTTCAATCAGTATATTCTTTGAGTTCTCATAGTTCCAGTAATACTTATCCCTTCCAAATTCAAACATCAAATTGCATATTTGCCCCGGTCTAAACTGAGTGTTCGCTGTTAAGTGACCTAAACCTGATCAAACCTGGCTTCTCGCCTGGTCCTGATGGAGTGCCCGGTTGTGTACTTAGATATTGTGCTGATACACTATGCAAACCTTTACTAAAAGTATTCAAATTGTCTGTTGAATCTTCAGTATTCCCTGATATGTGGAAGCAATCTTTTATTATTGCACTTCATAAAAATTCTTCCAAGTCCAATGTTAAAAATTATAGGGGGATTTCGAAATTGTCTGCCATTCCGAAAGTCTTCGAAAAACTTATTTGCTCCCAATTGCAACACTCATGTAGTGCAATTATTTCGCCTTATCAACATGGTTTCGTAAAGCGTAGATCTACTACCACCAACCTTCTAGAATTTACATCGCTTGTTATTAAAGGATTTCAAAGCAAAATGCAAACTGATGTCATTTATACCGATTTTAGTAAGGCATTTGATTCTGTTAGTCATTCACTTTTGCTTCATAAATTAAACATTATTGGGCTCCCAAAAGTTGTCTTTAAATCATCTGTCTCTAAACCAATTTATGTATCATCAGGTGTCCCCCAAGGTAGTCACCTTGGGCCTTTATTATTTAATCTCTTTATTAATGATCTTCCTGCAGTAATATCTAACTCGCACGTGTACATGTTTGCGGATGACGTTAAATTATGTTTGTCCTATAATGAACCTTCTCTCAGTAACTTACTACAGTCTGATCTTAGTGCACTATCTGATTGGTGCAACTTTAACCAACTTAACTTAAATTGTTCTAAATGTAAAGTAATGTCTTTCTGTGGAAGTACTCCTCATACTGCTCAGTACTTGCTTGATGGGTATTATTCTTGACCCAAAATTAAAGTTTGATTCTCATATATCGTGCATGGTTAATAAAGCCATCAGTGTCGTTGGTTTCATCAAGCGGTGGTCGAAAGAGTTTAACGATCCCTACACTACTAAAACACTTTATACATCCCTAGTGCGTCCCATCCTTGAATATGGATCTTGTGTGTGGTCTCCGCAATACAAGATTCATCAGGATAGAATCGAATCTGTTCAGAAGAAATTTCTTTTATTTGCACTTAGAAGTTTTAACTGGGTTCCCGGAGTTGATTTGCCTTCGTATTCAAGTAGACTTCTGTTAATTAACCTTCCTTCTCTTTTAAACCGTAGAACTATGCATGGAGTTTTATTTGTTACTAATCTGCTCAATGGTGAAATCGACTCACCCATTTTATTAAGTCGAATAAACTTAACCGTCCCTATTAGATCTTCTCGTAACTTTGTACCTATTAACCTTGATCGTTGCTCTACCAACTATCTAATGCATGAACCGTTTCGAGTAGTGTGCGCAGACTACAATAAGATGTTTTCACTTGTTTCCTTTGAGGCCTCCATTCCCATACTAAAAAGATACATACTGCTTTACTTATCTAGTCATAGTCACTAATCACTAATCTTATGATCTGATTGGGTTTTTCTGGGTTTTTCCCAATCCTTGCACAAATGTTGGATCATTAAATTTTTGTTAACTCCCCAGAATATTTTAATATTTTAATTTTTAAACTTTTTCATTTCATTTCAGTTTGTTTACTGATTTAATTTTAAATTTTGTTCATTAATCTTAAACATTTTTGTAGCTTAAGCTCTACTTTTAATTTGATTTAATTTTAATTTTTATGTCGACTGATATTAGTTGACAATAAATAAATAAATAAATAAATAAATAATTCATTGCAATTACATTTACCTTTGTTTTCCATGTTTTTTTTTATAGTCAAAGAAATAACTGAATTATTTATTTATTTATTTTTTATTTATTGTCAACTAATATCAGTCGACATAAAAATTAAAATTAAATCAAATTAAAAAGTAGAGCTTAAGCTACAAAAATGTTTAAGATTAATGAACAAAATTTAAAATTAAATCAGTAAGCAAACTGGAATGAAATGAAAAAGTTTAAAAATTAAAATATTAAAATATTCTGGGGAGTTAACAAAAATTTAATGATCCAACATTTGTTGCAAGGATTGGGAAAAACCCAGAAAAACCCAATCAGATCATAAGATTAGTGATTAGTGACTATGACTAGATAAGTAAAGCAGTATGTATCTTTTTAGTATGGGAATGGAGGCCTCAAAGGAAACAAGTGAAAACATCTTATTGTAGTCTGCGCATACTACTCGAAACGGTTCATGCATTAGATAGTTAGTAGAGCAACGATCAAGGTTAATAGGTACAAAGTTACGAGAAGATCTAATAGGGACAGATAAGTTTATTCGACTTAATAAAGTAGGTGAGTCGATTTCACCATTGAGCAGATTAGTAACAAATAAAACTCCATGCATAGTTCTACGGTTTAAAAGAGAAGGAAGGTTAATTAATAGAAGTCTACTTGAATACGAAGGCAAATCAACACCGGGAACCCAGTTAAAACTTCTAAGTGCAAATAAAAGAAATTTCTTCTGAACAGATTCGATTCTATCCTGATGAATCCTGTATTGATCACATTCAAGGATGGGTCTCACTAGGGATATATAAAGTGTTTTAGTAGTGTAGGGATCGTTAAACTCTTTCGACCACCGCTTAATGAAACCAACGACATGGATGGCTTTATTAACCATGCACGATATATGAGAATCAAACTTTAATTTTGGGTCAATTATACCAATTTGAAATCAGCTGTTACTTGCAAGGCTAGCAGAGGGAAAGTTTATTGCAAATGCAAATCAGCAGACTTCCAGGGCTGCTTAAATCGCGAGGGCTTCAATTTCAATTGTAAAAGTATGCTTTTAGATTGCCCTTGGGAATACTCTACTGGAATCCAATATGGTTTTTGCTGAAATCTTTAAAAAAAAAAATTGAATTTATTTATTAAGTACGTTAAAAAATGGAAAGCAATAGAAGCCACTGGACGACTGAGGAGACAAATGTCAACATTGTTAAAGATGCTAATATGCTATCGGACCTAGACGGCAAAACTTTGGTCAGTTGTTTATTTTAAAGATTTAGGCCCAATTTCTCAATGTCCGGTTAGGTAAACTAACTGAAGTTTAGTCAAATTTGAGTTTCTCAATGTCCGGTTAGGAGTAAATGAAAAACAAACTAACCGGAAGGCTGGGTCGCGTTTAAAATTTAAGCTGATTTTTTGTCACGATATATCGTTAAGAACTATCGTTAAGACAAACAGCTGTCCTTTGAATTGTTTATTTATTTTGTAATTAAATCAAAATGGCATCACATAAAAAAGTGTTTTATGTCCATCGTTTCACTGAATTGTATAATGCCAAATTTATACAGCGGCTCAGGCTTACAAAATCTACGTGCAAAATCATTCTTGCAAGGATTATAGATCAATTGGCTTGCCATAATAATAGGTAAACAATTAAGTTCTTTTGCGCTCGAATTAATCATATGTGAGATTTTAAACAGAAATCATTCAATGTTGCCGGAAAACAGCAAAAGTCAGCTGAACCGCTCGCTGTATTTGGCAAAATGTGCATATATGTGGCAACGCTGTTAACGCGATAGTTACTTAGCGATGAAGGTTTATTTTGGCTTTGAGAAAACCAAACCGTTTAACGTTCTTGCTTTTGGTCCATGTTTGTGCTGCTGTGTTGCCACCTATTTTAATTAAAGCTGGCCATATATTTTAATTTTCTTAGTTAGCTCGCTCCTTCAGAAATATCATGATATTTATTAAATAGCATAAACAGCCGTATTTTAAAAAGCGTGAATTTAAATACTCAATCAAATTTGTATGTCAAGGTTTGAACGAAAAACTCTGGCTTGCGAAAATTTTTTAGATATTGATTTCAGAATTTAGTTACATTCTTGCGTTGACAAAGATTTTTGTCAGTGTTATAGAATTAAAAAATCAGAAGAGATTTTGTGAGCATGAATTGCAATACATGCATTTAGCGGGCTTGAAATGTTGTGTTTATCCGGGTTATTGTTGGCAAATCTATAAGTAGTGTCGATCGAACACTCATCGAGTGCAGACGCGATTGCGAAAGATTATTTTCTTGAGTGCGTTGAACTTGCTTTCGGTTTACTGCTGCAGCTAAGCTTATCGCGCGAGCTTTGCCCTGTTTGGTCGAGGCAATCTCGTGATCTTTGCGCAAACGTAAACACACACCGCTGGCAAGTGCATTCAGAAGGCAGCAATTTAATTGTATCAGAGTCTGTGCTAGAAAGTTGTTCATATCGAAATAAGTAACGGCGAGAAGGCGGGTGTGCCGATGATTCGGTCACATTTCGGACAGCTCCAAAAAGAAACCCTTAAATACGGCTAGGTAATCTTCTAGCTCATCGTCAGAGTCTAACACAAACTTCTAGACATGAAAGAAGTATGTCCTTTACGAAAAAAGCGGAAAATGATTTTGGACATATTCCAGCAGCGCCTGATGCCGAAGGCGATGCCGATATTTGTAGATAATAGGTGTGTTCAATAGCTGCACTAGGTTGCCCTAGTGTACACTAGTTCTCAAAAAAGTGTTCGTTAGCTGCACTTTTTTGCACTAAACTGTTCTGCCCTGTGTTTTTTAGTGTGCCCTGACTTACACTTTTCTGCACTTTTCTACACCTCCAAAAATCAAGAGCAGAAAAGTGCAGAACAACAAAACAGCTGTTTTTGATGTCTGATGAAACCATAGATAATTACTACATTGAAGAGAGGTATTTGCATGCATTTGACAATAGCAGATTTTCTTAATATTTATTTTTATCTGTTACAGTCAGCTGATTGTGGCTTAATTTGCTCGAACTCACACCTATATTTTTCGATAGAAGCTCCGCACTTTTTTGCACTTAAAATATTCAGGGTTGTATTTTTCGTGTTCTGTCCTGCACTACACTACCCTAAACTTTTACCAACGAACAGACCTAATGTCACCAACATTGTTAATATGACACAATTGGTGGAACAAGGCATAGGTAAAGGTACATTTTTGCACAGATGGCAAAGTTAGACTGATGCCCAACGTAAGTGAACACTTTTAACAATTTGTGAAAAAACTGGCAGCCAAAAAAGTAGTTTTTTACACTCACGAACTTTAGGAGGACAGAGACTATCATGTTTTATTTAAATGCTTTCAGAACTCTCTCATACTCACTAATAACGAGCTAGCTTGATGAAATGGGCCACTTAGTAAGACACATTGCCCCTGCCAAGAAACGCAACATCAAAGAGCTCATGTTAATCTTTTTTATCGACCTAGAACCCAACAAAACGATAAGATGATATTTAAGATCAAGAGATTTTGTAACGCCGTTGTGGTCTTCGAACAACCGAAGAAGATTAATGATATGGTACAGATTTACAATTGCCAAGAATTTCGGCAAACAAACCTCACAGATGCGTCAAGTGTTTGCAGAGCCATCCAACGTCAGCCTGTCGCAATTCAAAGGAGGCCACGTCAACCCCGACATCAGTTTTGACAGCCATCTGCGCCACAATGCCACCCAGAAAATCCCACGTAACCCATCCCAGCACAATCCCACACAAGCCTTTAATGAAAAGGCAATCATGAAAAAGGCTAAGACCTTATTTAAGCAAATGGTAATAAGGAATTAGTGGCAGAGCCATGAAAGCACTTCCCCCAAATGCATTTCAACTCACTGGCCACATCTGTAATTGAATAATGAGACTCAGCCACTTTCCCCTCTCAGTGGAAGTGTGCCGGGATCGGCACTCTTAGCTTGCTGGTTATTGTCTCCAAAATATTCAAAAGAATATTTTGCGTAGACTGTTGCCTGTTCTTAAGGCGTATAAATTTATTCCAGAACATCAGTTTGGATTCAGAAGACAACACGGCACTCCAGAGTAGTGGCTTCAGCTTTCTTTAACTTTGCTGCAGCACAAAATTAACAAGGCTGACGGCATTGCGACCGTTTTCGAGTCAAAACTCAAGTAATTCAGCGTGACTGAAATCAATGTTGTCTACAAAAATTCAATTTTAAGGAAAAGCGGCAAAAACGGCCAAAAAAGATTAATACCGTCGCATTATTTACACATTAAGCAACAACATAACGTTGTTAGTTTAACTAATACACACAAATACAACATATTTTAATTCCACGAAACACAACGAGTTTAAGGTTAGAATTGCTGAAAACATCACATTACAAAAGCACATATAAACAAAGACAAATCACATTAAACAATTATTGTGTAAATACACCCTTATTATAAATACATTTACCTTTGTTTTCCATGTTTTTTTTATAGTCAAAGAAATAACTGAATTATTTATTTATTTATTTTTTATTTATTGTCAACTAATATCAGTCGACATAAAAATTAAAATTAAATCAAATTAAAAAGTAGAGCTTAAGCTACAAAAATGTTTAAGATTAATGAACAAAATTTAAAATTAAATTAGTAAGCAAACTGGAATGAAATGAAAAAGTTTAAAAATTAAAATATTAAAATATTCTGGGGAGTTAACAAAAATTTAATGATCCAACATTTGTTGCAAGGATTGGGAAAAACCCAGAAAAACCCAATCAGATCATAAGATTAGTGATTAGTGACTATGACTAGATAAGTAAAGCAGTATGTATCTTTTTAGTATGGGAATGGAGGCCTCAAAGGAAACAAGTGAAAACATCTTATTGTAGTCTGCGCACACTACTCGAAACGGTTCATGCATTAGATAGTTGGTAGAGCAACGATCAAGGTTAATAGGTACAAAGTTACGAGAAGATCTAATAGGGACGGTTAAGTTTATTCGACTTAATAAAATGGGTGAGTCGATTTCACCATTGAGCAGATTAGTAACAAATAAAACTCCATGCATAGTTCTACGGTTTAAAAGAGAAGGAAGGTTAATTAATACTTGAATACGAAGGCAAATCAACACCGGGAACCCAGTTAAAACTTCTAAGTGCAAATAAAAGAAATTTCTTCTGAACAGATTCGATTCTATCCTGATGAATCCTGTATTGATCACATTCAAGGATGGGTCTCACTAGGGATATATAAAGTGTTTTAGTAGTGTAGGGATCGTTAAACTCTTTCGACCACCGCTTAATGAAACCAACGACATGGATGGCTTTATTAACCATGCACGATATATGAGAATCAAACTTTAATTTTGGGTCAATTATACCAATTTGAAATCAGCTGTTACTTGCAAGGCTAGCAGAGGGAAAGTTTATTGCAAATGCAAATCAGCAGACTTCCAGGGCTGCTTAAATCGCGAGGGCTTCAATTTCAATTGTAAAAGTATGCTTTTAGATTGCCCTTGGGAATACTCTACTGGAATCCAATATGGTTTTTGCTGAAATCTTTAAAAAAAAAAATTGAATTTATTTATTAAGTACGTTAAAAAATGGAAAGCAATAGAAGCCACTGGACGACTGAGGAGACAAATGTCAACATTGTTAAAGATGCTAATATGCTATCGGACCTAGACGGCAAAACTTTGGTCAGTTGTTTATTTTAAAGATTTAGGCCCAATTTCTCAATGTCCGGTTAGGTAAACTAACTGAAGTTTAGTCAAATTTGAGTTTCTCAATGTCCGGTTAGGAGTAAATGAAAAACAAACTAACCGGAAGGCTGGGTCGCGTTTAAAATTTAAGCTGATTTTTTGTCACGATATATCGTTAAGAACTATCGTTAAGACAAACAGCTGTCCTTTGAATTGTTTATTTATTTTGTAATTAAATCAAAATGGCATCACATAAAAAAGTGTTTTATGTCCATCGTTTCACTGAATTGTATAATGCCAAATTTATACAGCGGCTCAGGCTTACAAAATCTACGTGCAAAATCATTCTTGCAAGGATTATAGATCAATTGGCTTGCCATAATAATAGGTAAACAATTAAGTTCTTTTGCGCTCGAATTAATCATATGTGAGATTTTAAACAGAAATCATTCAATGTTGCCGGAAAACAGCAAAAGTCAGCTGAACCGCTCGCTGTATTTGGCAAAATGTGCATATATGTGGCAACGCTGTTAACGCGATAGTTACTTAGCGATGAAGGTTTATTTTGGCTTTGAGAAAACCAAACCGTTTAACGTTCTTGCTTTTGGTCCATGTTTGTGCTGCTGTGTTGCCACCTATTTTAATTAAAGCTGGCCATATATTTTAATTTTCTTAGTTAGCTCGCTCCTTCAGAAATATCATGATATTTATTAAATAGCATAAACAGCCGTATTTTAAAAAGCGTGAATTTAAATACTCAATCAAATTTGTATGTCAAGGTTTGAACGAAAAACTCTGGCTTGCGAAAATTTTTTAGATATTGATTTCAGAATTTAGTTACATTCTTGCGTTGACAAAGATTTTTGTCAGTGTTATAGAATTAAAAAATCAGAAGAGATTTTGTGAGCATGAATTGCAATACATGCATTTAGCGGGCTTGAAATGTTGTGTTTATCCGGGTTATTGTTGGCAAATCTATAAGTAGTGTCGATCGAACACTCATCGAGTGCAGACGCGATTGCGAAAGATTATTTTCTTGAGTGCGTTGAACTTGCTTTCGGTTTACTGCTGCAGCTAAGCTTATCGCGCGAGCTTTGCCCTGTTTGGTCGAGGCAATCTCGTGATCTTTGCGCAAACGTAAACACACACCGCTGGCAAGTGCATTCAGAAGGCAGCAATTTAATTGTATCAGAGTCTGTGCTAGAAAGTTGTTCATATCGAAATAAGTAACGGCGAGAAGGCGGGTGTGCCGATGATTCGGTCACATTTCGGACAGCTCCAAAAAGAAACCCTTAAATACGGCTAGGCAATCTTCTAGCTCATCGTCAGAGTCTAACACAAACTTCTAGACATGAAAGAAGTATGTCCTTTACGAAAAGAGCGGAAAATGATTTTGGACATATTCCAGCAGCGCCTGATGCCGAAGGCGATGCCGACTTTTTTGCACTAAACTGTTCTGCCCTGTGTTTTTTAGTGTGCCCTGACTTACACTTTTCTGCACTTTTCTACACCTCCAAAAATCAAGAGCAGAAAAGTGCAGAACAACAAAACAGCTGTTTTTGATGTCTGATGAAACCATAGATAATTACTACATTGAAGAGAGGTATTTGCATGCATTTGACAATAGCAGATTTTCTTAATATTTATTTTTATCTGTTACAGTCAGCTGATTGTGGCTTAATTTGCTCGAACTCACACCTATATTTTTCGATAGTAGCTCCGCACTTTTTTGCACTTAAAATATTCAGGGTTGTATTTTTCGTGTTCTGTCCTGCACTACACTACCCTAAACTTTTACCAACGAACAGACCTAATGTCACCAACATTGTTAATATGACACAATTGGTGGAACAAGGCATAGGTAAAGGTACATTTTTGCACAGATGGCAAAGTTAGACTGATGCCCAACGTAAGTGAACACTTTTAACAATTTGTGAAAAAACTGGCAGCCAAAAAAGTAGTTTTTTACACTCACGAACTTTAGGAGGACAGAGACTATCATGTTTTATTTAAATGCTTTCAGAACTCTCTCATACTCACTAATAACGAGCTAGCTTGATGAAATGGGCGACTTAGTAAGACACATTGCCCCTGCCAAGAAACGCAACATCAAAGAGCTCATGTTAATCTTTTTTATCGACCTAGAACCCAACAAAACGACAAGATGATATTTAAGATCAAGAGATTTTGTAACGCCGTTGTGGTCTTCGAACAACCGAAGAAGATTAATGATATGGTACAGATTTACAATTGCCAAGAATTTCGGCAAACAAACCTCACAGATGCGTCAAGTGTTTGCAGAGCCATCCAACGTCAGCCTGTCGCAATTCAAAGGAGGCCACGTCAACCCCGACATCAGTTTTGACAGCCATCTGCGCCACAATGCCACCCAGAAAATCCCACGTAACCCATCCCAGCACAATCCCACACAAGCCTTTAATGAAAAGGCAATCATGAAAAAGGCTAAGACCTTATTTAAGCAAATGGTAATAAGGAATTAGTGGCAGAGCCATGAAAGCACTTCCCCCAAATGCATTTCAACTCACTGGCCACATCTGTAATTGAATAATGAGACTCAGCCACTTTCCCCTCTCAGTGGAAGTGTGCCGGGATCGGCTCTCTTAGCTTGCTGGTTATTGTCTCCAAAATATTCAAAAGAATATTTTGCGTAGACTGTTGCCTGTTCTTAAGGCGTATAAATTTATTCCAGAACATCAGTTTGGATTCAGAAGACAACACGGCACTCCAGAGTAGTGTCACAGGTTTTTTCCCCACATTTGGAATGCATTGGAGAACAAAAAGTACTGTTCAGCAGTTTTCCTAGATGTTTTTTTTTTTTTTGTCTTATATATTTTGAATCTGCCTAAGAAGACAATAACAAAATTGCATGACAAAGTGGCATTGACATTAAATTTCGTACATTACATTAGGTTGTAGGAGGGACTAGATAAAATGGAAGGGTAGGTCGAGAGGATGGTAGCGTTTCAGTCTGCGACATTGTAGGCTGTTGTCAAGAAGCTGGATTGCAAGCGGATTCTCATGGTTTTCTAAACGTTGTTCGTAGCGGCTACTGAATTCACGGATGGACTCCTTGACCGTAGCGATCTTTAGATCGCGGTGCAGCACATCGTTGCGTACGTAGAACGGCGCGTTCACTATAGTTCTTAGCATCTTGGACCGAAATACCTGAATGTTGGTGTTAGTGTCTGCGGTGGAACCCCATTGCTGAATCCCGTAGGTCCAGATTGGCTTTAATATGGCTTTATATATCAGTAGCTTGTGGCGATTACTGAGCGGTGACCTACGACTTAGGAGCCAGTACAGAGACTTAAACTGGAGGTTAATTTGCGTTCGGTTATTTCGAAGGTGGTCCTTCAGAGTGAGCCTTCTGTCCAATTTTAGCAGAAGATATTTAACTGAGCAAGCAGGTGTCAACGATTGGCCAAGCAGTCTAGCAATTGGGTAATTGTTTTCTCAGCGTGAAGGTCACTTATGTGAATTTCTCGGCATTGATGGCGATGTTCCATTTAGTAAGCCAAGGCTCCAAGGAGGACAGGTGCTGTTAAAGTTTCCGAGAAGCTGCTGCGGCACTAAGGAAGTCCTCCGAGTTTGTCGCTAGCATGTCAGCTCACTACCTTGAGGAACACCGGCTATTATGGGCTTTACGTCGGACTCCGCGTCACAGTAGCGCACGTACAATGTTCGGTTTTGCAGGTATGATCTAAGCAACAAGTAAAATGGGCAGGGCAGATTCTTTTTCATTCTTTTTGTTCTCCAATGCATTCAGAATGTGGTAAACAATCCTGTGACACTGCTCTGGAGTACCTTGGTGTCTTTTAAAGCCAAACTGATGTTCCGGGATAAGTTTTTTCTCCTCTAAAACAGGCAACAGTCTACGCAAAAATATTCTTTCGAATATTTTGGAAACAATGACCAGCAAGCTAATTGGGCGATATGAGATTGCCAGATGCTGAGGTTTGGCCGGTTTGGGAATCATAATGATCTCGGCACACTTCCACTGAGAGGGGAAGTGGCTGAGTCATATTATTGCATTAAAGATGCGGGCAAAGAGTTGAAGTGCATTTGGTAGAAATGCTTTCATGACTCTGGCACTAATTCGATCTTACCCTGGAGATTTCCTATCCGAGAGTGAGTTCACCTCTGCTTGCACTTCCTCTACATCAGTTTCATCGATTGGCAACTCCATTTGGAATGCGACCTCAAGTTGCTGACTTCTGTCTTGCTGGTCGAGTCGCTCAGCTCAAAGGGGGTGAAAGTGAGTTGCTGGTAAGCTGCAAGTTCCTGAATTTCTGAATTGGATCGGCACCAGGACCCGTTAACACCACGTAGCGGTGAGCTTTTTGCGACAGGCTCCTTGTTTTGGCCCGTGGCATTCCAGAGATTGTTGACGGGGTAACCTGGCACAGCAGCAATGAGATAGGCTTCGAGCGATTCATTTTTCAGCTTCCTTATGGTCTCCTTCAACTCCCTAGTTGCACGATTGAGTAGAGGCTTATCCCTGGGATTGGCGTCTTTTTTCTCTTATCTTCCTAGATACCTCCTTCGACCAAAGATATCTGTCTCGGTTAGGAGGAGCACGGGCTGCTCTTGTTGGCGGATTGCTTAAGTTTGCTGCATTGTGCATATTTCTTGTTAAATTCTCTGCAGAAATGTCAATGTTGGGTCCACCTGCTGCTTTAGCTAAGAGTGGAATCTAGCTACCTTTGCACCTCTGCCCAGAATAGGCGAAGGTTTGCTAACAGCAAGAACAGGAGTGTTTACACCTAGCGTTACAGCGCTATGGTCGGAGTGAAGATCTAGACTGACGCCTGGGTAATTTGTCTGGGGTGTAAGCCTTTGGCGATCGCAAAGTCAAGTATGTCTGGAAATTTTTTTTGGGTCTGCAGGACAATAGGTTGGCTCACCAGGGGAATGGCTGGTCAATTGTCGGCTCCAAATGAAGTTTAAGAGTGCTGTGCCTTTGGTATTAGTCAGTTTCGATCCCCGCCAAGTGCTTTTTGCGTTGAAATCCACGCCCGCGATAAACTTGTTGCCGAGACTGTTGACCATTTGCTCGTAAATGGTCTGCGATATGTTGTGTCGCGGTGGAAAGTATAGTGCGGCTAACTTTAGATTTCCGAGCGGACTGTTGAGGGTGACTAAAGCTGCCTGGACCCAAGCATGCTGTATCGGCTCTTGCTCTGCGTAGGAGATTCCTGTTTTGATAATAATTGCAGATCCGCCTCTTGCCATACCGCTGGGGTGGTTTGCCGTGATAAGATTATAATTATGAAAGTGTGATCGATTAGTAAAATGAGTTTCAGCTACAAGGAGCACATCGATATTATTCGTCTTAAAAGTCGGAGGACTTTCTCTTGATGTAGTGCCCAACTTCGGCCTTAGTGTTTCATAGGCCGTTAGCGTTCCAGAGGGTAATTTTTAATTTTATTTGCATTGATTAAGGGCAGTCATGAAGTTGGATAACATCTGGGTAAACTGACCTGTGAGTTGCATTTCCATTTGCAGTATAAGGGTCTCAACTAGAGATGGGATCCGGAAAGAAATTGCTTCCCATCCCGTACCGAAATCGAATTCGCTTTTCCCATCCCGAATGTCCCGAAAAATTTTGTATTTATCCCATGGGTCCCGACATTTTCCCGAAATTTTATTTTTTAAATAACTGTGTATAATTTTTTTTTTTTTAAATATAATCTTACTTTTAATTTAAATTTTTGTTTAAAAACAATATTCTCTCAAAATTGTTTCCAATTAATCGAGTTCTCTCTTCCAAAATTCTACTGGAAGTAGAAAAATCAGTTTTGCTGGTGGCAGAAGACGTTGGAACGTTAAGCACTTGCCTGGAGAGCATTTCAACTATGAAAAATCATTGCATTGATGCCAAAATCTTAAAATAATAGTGAAAATAAATCTAAATGCTCGCAGAACATTTATCGAATATATTTTGTTTGGGTCCCACCAGGTTTACCGGGACCCGTGGAAATTTCGGGATCGACCTCTTATCCCGACCTTCACGGATTTTCTTAAAATTGTTCCCATCCCGCCCGATCCCTATAATTTTTTCGGGACCCGCGGGATTCCCGAAAATCCCGATCCTGACGCCCATCTCTAGTCTCAACCTTTTTCATGATTGCCTTTTCCTTGACGTCTTGTGTTGTTTTGGGCTGGGATGGGTAACGTAAGGTTTCCTATGTGGCGGTGTGGTTGCGCAGATGGCTGGCAAAGCTGATGTCGGGGTCGACATGATTGACTTGGGTAGGGGATGTGAAGTAGGCATTTGAGTATGGCACCCAGGACTGTTGTATAAGCTAAAAACAAATCTGCCTTGCCCATTTACCTTGTTGCTTAAGTCATACCTGTGGAACCGAACACTCTACGTGCGCTACTGTGACGTGGAGTCCGACGTCAAGCCCATAATGGCCTGTCTGCCTTATGGTAGTGTCATGGGTCCCGTGTTGTATACCCTCCACACTACAGACATGCCAGCGTCAAAGTCGGAGGACTTTCTCAGTGCCATATACGCAGATGACACCACGTTCGTTGTGACGGACGACGTAAATTAAGCACCCTCTAGAAAGCTTTTACAGCACCTGTCCTCCTTGGAGCCTTGGCTCACTAAATGGACCATCGGAATCAGCGCCAATAAGGCCACATAAGTAACCTTCACGCTGAGAAACCAAAAATGTCCAATCGTGAACCCTTGCTCGCTTGGTTAATTATCTAGGGCTAAGTGTTGACCGACGGCTCACCTGTCAGAAATTTCTTCGAAATAAAAGGAAGCAAGTCCTGCTTAGTCCTCGCAAAAAGTTGCTGATATATAAAGCCGTATTGAAGCCGTCGGTATCTAGCAATGGGGTTTCACTGCGGACGCAAACACCAACATCATGCAGATATAGTCAACGCGCCGTTTTACGTACGCAACAATGTGCTGCACCGATATGAAAATCACTTTGGTCAAGGAGTCAATCCGTGACTTAAGCCGCTACGAGCAACGCTTAGAAAACAACGTTTAGCAAATCTTATGTCAACATCACTTTGCTATAAGATTTGGTTATTGTCACTTAGATAGATTCAAAATAAATTATAATCTTAAAAAATCAGTAAGCGACAAACTTTAATTCTTAACATTTGCCATTTACATCATTTATGAATGTATGAAAGATTATATAAGTTTTTTTTATTAGTTATTTGTATATTTTTTTTTGTTTGCCGAAAAAAAAAACAATTGCGGCAGGCTAATAATTTTTAAGAATATACACATGGTGTTTCCGCTGCCACAATTCTTTCGATATCACTGTCGAGCTTAGGAAGCCGGTTGTCGGATACACTGTCCATTTGTCGGAAAGCAGTCTGAACTCAATATATTTGACGGGATTCATTTCCACTCCCACCTCTGCAGCCGCACTCTACTTGACCTTGTTTGTCATCGGCTCGCTCGGTAGCTGCGGCTTCTTCGTGTGTCGGCTTGATAAAGGATATGATGAATATGAAGGCTACTCTGCCTTAAAAAGGCCGTTTACACCATGAGCACTATTGCGCCGTCCACTCAGCTTACCGCGACGTGCTTGACGTCAAAAGCCGTATGCCAGTAAGTTGTCGGAGGGTCTGCTCGTGTCTTTTCCTACTAACATTTTCGGCTATCCGGTTCCCCAGATTTGTCGTCATCGTCTGTGGTCGTGGCGTCTTCAACACGCGCGGCTCACATGATATGCCACCCTTCCTTTACCAAGCAAGTTTTTCGGTGTACTTGCTAAACACCTTCTTGCCTTTTCTTCAGGTACTTAGATCGTATTTCCTGATCCTAGTGTCGTCTCAACGTATAAGACGCAGGCAAGCGGAACTCTTTCCTACATTAGCAATGCTTGCTGTTGAGTCTGTTACAGTTGAAATAAAAGTCAACTTAATCTCGTGTAGTTATACGTCCCCCACCTTTTCGCTTCCTAATATAAATTAAGCACCTTGTTGTGACTTTCACGTGATGAAGAATCAATGTTGAGCAAATACTGCTCGGGGGCGTGCATTCAATGAACTAATGACAAATACGAGTCTTGTAATTAACAAATTTATTTTATAAGTGTAAATCAAGTTAGGTTAAAGTTTCAAATTTTAAAACGCAATACGAAATGTGTGGTGCTGCTTTTCTATTCCAACATCGACTGACTCTCGTAATAAGAGAGTGTTGTTGCTGCCTTGATAAATCGGGTTGATAACAGCATCGAAGACTGTTAATGACTCGAATTGCACTGCTGAGTCACCAACTGCACTGTTACGTTTGACAAATTCAATTAACGTCCGTTCATGCCGGTCCCTCAATACTGGATCCAGTATTAGAAACACGACTTGCTGGATACTGAAATGAGACAAGTTTTCGTTATGGTATGCAAAAGGTGGAACAAAGTACATGTGACGGTGTATTGATTATCAGAGTCGGTTTCAGTATAGTTTGCTATGGGTAACAAAAAATTTAAGAAACTGAACGCTAATAAGTGCCTGCTGCCGTTCTAATTGTTGCTACTCGTACAAGATCATCAGTGCCAGGATGTAGTTCGATTATCCGACCGAGTTTCCATTCGTTTGTGGTTACGCGATCATATTTAATTATGACGATGTCGTTGATTTGAAGATTTTTCTGCTCCTGTCGCCATTTTGGCCGAGCTTGTAGATGTGAAAGCCACTCCATAACTTCCAAAATTGCCGAACTTTCCGTTGTCCTTTCAGAAAGTGGCTGTTTATTGATTTATCGTTTGGGGTAGGGTCAGGCAAAGCCATTAGGGAGTCACCTACTAAGAAATGTCCTGGAGTTGACACCGAGAGATTGAATCCGAGGTTAATAGGCAAAGAGGCCGAGAGTTAAGGCAGGTTTCGATTTTGACAAGCACTGACGATAGTTGTTCATAGGTTATTTTGATTCCTTTAAAGGAATGGTGCAAATGCGTTTTGACTGATTTACATTTGCTTCCCATAATCCACCCAAAATTTGACTGTGTGGTGGGTTGAAATGCCATTGAATATTTTTTGCAGCGAGCTCCGGAACAATGACTTCCGTTACATTCTGCAGAAAATCGCGTTGCCAAAGCTGAATGGATTTATCTGCTCTAATAAAATTCGTGCCACAATCGCTATAAATGTGTCGACATAATCCGCGTCGTCCAACAAAGCGTTGAAGAGCCCAGAGAAAATGTTAAGTATCAAGTCCAGTCACTGCTTCTAAGTGAACGGCCTTTGTTGCTAGGCAAATAAAAACAGCGATGTACGCCTTGTAGGTTTGATGTCATCGAAGACGGGATCCTTTTATTTCAAAGAATCCAGTGTAGTCCACGCTGTTAGTTTCAAATGCTCGTGTTGGCGGGTTAACACGGTGTGTTGGAAAATCTGCCTTAAGTTGAGTTAATGGCTTAGGTCGGTGCCTAAAACATTGATCACATTTTCGTAAAAGTTTCTTTACCGCTTGTTTTCCAACAATGATCCAAAACACCTGTCGAGCTGTTGCCAATGTCAACTGGGTGCCTCCGTGTAGCGTGTTTAGATGAGCGTTGCTAATAACAAGTTCCGTGAAATGATGGTTCTTCGGTAAAATGATCGGTGACCTTTGAGCTGCTGAGATGAGAATAGCATTTTTGATTTGATTTATTGCTTATTAATCCTAGTGCTACAAGTAGTGGTACTTATAAATAAGTGCACAAGTCACATCATAAAATTGCTGTTTAAGGTTACAAAAAAATTAATATATTTATTTATTAAACATTTAAATAGAAATAATAAAAACAGAATCTTAATCGAATTGCCTATCGGTATTATCTTATAAGCCTTAAATTAATGTTGTTATTATTATTATGAATCATCAAATATGTTGCTGTAAGTATGATTTAAGCTTATAGTGCATTTACACTGAGGCCTTAAGGCGCGCCTTTAGCATTTAGCATTAAGGCCTTCGAAAAATTTTGCCTTTAGGATCCGTTATATTTGAAAATAGCGACTTTTTCCTTGCGCCGCAAGAGCGCCGCTATGCTACGGGCTAAAATAAAGACCTTTTTTGCCGATGTATCGATATTTTCGGCTCGAATTATAAAAGGTGGCAACTTTTAACAGCTGACTTTAAACCAAATCAAATGGGCAAGCAACGAGAATGAATATATTATGAATATACATATATGAATATATAATATAATATATATATTATATTCATTCTCGTTGGTGCAAGTAAGTAATCTGAATGTAGTACAGGCTAGCACTTGATATGCCAAACAGACTGGCAACTGTTCTGTACTCTGCAGATGAGCCCAGGCTATAAAGAGCTATGGCTACCCATTTGCCGTATTAACAACGCAATCACCTATTTCCTTTGCCAGCATTATTAAATTTAAATTTTGCTCAATTTTTTTCAAATTCTTCTTGTTCAAAAATCACAACCAAAATTAAACAAAAAACAGCTGATTGCTAAAGATCTTTTGTCAGTGTAAATGACTTTACGCCCGTATCACTAAGGCCTTTTTAAAGGCTTCAGTGTAAATGCACTATTAGATCGAAAAACTGATGTGCTTCTTACGGTCTTAATTTCAAAAGGCAGCTGATTCCAAAGTCGAGCACCCCATACAAAGAAGTGCCTGTCGGAGGATGCAAGTTTAGTTCTTGGACAAACAAGATTACAGGTCCTTAATGATACCGCGAATCGTAATTTGTCATATAAATAGTCAGGCGTTCTTGTGTATATTATTTGCTGAAGCAGATTTAGAGTCTTGTACTTTATCCAGTTTCTTAAGTCTAGTTCAAAAATACGATTAGCAAAACATGAAACATGAACATACCTATTAAGTCCAAACGCGTAACGTGCTATACTATTAAAGGCTACTTTTAGCTTGTGTTGACTAGCAATATCACAGTTTGCAAATATTTCTATGCCATACAAAAGAATGGGGGTAATGAGAGTTTTAGCAATGGTTATTCTTGTTATCAAGGGTGATGGGGTTCTTATAGCTGTTGATTCCTGCATTTCTTCTGAACAAATTCAATCCAATGATCTTCCGGATACAGAGTTTGTATGTGTTAAAGTATCTTACGGTAGTCGTTCACTTTTTATTACCTGTTCCTACATTCCTCCTAATTGTGATACTAACATTTATTCGTCCCATTTAAGTGCTTTGCAACATGTTTCGTCCTTATTGTTAGACATGGATCATCTAATTGTGGTTGGTGATTTCAATCTGCCAAATGTGGGATGGTCTGCGTGTGACTCATCTTCCACGCAATTACCAACCACATCTGATGATTTTATAGATGGTATCCTGGAGTTGGGGCTATCGCAAGTAAGCGATATACTTAATTGTAGTAGTAGAATGTTAGACTTAGTATTTGTTTCTGATGTTGATTGTTGTAACGTAAACAGAGTACCCCCCTTAGTGCAGCCGGAAGACTCTTACCATCCAACTTTAGAACTTTCCCTTGAAATACTAAGCCCTAACTCTAATACTTATATTTCTGCAAAATCACGTTGTTTCCGTAAGACTAACTTCACTAAATTAAATCAACTTTTGAATGCAACTAATTGGTCTCAGCTTTATTCCTGTAGTGATTTAGAAACTGCCATTGCCATATTTTATGGGACCTTGAACTCGCATTTGGAGAGATGTGTTCCCCTCTGTCACTCCTCAAGTGATAACAAACCACCTTGGTTTACAATGGAATTATCAAAACTGAAAAATGCGAAGACAAGATCTTATAAAAAATTCAGAAAATCGGGAAATACTATTGACTTATCAACTTATATTATAGCAAAGTCTAATTTTCTTTCTGTTAACTCATCCTGCTATAATAACTATCTTAATAAATGTAGAATGAATTTCTCTCGAGATCCTTAACAGTTTTATAAATTTGTTAGCTCTAAACGTAAATCCTCCTGACTGCCATCCTCAGTTTTTCTTGATAATACGAAAGCAAGTACGGATCAGGCTGTGGCCGATCTATTTGCTGAATATTTTCAATCAGTATATTCTTTGAGTTCTCATAGTTCTAGTAATACTTATCCCTTCCAAATTCAATCATCAAATTGCATATTTGCCCCGGTCTTAACTGAGTGTTCGCTGCTAAGTGACCTTAACCTGATCAAACCAGGCCTCTCGCCTGGTCCTGATGGCGTGCCCGGTTGTGACTTAGATATTGCGCTGATACCCTGTGCAAACCTTTACTAAAATTATTCAATTTGTCTGTTGAATCTTCAGTATTCCCTGATATGTGGAAGCAATCTTTTATTATTCCACTTCATAAAAATTCTTCAAAGTCCAATGTTAAAAATTATAGAGGGATTTCGAAATTGTCTGCCATTCCGAAAGTCTTCGAAAAACTTATTTGCTCTGAATTGCAACACTTATGTAGTGCAATTATGTCGCCTTATGAACATGGTTTTGTAAAACGTAGATCTACTACCACCAACCTTCTAGAATTTACATCGCTTGTTATTAAAGGATTTCAAAGCAAAATGCAAACTGATGTCATTTTTACCGATTTTGGTAAGGCATTTGATTCTGTTAGTCATTCACTTTTGCTTCATAAATTAAACATTATTGGGCTCCCAACTAACCTCCTTTCATGGCTTTCCGAGTACTTGTGTGGCCGTACACAAAAAGTTGTCTTTAAATCATCTGTCTCTAAACCAATTTATGTAACATCAGGTGTTCCCCACGGTAGTCCCCTTGGGCCTTTATTATTTAATCTCTTTATTAATAATCTGCCTGCAGTAATATCTAACTCGCACGTGTACATGTTTGCGGATGACGTTAAATTATGTTTATCCTATAATGAACCTTCTTTCAGTAACTTACTACAGTCTGATCTTAGTGCACTATCTGATTGGTGAAACTTTAACCAACTTAATTTAAATTGTTCTAAATGTAAAGTAATGTCTTTCTGTAGAAGTACTCCTCATACTGCTCAGTACTTGCTTGATGGCTCACCACTCGATCGCGTATTAGAAATGAGGGATTTGGGTATTATTCTTGACCCAAAATTAAAGTTTGATTCTCATATATCGTGCATGGTTAATAAAGCCATCAGTGTCGTTGGTTTCATCAAGCGGTGGTCGAAAGAGTTTAACGATCCCTACACTACTAAAACACTTTATACATCCCTAGTGCATCCCTTCCTCGAATATGGATCTTGTGTGTGGTCTCCGCAATACAGGACTCATCTGGATAGAATCGAATCTGTTCAGAAGAAATTTCTTTTATTTGCACTTTAAAAGTTTTAACTGGGTTCCCGGTGTTGATTTGCCTTCGTATTCAAGTAGACTTCTATTAATTACCCTTCCTTCTCTTTTAAACCGTAGAACTATGCATGGAGTTTTATTTGTTACTGCTCAATGGTGAAATCGACTCACCCATTTTATTAAGTCGAATAAACTTAACTGTCCCTATTAGATCTTCTCGTAACTTTGTACCTATTAACCTTGATCGTTGCTCTACCAACTATCTAATGCATGAACCGTTTCGAGTAGTGTGCGCAGACTACAATAAGATGTTTTCACTTGTTTCCTTTGAGGCCTCCATTCCCATACTAAAAATATCTGATTGGGTTTTTCTGGGTTTTTCCCAATCCTTGCAACAAATGTTGGATCATTAAATTTTTGTTAACTCCTCAGAATATTTTAATATTTTAATTTTTAAACTTTTTCATTTCATTCCAGTTTGCTTACTGATTTAATTTTAAATTTTGTTCATTAATCTTAAACATTTTTGTAGCTTAAGCTCTATTTTTAATTTGATTTAATTTTAATTTTTATGTCGACTGATATTTGTTGACAATAAATAAATAAAAAATAAAATAAAAAATAAAAATTAACCGGCAGCCATGACTGTGTTAGCGCAAGCTGCCGAAGAACTCCATAGGTCTTTCACACGGCCTTTTGACCTGGTCTTTCCATGTCAGTGTATTATTAAAAGTTATTCCTAAATTGTCAGCCTTATCCACATACTTTATTTCATTATCAACGCACAGTATTGCTAACATTTAGTTTTTTCTTATAAATAACAATACATTTACACTTAGAGGGGTTCAAGCAAAGACCGTTGTTACTTGCCCATCGACATACACTTAACAGATCATTATTACAAAACATGACACACTGGTTTATCTGACTAACAGGACGACTCACATATAATTGGACATCATCAGCGTACATATGAGCTTTACACATTGTAAGGACGTTTTCTTGGCCGAGGTCGGCGTCTCAGTCGCGTCCGGGGTTTCACAGATTATTTATAATTTGTGCCGGAACACCGGAGTGAGCCGCACCGGGGTCGAGCAACAAACCGTAGACAAGTAGGGGTCGGGGCAGATACTACCGTTCGATCGACAACTTCGGATATGCCCGAAGGGGAAGGTTGAGGCCCTAGGGTAAAAACCCGGAAGGTACCTTTTCCCTCTCCCTTCGTACAACTCTTCGCTGTCGACCAAACAGGCACTTCAGACTTCGGGCCACGAAGGGATAGGATTCCTAAGGATCGTCTGGACAGGCAAGGGTTAGACCCGGAAGCCTGGCCAGATGACCTCAAGATCCCGTCCACATCGCTCGGCTCATCAGTCGCGTTCGCAAGCGCGGGTAGCTGGCCCAGGCAGAGATTTAGGGAAGGACGCATAGAGTAAGACTCGGATTGCGTTTTCCCTAAACTGCTCTACCTAGGTCCGCCACCATCACGACACCACACGGACCTGACCAAGGGATAGGCGTCACAGAACCTAGGGTAAAACCCGGAAGGTTCGTTAGCCCGTCCCTTAGCCTGGCCCAGGTGGGTCGCTAGATGAGCTACCCGAAGGCTAAGGCGAGATTTGGTTTGCTGAAAAGGAAAGTAAGAGGGGAGGGGAGAAAGGTGACAGGTAATAAAAACACACACTTATTTTAAATCTATATATATTTTCATTCTTTATTATCTTATGTTTTCTTCGCTCGGGATGAATGTGTGGGGATATGTGTGGGGAGATACATTTCTTTGTGTGGTTGGCCATGGGCCGACTTACCCCGCACTGTGGTTTATATGTGTGTGTGTGGGTGATGGGGTGTGTGTGTGCCGGTGTGCGTGGACGGATGAAAGTGCGGATGGTAGGTATGCAAACGTGCGTGTATGGATGAGCGTACGTATGTGTGTGTATACTATCCACTGGCACTGTTCGCGATCACTTTCACTACACTTTCACTACGTTTTTCCTGCCTCTTCGATCCTGGCTGTGGCCGTTGCTATTGTTGTGGTCGACGCTGTCGTCCCCGCTACTAGGCGCTCGTGTCGTCACTCTTGTTGTTGTTGCTGGTTGTTGCCGCTGTTTGCTGCTGTGGCTATGCCGCTCTGGTTGCCGTTGTTGTTGCTGCTGCTGCGCACGGTAGCTCCAGTTGCTGTTGTTGCTGATACTGCGCACGGTAGCTGTTGTGCTCTGCTTACGGCCGGTAGCGATCGTTGTTGTTGTTGTTGCTACGGGCGGTAGTTGTCGCTGCTACTGGTAGCTATTGTTGTTGTTGTTGGCAGTAGAGATGATGAAGGCTCAAGTGCTGCTGATGTTGTCAGTCCCGAAAAAAACTGCCTGCGTAAAAAGTGGTCTGCTGCATTTACCATTACTTTCCGAATTAATTGCTGGTCATCCTTCTTCCTCTTCCAAAAGTTCGCTCGCCGGCGCAGTGTTTAACAACGCCGTGTTGAGCCAAGTGCGTCGCGCACGTCACTTTGCGTCGTTTGCGTCGTTTGCGCTACCATCGAGCTTTTTGTCGTGTAGCTCTCACTACTGCGCAGCGCAAACGTTTTTGTGACGTCTTCGTTGACCGAAGACGTCAGGTGTTATTTACAGCAAACTGCTACCTCACATCCCCCTCTTACTTCGGGGGGCGATGGCGGACGGTGACCTTGCCGATTGGGGAGACTTTGACCTGGAAGCCGTGGTCATTCACTTCCATTACATATTTGTATCCCCGATGAGTTACCTTTTGTATCGCTGCCTCAACGCTCTCGGGAGCATGCCACCGGTCCCGATGACCCTCCAGGCTTCAGGAGCCATCTCCCAATCAATGGCGTAGAGGGGGAGGTCATCGAAGCTGATGTCCTGTACTCTTGTAAGGGCCTCGTCCATGGCACCATCTGGCCAGTCGAAGACCAGGCCGATGTCCGACCTTACAGTTTCCGTTGGCAGCTCCACTCCTAGGGCGGAGTCTGTCAACTCATCTGGGGGATAAAATATGTCCGTGAGCTGGCTGTCGTCGGTATGATACCCCTCCGGATCCACATAGCGCCGTGAGTGACCGTCTATATCGAAAAGGATGTTTCCGTCTGCCTCTGACATCTGTAATTTTTGCACGTTGAGTACTTGTTGCAAGTATGAGGTGGTTCAAGGAGGGAGTGGGGAGGAAAAGAGAGGATTATTCTGCCGTGTCATCGAGTATTCCCTTATCCCGATTGAATGGTTTTAGGTCGGCGAGGTTCGCGACGCGTCGTCGGTTCGTCTCCTCGTGTTGAACTCGCACGACGTTTGGGGACACTTTACGACTCGATATGGCCCATCGAACTTCGGCGCCAGCTTTGCTGCAAATCCCTCCGCGGCGTTAGACAACCGTGGTTTTTGGCGAGAACTTTGCTACCCAGAGTGGGCCGCCATTCCCTTCGTCGGAGGTTGTACTCCTTGGCCTGTTCCTGCGATGCCCTCTGCACGTTCCCTTTGACGACATCGAATATCGCCTGTAGCTCGGTGGCTTGAGGCGTGACTTGGTCGTATAAGGCGTTCGGTAGTCGTGGCTCGCGTCCTTGCACCAAGTAGGCTGGGCTGAACTTTGTTGTATCTGAGATACTGGTATTGATCGCGAGCATGATTTCGGGCAGTAACTCATCCCACGAGTTTTGGTGTCCTTCCACGTATTGTGCCAGCATCGTGTTAATTGTCCGGTTTGCTCTCTCCGTGGGGTTCTGTTGTGGGCTGTAGGGAGCGGTATGCTGGAGCTCCATTCCAAGCTGTTGACAGAATCGGGTGAACGACCGGCTCGTGAACTGTGTCCCATTGTCGCACACGAAGCAGCGTGGGGTTCCAAATCGACAAAGGATCCTCTCCCGGAATGCCTTTTCCAAGTGTGTTGTGGTGGCCTTCCGTAGTGGAACCAATTCTACCCACTTGGAAAAGTGGTCAAAGAATACCAACAACATGGTGTTCCCATGTTTTGAGCGAGGTAGAGGGCCCACGAAGTCTGCGCAGACTGTTGCAAATGGTTCGGCCACTTGTCGGGTCAACATCCTTCCGGCCGGTTTAAGCTGGCTTACTTTGAAGACTTGACACTTTGTACACCGCCGGACGTACTTCGTTACATCGCGAAATAGGCCGTGCCAGTAGTAACGTTGCATTACTCGTCCGATGGTCTTCCAAATCCCCAGATGGCCGGCAGTGGGGTTATCGTGGCATTCCATTAGTACGCGGGAACGTTGATCTGACGGCACGCAGAGATTCCATGGCACATAGTCCTCCTCCCAAGGCCGTTTTCCAGCAGGTAGTCCGGGAATTGGTCAGGTCGATCCTGGATCTGTTTAAGGAGTTTTCCGATCCACGGGCATTGGTCAGTTTCGGTCTGAGCCGATTTATCGGTCTGAGCCGACTGTAGGGCTTCTTCGAATGGTTGTCGGGATAACGCGTCTGCTACAACGTTAAGCTTCCCGCGGCGATAATGCACGTCAAACTGGTATTGTTGCAGCTCCAACGCCCATCTCGCGATTCGGCCGGTCGGGTTGTCGATGCTGATCAGCCATTTCAGCGCCAAGTGGTCAGTTATGACGTCGAACCGGTAACCCTCTAGAAAGCATCTCAACTTCCGGATCGCCCAGACAATGGCGAGACACTCCTTTTCCGTCGCCGAGTAGTTTTCCTCTGGTTTGGATAGTCTCCGATTGACGTAGGCGATCACGCGTTCCGCTCCGTCCAGTTCCTGGGTGAGAACTGCCCCGATGCCGAAATCACTAGCGTCCGTTTGAAGGGCAAATTTGACGCTGAAATCGGGACATGCTAACACTGGAGCTTCTGTTAGTCGTAGCTTTAGCTCGTTGAAGGCCTTTTGTTGTGCTTCGCCCCACTCCCAATGCTTAGCCTTCCTCAGCAGTACCGACATGGGCTGTACTATCTCCGCGAAGTTCGGCACGAGCCTCCGGTACCACGAGGAAATACCCAGACATCGTCGAAGCTCGCGCACAGTTGTCGGTGGGGTTAGCTTTCGGACGGCTGCGATTTTGTCCGGATCGGTGTGTATGCCCTGCTCGCTGACGACGTGGCCCAGGTAGGAAATACTTCGCCTGAAGAATTTACATTTTGCCTTGTTCAGCCTGAGGTTTGCCTTCCGCAAACGTCGCAGTACCTCTTGAAGCTTCCGTAAGTGATCCTCTAGGTCTGATCCTGTGATGATGATGTCGTCCAGGTAGGCGAAGGCGTGGGGCTCCATATCCAGACCGATGACTCCATCGAGAGCTCGTTGAAAGGTAGCGGGAGCGGAGTGAAGGCCGAATGGCATGACTTTCCAGTGGAAAAGTCCCCGTCCTGGTACCGTAAAGGCGGTATATTCTCGGCTTTTCCGGGCCATCGGAATCTGCCAGTATCCACTTTTGAGGTCCAGGGTGCTGATAAACTTTGCGTTGCGGAGTCGTTCCAAGATGTGCTGTATTCGGGGCAGAGGGTAGGCGTCGGGAATGGATCTCGCGTTCAACTGTCGGTAGTCGATGCACATTCGGACGTCACCCGTCTTTTTCCCTACTAGGACGATCGGTGCACTGTGGGGGGATTTCGAGGGTTCGATACAATCGTTCTTGAGCAGCTCGTCCACCTGGTCGTAGATGATCTTCTGCATAGCGGGGTTCTTCGGATAGTACCGCTGTTTTGCAATGTGGGAGACTCCCTTTAATCCTTGAAACAGCGCCAGTTCTCTCTCCAGGAAAGCTCGGACCCTCGGGTTGTCGTCTTTGCTGTTGTCCCTGGCTGCTTCGTGAGGTTCGTGATTGGTCTCCCATTCCTGTACTTGTGTGGTTGCGACCGCTTGGGAATCCTGGGTCACCTCGCGACTGCAGACCGTGGTCGTCTGACTGGTGCTCGGGTCTTCCTCGGGTAGTTCCTGTTTCACCTTGAAGGACACTTCGCGACTGCAGACCGTGGGCGTCTGGCTGGTGCTCGGATCTTCCTTCTGAATGGTGGTCGTTGGAGACAATGCGGCGTTGTGTATCGGGGTGCTGGTTTCTGGCGATGTTTCGTTTTGGGTTGTCGCGCTTCGGCGACCGGCTGGGCTCTGGAACATTTCTGGGGTGAGCTTTAAGGCTGTACCTCCGAACGATATGGTGGACCTAGTTGCGCACAGGAAATCCACTCCCAGTATGAGGTCGTCTTGCACGGTGGGCATCACTAATAACATTAGACGGATCTTTTCCTCTCCCAGTTGAATGGTGGTGATGCAGGCCTTGTTGATGGTTGTCCGCGATCCGTCTGCCAGTCTTACCCCCACCTGGAGTCTTCGGTGTCCTTCCGTTGCTAGTTGTTGTGCCACCCACTCACTGATGAAGCTTCGTGTGGCTCCTGTGTCGATAGTAGCCAAGAAAAGCTGACCTTGGCTACTATCCTCGCGTTCTCGAGCTTGATAGCCCCATTCACCTCCGTTGGTTGCTGGCATTGGCTCCCTCCTGCGTCGGAGTCGAAGAGGGAGGCACTTCGTTTCCCGAAGGTTGGGAGCAGCATTCGTTCGTCCGAACGCCTCTTCGTCCACATCGCCAGCAGAATAACACCTGCGGGTTCCGACACAATTGACGTGTATGTCCAGGCTGTGCGCAATGTCGGCATGCGCTTCGCACGTCCACTGGGGTATCGTCCGTTGGGGTGGTACGCGTTTCCTGGAATCGTGGTGGATCGCGGAACGGATTGCGGTGTCGTGGGGTGTGGGGGTTGCTATCCGTGTCGCGGGCTGGTGTTCGGCGGCTGGCAGCATGTTTGAGTGCGATCTCGCGTTGACTTTCTTTCTGCTGTGCCATCTCGAAATGCGTTGCCATCAGTGTTAATTGGGTCATGCTGGTGACTTCGTGTCTTCTAATGTAAACCTGGTAGCTCGGCAGCAGGTTCTCATACAGCCTGTCCAATTCTCGATCCGGTGAATAGCCCGCGCGCTGCATTAATACCCGGAGTTGCACTGAAAACCGCTTGAACGGCTCTCCGTCGCGCTGCAGATATGTCAAGATTTGTTCTTTCAACGTTTCGAAGTATCTCGGGGGGAGGTAGAAGTCTAGGAATTCCCGTCGGAACCGTACCCAATTTACCTCGTGCATCTTGTTCACCCCATACCAGTTTTCGGCATCACCTGTTAAAATCTCTGATATGACTAGGGGTAGCCGGTATGAGTCGATCTGTTGCACGACTGCTCGCTCCTCGATCCTCTCGATAAAAGTCAACGGGTCGGTTGACCCGTCGAACGTCAGTCCCCACCTCTGGATCTTCTCTGCTAACGTTCCGTAAGACATATCGGTTCTCGGTGCGTGTGGGGAGCTGTGTCGTAGTCGGGGTGGTGATCGGCCTCCAAGTCGGGTTGGGTCGGGGCCTGGTACAGCTCCGTCGGTATTCGTCACTGTTAAGACCGGTTTAGAGACGGGGGTGCTAGGTTCTGCTGGTGACTGGCTTCGTGACCGGGATTTACTTCCGGCTGGTGAACTGTTCAGATATTTTGCCGCTAGTTCTTCGAAACGATCCACAAGCTTATCGGGGTGCTCACTTCGGCTGATGTAGGTGGCGAGACGGCTCCGTAACTCGGTGACCGTGCCTTCAGCATCAAGCCCGAATTCGCTGGCCATGGACACTAGTTCGTCCTTCTTGCGGTAGTATACCCAACTTACGCTTACCATCTTTGTATGGATTGTGAGGCTGCTGCTATTTTATCCTTCAGGGAAGGATCGTAGTTGTTGTTGCTGGTTATAATCCGGCGCGGATCGTAGGTTTAAGTTCTTATCCTTTAAGGATCGTAGATTTGAGTTATTATCCTTTAAGGATCGGAGGTTTAAGTTTATTATCTTTCAAGGATCGGAGGTTTAAGTTTATTATCCTTCAAGGACTGTAGGTTTTATTTTATTATTATCCTTTAAAAGGATCGTAGACTTTGTTTATCTTAGCACTGATCGCTTTGAGCGCTGGAGCTTGACTGCCTTCCTTAGGCTAGCTGCCGGCCTTATATACAGAAAAGCCGCGCTGCTAGCACTATCCGCCGCTGCTCTGTCGACGTCGGCAGCGCAGGTCCCGCTGACAGCGCGACGGCGCAGCCTCTGCCGTCAGCTGCCATGGCGTCGCTCTCACGTTGACGGTTTTGCGCATGAGGGGGACGGCGAATGTTTGGGGTTAGGTTTTTAGGGTTTTAGAGGGTGTATGTTTGTAGGCATGTATATATAAGTTAACACCATCGACCTCCGCACAGCGATCGCCACATCATACCAACATACGGCGATACTTCATGGCATAAACAATCACACTTCATGGCATAAACAATCTTTCACATTCTTCGCAAAGTACAATTGCAGGCCAAGCGTTTTGGGCACAACAACAATGTTGTCACCCGAAACCACGACGTCAGCATATTCGACGCAACGACGACGTTGCGTTGACTAAGCACTGACCGTTGCCGGGTGTTGCGACACATCCGCTGCAACTTGCTGAGAATCGCTGAGAATTGCTGACGATGCAATTGGAGCGACGTTTAGGCTTCAAGCGGCTAGCGTTCGCAAGTCTAAATCAGATTCAATCCAGACGAGGAGCAGAACATTACACAGAAACACTTACGATTTCTTACAATAAAACTCATCGAAAACCAAACATCTCACTTGTGTTTTGATTCACAATCTCGTTTCCCAAAGCAACTAACAGGAAAACTAGGATGCAACTCCAACTGTTCAGGTAGTCTTCCCGACTCAACCTTAACTGGCGCCCGAGCAGGGACCTCTCTGCGGAGAGCTGAACCAGAAAAAAATCATGTAAAAAAAGTGAAAAAAAGTGATGTGTCGTGTTCCGTGAGTGTGTTCGAAAAAGAAAAAAAAGTATAACAAAATAAAAAGAAAAAGGAAATAATAATGAAAGAATATAAAAAGATTCGACAACCCACCGACGGCAATAAAGCTAATATTGCGGGTGCAAAAAGATCGAAATCTAAGTGAAACAAAATAAAAAGATTCGACAACCCACCGGCGGCAGTATGGTCAAACAGTAGTGCGACTAATATTGCGGGTGCAAAAAGATCGAAATTTAAGTGAAACAAAATAAAAAGATTCGACAACCCACCGGCGGCAGTATAGTCAAACAGTAGTGCGACTAATATTGCGGGTGCAAAAAGATCGAAATCTAAGTTAAATAAAGTAAAAAGATTCGACAACCCACCGACGGCAAAATAGTCAAACAGTAGTGCGACTAATATTGCGGGTGCAAAAAGTTCGAAATCAAAATAAAATAAAATAAAAAATTCGACAAACTTGCCGACGGCAAATGATTCAAACAGAAGTGCGACATTTGCGGGCATAAAAAGTTTTGTCAATTCAAAAAAGGTGTGGGTAGTCTGCTAGATACGCTAAGTGGTGTGGAATGCACCCAAAAAAAGCCGCCTAGTGGACTGTGTGGCAACCGTACCTTAGTAGGCGAAACGCCAAAAAGGATACCTACGGACCATCGCGCCCAATGCCTATTAGGGAAAAATTCTATAAAACTTACAAAAAAATATAAAAAAAAAAAAAAAATAAAATAATAAAAAATAAAAATTTTTTTTCGAACACACGCAATCGCACGCAACAATCACTAATTTTCGCTGGTTTATATTTTTTTTTATACACCTCAGTCAAACACTATTAAACGTATTCCTTTTTTTAAACAGAATCATCGAGAAGTAAAAACTACACGACACCAATACACCATAAGCTACAAGAATTTTATTACATCATAAGTTACAACCATAAACAACAACAAACATACTATAACGGGTGAGTGAAACGTTTTCTAATTTCTTGACAATCTTTCTATCCCGAGAGTTTTTCGTTTCTTTAAACAAGATAAAAGCAATTTAAACAAGTAAAAACGTTGCAGTCGGACGCAACCGACTGCGATATACTTTGATACCAGTTCACATAGCTGTGTTAAGAATTCTGAATGCAAATCATAATATATGAGGGTTTTGGGTATAAAATTGGAGACTCTAGCGCAAAAACTGACAAAGATAGAGAGGTGGGCGGTATAAGTGGGCGTGGCATCCAAAACATTGATGCAGATCTGTCACGGATTCCACTAACAATGTTCTTACCAAATTTGAAGAGCCTAGCTCGAAAACTGAGAGAGATATAGCGGTGGGCGGTATAAGTGGGCGTGGCATCTTAAACATTTATGTACACCTGTTACGGATGTCACTACCAATGTTCATACCAAATTTGGTGGCTCTAGCTTAAATACTGGCGAAGATACATGCCTTATGGTTTTCTTTTTAGGGCGGTGTTGTATGTCCCGTTGTTTGGGGGCGTGGCATCCAATGTTTTGATGCAAAACTTTGTCAGATGTCAGCATCTAACTTCATTTCAATTTTGGTGGCTATAGCTTCAAAACTGTAGAAGATACAGGCATTTTTGTTTATAATTGGAGAGGGGCTGGGGGCGGAATAGGTGGGCGTGGCATCCAAACTTTTGATGCAGTTTTTTGGGGAATGTCACCAGCTATCTTGCCATCAAATTTGGTGACTCTAGCTGCTAAAATGTGGGATATATTTGTGTTTTATCGATTTGCACATCGAGGTGTATCGACTTGTTATCGATTTCTCAGGCCCCCTAAGGTCGTAGTGCCCCAAATTTAACACTTTGTCTGACGAAGACATGTACCAAGATATTTGCAAAGTTGCAAGGCTCTGGCTTTAAGGGTGTCGAAAAAAGTTGCGTTCATACGGACGGACGGACGGACAGACACCATGACGGACATTGCACAAACCCAATATACTATGATACCTTTGGTATCAAAGTATAAAAATTTTGTGTCAGCCTAAAAGAATAAAAGTACAAAAAATTTTATTTACCTTCAAAAAGTTTTTCAAAGAGTGACCTACCTTTTTTATCAGTTCATTATGGAGGAAATTAAGGAAACTTTAGGAAAATTCGATGAGTCACTGAAGGCCTTGTTAAACCAAGTGATGTCAATTAAAGATGACGTTAGGAAGGTCAGTGGTAGATTGACCACTTTAGAGTCAGAACATGAAAGCCGAAACCCTGTAGTGACCCAACCTTTACCTTTGACGCGTCCACGCAACGAGTATGAGTTGAAGGAAACTTCAACATTGCCTGATTGCGTTAAGGAGTTACAAACGTTTGAGGGAAAACCCGAAAAATATGTTTCATGAATTGGCAGGGCTCAATCTATTTTGAACGATTATGAAATCGTCAGAGATAAGCCTTTGTATAGATCCATAGTTTTGCATATCAGGCAGAAGATAAGGGGTGTTGCGGACGCAGCACTCTGCTCTTACTCCGTACAAGATGATGACTGGCCAGAAATTAAAAGAATTTTGGCACTTCACTACGCAGACAAGCGCGATGTGCGGACTTTAGAATATCAATTAAGTCAATTAAATTAGGGAAGTAAAACATTAGAAGTTTTTTTTTTTTTTTTTTTTTTATTGCTGGTTTTATTTTTTTGAATCTTTCCTTATAATAGGGAAACTAACAAAAAGTTTACAAATCTTACAAGTATTACTTAGTTAACTATTTGTTGTTGTACAAATAGTTGGTGGCCGCGTACCTCAACTCATCGCTGGGTCGGAAAGTCATTACGACGAAGACGGGATCGGCTGCTTGAGTTTGAGAGTCCTCTAGCAAGATAGTTTGGGTGCGATGACAGCTTGCCAAGGTAATTTTTCTTGTAGTCCGCAATTACTTTCTTGATTGGTGGGACGTTTAAGTCGTTTTGAATGTTTTCGTTGCGAACGTACCACGGTGCCCCGGTGATAGTTCTCAGGATCTTTGACTGGGCTCTTTGGACGATGTCGATGTTACTGCTGCACGCATTACCCCATAGCTGGCATCCATAGGTCCAGATTGGTTTAAGAACAGAGTTGTAGAGCAGGACCTTGTAGTCAAGGCTTAGCGGGGAGCGAGCGTTGATAAGCCAGTGGAGGCTATTGGCTTTTAGTTTTAGTTGTGTTCTCTTGGCTTCAATGTGCCTGCGCCATGTAAGCCTTCTGTCCAGGTGTACTCCTAGGTACGTTACTTCGTTTGCTTTCGGGAGTGGGATATTATTTAGCGTAAGTGGTGGACAATCTTTCTTGTTAAGGGTGAACGTTACATGTTTACATTTTTGTTCGTTAACTTTAATTCGCCAGTCGGATAGCCATTTTTCCACGTTAACCAGATGACGAGCGAGTTGCGATGTGGCTTGCAGTGGACATCTAGATCGGCTAAGAATAGCTGTGTCGTCAGCAAAGGTTGAAGTTGTAAGTCCCCTGCATGTAGGAATGTCTGCTGTGTAGAGAACGTAGAGTGTTGGCCCAAGTACGCTTCCCTGAGGAACGCCGGCTTCAATACGGTGTTCGCTTGATGTTGCAGTGTTGCATCTTACTGCAAACTTCCTGTCGTAAAGGTACGACTTTAACAGTTTATGTGTGTTTGCTGGAAGCGTTGATTTGATCTTATACATCAGCCCTTCCAACCAGACTCTGTCAAACGCCTGAGCCACATCCAGAAAAATTGCAGTACAGTATTCTCGATTTTCAAACGCGCCTCGAATTTCTGAAGTTATGCGATTGACCTGTTCAATAGTTCCGTGGTTTTGGCGAAAGCCGAATTGGTGCGACGGGATTATGTTGTGAAGGTTCAGAAATTGATTAATCCGAGTCATCAAGTATTTTTCGAACAGTTTTGATAGACACGATAAAAGGCTTATAGGTCTATACGACGAGGGTACTTTTTGATCCTTTCCCAGCTTTGGTATCATTATGATGATAGACTTTTTCCATCTTTCTGGGAAATGCCCGAGTCGTGTGATCGCGTTGAATAACTGGCAGATAACACAGACGGCACAATAGGGAAGCTCAATAATCAACTTTGGTGTTATTAGGTCTAGACCCGGAGATTTTTTGGGGTTTAGTTCCTGATTAATAACTCTTGCGACTTCGTTCGGGCGAAATTCAATGGGCTCATGTTGTAAGTGGGTGTCGTTTAATACAGTCGGTAGAGCGAACGAGTTTGTAGCAGGGTTCGGTTGGAAAACTTTTTGCAGGTGAACAGCAAACGTGTTGGCTCTTTCTTCATCGCTTCGGGCCCAGCCGCCAGCTTGGTTTCTTAGGGGCATCTCTGCTTTTGTCGGTTGGCTGAGAGTTGGGTGAGCTTTCCACAGTGAGTTTTTCGAGCTGGATGTTGATAATTGCTCAATGTATCGGCGCTGGGCATGTTCTTCTTCAAGTGCTAACGCTTTGGTAAGTTTACGTGTAGCGTTTTTTAGCTTTTGCTTAGCTGACGGCGATCTTAGGCATTGCCACTCCCGTCTTAGTCGCCGCTTATCAAGAACGAGCTGTTCAATTTGGTGATTTGTTTTCTTTTGGGTGGGTGCTGCAGTTTTTGCTTTCGGTGTTGACATACGAGCTGCTTCGACGAAGACTGACTCAAGTTTGTTTGCAATAGAATCAATATCAGCTTCCACTTTCAGATGCGGATTAAGTTGGATGTGTGAGCTAACATATTTCTTGTATCTTAGCCAGTTAGTTTTTGTGATGTCAGCTTACCCGGGCGATTTGCAAACTCTGGGTGTCGTTGAAGTTGAATTAGTACAGGCGAGTGGTCAGATGATAACTCCGAAAGACATTCGGCGCTTATCAGGTTGCGCGGAATATTTTTGGAGACTGCAAAATCAATTAAGTCGGGCAGTTTCTTGGGGTCCGTGGGCCAGTATGTTGGTGTGCCAGGAGAGACGTGGCTGAGCCTGTTCTTTGGTTTTATAATTGCGTTGTACAGCTGCTTTCCTCTTGGAGTCACAAGACGAGATCCCCAGTGAGTGTGCTTGGCATTATAGTCCCCTGCTGCTATAAAGTGTTCTCCTAATGAGTTGAAAAATTCCATGAATTGGTCTTCAGATATGGAGTATCGCGGTGGGCAGTAGATGGCAGAAAGTGCAAGTTGGTTACCACTATCCAGATGTATTTTTAAGGATGTGGCCTGTAGATAGTTTTTAGCAAAATCTTTGTGGAAGTGGTGCTTCAGCCGGCTTCTTATCAAGATACCAGTCCCGCCGTGCGCCTTGCCATCGGGATGGTTGGTTCCGTAGAATGAGTATCCGGTTATGGTAAAATTATACTTATTTGTAAGGTGTGTTTCGGAAAGTAGCATAATGTCAATGTGGTTGTCGAGTAGAAATTGAGCTAATTCAAGTTTATGCTGTGAAACGCCATTGGCATTCCACGTTGATATACGTAGTGAGGCCATTGATTATTTAGATTGTAGTGATACAAGCAACTGTATCAAAGTATTTTGATTTTGTAGTAAATTTTGCATAGTTTCTTGCATAAATGACATGAACTGTGATAAACTCTGCTGCATATTACATATCATTGATTCAAAGTTGCTTAGTGGCGGTTCCTGCGGCTTGTTGTCTCGTTCGTCGTTGAGTTCTACATGTTTTGCTTGTGAGCCTGGATAAATAGCAGTAGGCATCAGTCCAGATCTTAAGGCGCTTGCATAGGTCGCGTTTTTTATAACAGGTGCGGGACCAAAAGATGACCTGGCAGCAGTCGAAAAGAAGACGTCAGGGTTGGACTTCGATGGAATGTATGATGGCGGTGCGTTTTGAGAGCGTGCTGTGTTTACGCGATGATGAATGCGAGACTTAAGCTCCTTGTAAATTGGGCAGCCTCTGTAGTTAGCTGTGTGGTTGCCTCCGCAGTTGCTGCACTTTTTTTTGCTGGGGTCATCTTTGCTTGCTGGGCAGCTCGACGAGTCATGAAGATCGCCGCAAACCACACATACAGGGCGCAGCTTGCAGTAAGACCTTGTGTGACCATATTCTTGGCAATTCATGCATTGTACCGGGCCGTTACGTTTGTGTGGCTCTTCAACGGTGATTCTGCGGTGCAATAGGAACTGAAGCTTGTAAATGGGGTGCACCTCATTTTTTTTCATAATCAGAGCCTGAGGCTCAAGCTCAATTTTAAAGAGTGGTTGTGGCTGCCTGGTTTTGTTTTGAATATTTAGAACTGATTTAACGGAGAATCCTTTCTCATGTAGCGCTTGTTTAATTTCATCCGTCGTAACATCAGGCTCGATGCCTTTCAATACAACTTGCAGGCCCTTGCTGCTTTTAAGCTGGTACGTGTAAAAGTTTTTTTCGTTTTTTGTCAACTTTCAAAACTGTCTTCAGTTTTTGTTTGCACTTTAATCTCATGAATACTACCCCTCATTAGGGGAATGATGTGGAAATTGTCATTGCCAACGAGCTTTACAACATTGTTAACAAAAGCGCTAGAGCTTTTTTCACGTATAAATATCGGGGGAGGCTTTTGCTTTTTTTTGTCAACATTATCTTCAGGGGGCAAATCATCAGCGTTATCTGCCAAAATTTCAAATCTATTGGTATTGTTTGGTGCTTCGCCTATATTAGCGCGAGTAATTTTTGGTTTGTTTGTAGCTTGTTGGGGGCTTAATTTACGCTTGATCTGTATGTAGCGATCCATACCTGTCTGTATAGCCGGCTTCTCATTTGCGTTGTCTGCGGATTGTTCTGCTGACGGCGCAGCAGTTGTTGCGTTTACTGAGCGGGCGGTCGGCACAGGTGCAGTTGTTGGTTCAGTGACAGTTACGTCACATGTCAGAAGAGACGGAGAGCATGATCGTACTCTTTCGCGTTCTACGTGCAAGAGTTCGTTGTTCGCGTTTGGAGTTATTGACCGCGCGCGGTCAAGTTAAAGGCAGGAAATCATCCACCTAATGTTACAGCTGCTTTAATCGAAACTTATAGAGATAAGGCATTAGATGTTTTCATAAGAGGACTCGACGGTGACGCCTCTAAACTTTTTGTGATCCGCAGTCCAAAGACCTTGCACGAAGCATACGCCTTTTGTTTAGAATTGCAAAATGTCACGTATAGGGGAAATTTCAATAACTCAACTTATACCGGGTCACCACAACCATATCGCCCAACTAATAACCCAAGGTTTGCAAATAACTATCAGCAACCTATTAGAACTCAGATGGTCCCGTTCCAAAATGGAGGTTCACCTAGAACTCAACAATCTTATCAAAGATTCCAGGGCCCTCGACCGGCTATCAAAATGGAGCCTAATAGATCTGGTCAATCATATCAATCACACCCAAACATTCGCCAAGAAGATGAGGGTGGTAAGAGATACTCAAACGCCTCTGCTAATTCTTTAAACCCATTTAAAAAAGCCCAAAGACTTTATCATATGACTACAACTGTGTCATCCAACCAGGGCGAACAGCCAGAGGGTATAGAACAGGGAGTCATATACGAGGGCAGTTACGATAATGGAGTTGTCGAGTTGGTAAACCCAACTCACGAGGGAGCTCAAGACGTAACTATTGAAGAACAGGGTTGCAGGAATGAAGGAGATGCAAATTTTATGACAAACGCCTCTCCAGTGTACCATACTTAGAGTATGACACAGACACCGGACTAAAGTTACAGTTTCTTGTAGACACCGGCGCAAACAAGAACTTTATTAGTCCGAGGATAGCTGCCGGAAGCACCCCGTTACCAACCCCCTTTTTTGTCCAAGCAGCCACTGGTTGTGTTAAAATCACACATAAACTCGTGGGTCAATTTTTTAAGCAGCATGGCAACAATTCCATTCTCACCTTTTTCGTTCTCCCTGGGTTCTTTTCATTCGACGGTATTATCGGCGACGATACTCTCAAAGCAGTTAAAGCGTTAATTGATAGAGAGAAAGATTTGTTAATAATAACACCAGGAATTAAACTTCCTCTATTAGCTAGGGCATCTGGAAGAAACAGTAGCATCAAAAGCCTAATAATCTGCGAGACGCAGATCTTGAAGGAGGGAGGAGTTAACACCATCGACCTCCGCACAGCGATCGCCACATCATACCAACATACGGCGATACTTCATGGCATAAACAATCACACTTCATGGCATAAACAATCTTTCACATTCTTCGCAAAGTACAATTGCAGGCCAAGCGTTTTGGGCACAACAACAATGTTGTCACCCGAAACCACGACGTCAGCATATTCGACGCAACGACGACGTCCGCTGCAACTTTGTCGCTGAGTATTGCTGACGATGCAATTGGAGCGACGTTTAGGCTTCAAGCGGCTAGCGTTCGCAAGTCTAAATCAGATTCAATCCAGACGAGGAGCAGAACATTACACAGAAACACTTACGATTTTTTACAATAAAACTCATCGAAAACCAAACATCTCACTTGTGTTTTGATTCACAATCTCGTTTCCCAAAGCAACTAACAGGAAAACTAGGATGCAACTCCAACTGTTCAGGTAGTCTTCCTGACTCAACCTTAACTTATATATATATAAAATAAAAAGATGTGAACACAATTATACTACAACATACAGGACAATAACGCATTTGGACGTGAACAGGACATTTACCGACGAACGTTACGGAATGGTGTCGATCCCGGACCACCCCCTTCTGTACGAACTGTACTAGTACTTCTTTAGGCCACAAAAGGGGAGGGGCTTCACAGATTATTTATAATTTGTGCCGGAACACCGGAGTGAGCCGCACCGGGGTCGAGCAACAAACCGTAGACAAGTAGGGGTCGGGGCAGATACTACCGTTCGATCGACAACTTCGGATATGCCCGAAGGGGAAGGTTGAGGCCCTAGGGTAAAAACCCGGAAGGTACCTTTTCCCTCTCCCTTCGTACAACTCTTCGCTGTCGACCAAACAGGCACTTCAGACTTCGGGCCACGAAGGGATAGGATGCCTAAGGTTCGTCTGAACAGGCAAGGGTAAGACCCGGAAGCCTGGCCAGATGACCTCAAGATCCCGTCCACATCGCTCGGCTCATCAGTCGCGTTCGCAAACGCGGGTAGCTGGCCCAGGCAGAGATTTAGGGAAGGACGCATAGAGTAAGACTCGGATTGTGTTTTCCCTAAACTGCTCTACCTAGGTCCGCCACCATCACGACACCACACGGACCTGACCAAGGGATAGGCGTCACAGAACCTAGGGTAAAACCCGGAAGGTTCGTTAGCCCGTCCCTCAGCCTGGCCCAGGTGGGTCGCAAGATGAGCTACCCGAAGGCTAAGGCGAGATTTGGTTTGCTGAAAAGGAAAGTAAGAGGGGAGGGGAGAAGGGTGACAGGTAATAAAAACACACACTTATTTAAAATCTATTGTAGTAGTATGCATACATATTAAATATCTACAGTACCAAGAGTACTTAAAGTAAACACACTGTAACACTTTGTTGCAGTGTTTGCATAAACAGAGTCCCGGTCTTAAACTCAAGTGGCCGAATATTGAGTCGAACGGCGCGCTCACAGAATGTGCAAGTGTCAGCATTCTGTTACACGCGCAGACCACTTGAACGAACTCAAGCGCATGCATATGCAGCTTAAGAGAGCATAAGTATACACATAATATACATACATATATAGTAATACATAACCGTCTCTCTCTCTGCTGTCCAACTGTGGGCAGCGCAGCTATGAGACTTAGGCATAATTAGAACCTAAGGAAGAATGTAAGAATCAGAATCAACTGAGCGTTGGAAGCGGCACCATTGCTGCTTCCAATTTAAATAAAGATATTTTAAACTAAAACAAAGCATCTTTGATTCCACATGGCGACCGTGACATGTTCACGAAGACTGCAGGAGCAGTAGGATCAATCTAACATATTGACAATCTAACATAGTGAACATGCTTATAAGTCAAAAAGTACAACAAGTGTGAGAGGCAATCCGCCCCTTACACCAACGTTGGACACCAACGCCAGCCGCAACAACAATAACAACAACAACAAGTGTGAGAGGCAATCCGCCCCTTACACCAACGCTGGACAACAACGCTGGCCGGAACAACAATAACGACAACGGCAACAACTACAGTAACAGGGGTAACAACAGCAGCAGCAAGCGCAATTCAAACAACACAACAACAACACATGGACACACGACTGAGTGAGTAGAGCATGAGCTATGGCTAAAAGAGGGGGAGTGCAAAACAAAATAAAGAAAAGAATAGCCCGCGTAAAGTGGCTACTTTATACAAACCCAACTCCACCCCCATGGGCAACTGCTATAAAATTACAAGCAGAGCTTGACTTTTTAAAGTCACACCTCGCAAATAAAAAGCCAATAACTCCCGCTCACTCAGCAATTGAAACTATTACCTACGGAATTAATAAAATTACACCCCCATTACCCAAGGAAATACCGAAGAAGAAAGCTGAGTGCCCCGCAGACTGCCCTGGACCATTGGACAGCCCGCATTGCCACTACACCTGTGCCAGCACCGGTGCCCCAACAGAAGAATAAATAACAAGCGTGAAAGGCAGGCCGCCTTTTACGCCAACGAAGGAGCATCAGCGTAGCCAACCGGCGACGACCAGCTGATGCAACACCATAAGAAGACCAGCCTGTGCAGCCAGCACCGGCTCCCCACCATCGAGGACAAGCAGACAGACATCAACACACTAATTATACCCTTAACCCATAAAATGGGTAAATAAGGGTATAATGGTTTTGTGCAAATGTATGTAACAGGCAGAAGGAAGCATCTCCGACCCTATAAAGTATATATATTCTTGATCAGCATCAACAGCCGAGTCGATCTAGCCATGTCCGTCTGTCCGTCTGTCCGTCTGTCTGTCTGTCCGTCTGTCTGTATGAACGCGCCGATCTCAGAGACTATAAGAGCTAGAGACTTCAAACTTGAAACTTAAGCTCTCCTTAACCATAGGCAGATCAAGTTTCCTTCAAATTTTCGATAACACTTTTGGTTTCCGATATACACATGTGATCGATAACGAAAAATTCTTGAATTTCAAAATTGTGAAAACCGGGTTTTAAACAATTGGTAAAATAATGAACATTTTAAAAAATTTGAATAAAATCGGTTAAGAAACACCGGAGATATCGCAGTTTGAAATTTGGTCATTTTGATCATATTGGTCACTGGGTAAATACACACAAATGACTGAACGCGTTACGTATGGGATTAAGGGTATGTCCTAGTCGGGATTTCTCGACTAGAGCCTTCTTACTTGTTTTAAAATTGCACTGCGTTGCAAAATTTTTTTAATTGCACTGCGATGCATATTTTTTTTATATATTAATAATGTTGTAAGATTGAGCGGAACCATTTCTGCCCGATAAGAAGTACAGCCTGTAAAGCTGTACGATAAAATAGGCAGGAAAATTTATAACAAAAAAAAAAATTAAACAAAAAATTTAAATGTAAAAAGAAATTAACTCTATGTTCAACAATAGCATAAGTAAATTTGAAGATATATATATAGTACCCACAATGGGTTTGATAGACACCAAAACAGTGGACTCCACTGCAAATGTAATAAATAAAATCGAATCAAAAAACATTGATAACGATTTAACGAACATTTTATTATCAATAATTGTTTTTCTAATGAGCGCATTTATCTTATATAAAGTCTATATGTACCATAATAAGTGCATATAGAAAAGGGCTTTAAATAGAAGCCAGGCAAATGATCTGGATGAGATTTAAATGAACAAAGCGCAAACAATTATTAGATGTTTTAAGATGTTTTAAAAAAAAATATATATAAATGAAATATATGTACACTGTACCTGCAAAAGGTGTGTGTGTGTAATGTTAGCATCCAGTACAAACTGACTGCTTAAATGTTGTCGCAACTGGCACTTGTAACCAGGTGGACTACGGAGAAATATTGAATGCTTCTTTAAGTTGTAAGAATACACTGATTTTATTAAGGTAAAAGTCACAATATTTATAGGTAAAAATTGCTTAGCTTAGAGGTGTGTGTTGTCAATTAAAATTAGGTTAATGTGTGTTCAGCAGTTGCATGAAATGCAGACTAGCATATTTCGCAACTACCGGGTTGGCTGACCGTTACTATTGCGACACATATTGTACAATGTGCAGTCAGCAATATTCTGTGTGATCAGCAATAATTTGGTATTGTTTACAATTTATTGTGTCAGTAGGTTTGGTATTGTTTACAATTTATTGTGTCAGTAGGTTTTGTGTACATAGTTAAGTAAAATGCTAACTGTGTTACAATTTGTTCTTAAGTTACGTATGCGCACAAACATTCTCCCGGGCGTTGAAACGGTGTTCAACCATCATCGAGATCCAGCGTAAATCGTCTTGGGGATGCTGAAGGTTCGGACGGGTTGACTGCTTCGTTCCTGGTGGCTGTGGGTGGACAAGTCCATCGTCGTTGCGTCCGCATTGCATATGCACATGGTAGTAAAACAGATACCGCTAAAGCAGCGTAAGCGGCTATGTGATGATGTTGGACCGAGCTTATTTGGTTGGGCAGCTCTTCTTTATTGAGTGTTGCCAACTTCACCTGTAGGTCGTCCAGCTCCTTGTCGTTTTGTGCGTTGAACTCCGAGATGTCGAGAGTTGTCTCTGATACCTTTGTGATGTTTGGCTTGATAATGTCACCAAAGCGGGCGTAGCTTTGTCTTATTTGACTCGTGACAATGCCAAAGGTACTGATGCTAATGTCTGCGTTCCGTGCAGTACAGCCAGATGATAGCGTTCGTAGTCCGCTGTTTTGTAGCTGGATAGTTGACGGTATTTCGCTGCATACGGCTTGTAGTTCCATCGCAGAATGTGTTGCGAAGATCCAATTGTTCGGCTGTTGTGTTTTTTCCCATACCATTTTGGTTGTTCTGTACGTTATTTGACACGTTGTTGGTGTCTTGTTGGTAAACAGTTGAAATTCACATCGGTTGTTAACATCAAATACAGCTTGATGATCAAAGCATATGTATTTTTCGCTGGGTAATGTACGGCAGCGTTGTAGATCATCTTGTGTAAGTCCCATGAATTGGTCCCTGTGGTTGTTTACACCTATAATAGGTGTTTTTAGCTCGAACAATCTCCAACTAGTTGTGTTCCATACTGGAATTGGCACCATATTAAACAGCTCGAGTATTGATGTTGACACTAGGGGTAATATTACTCTGAATATCACATGAGTGTCGGTGGCTGTGCCTTCTGCTCGCATAATTCTGTAAAGTTGAATTACATTGGATGATGTCACGGGTACCATTTGATCTGGTGGCAAATGATCCCGTATTTGATCCAACTGCTCCCTCAATTGTTTAGGGGATACCAACATTGGGCTTATTGTGTGGTGGCGAACTCCAGTTAGTACGTCCAATATTTCGGATTGCATACGCTGAAGAGATGTTGCTAGCAATGTCAATTGAGTTGTCAATGCCAAGTAGTTTTCTGTAAGACGTGCGCCCGTGTACTTTCCTCTGCTTTGGCTAATGGCAGCTACTTGTTGTTCAAGTAGCCTAAGACGCTTGTCCGAGGTTGTCCTTGTTTTCTTGACAACATGAATGGTTGAGTCGAGTACAGAGGCTTGATTTTTCAGCAGTGTTAGTAGAAATTCCTCGTTATTTTGCACCTTCTTTATGACCTTAGTCATTTTGTTAGCATAGTCTGAGTCTAAAACTCCAAACAGACTGTTCGCAATATTACCCACAGCGTCAAATGGGGAGCGGCGTTTCCGAGTATGTTGCATGAGACCGTTAGCCATTTGTAACTCATCATACAAGTGTCGATAGTGCTGTGATATTGCGTCACATGTATGGTTGTTGTTTAGCTCTGGGCAAATGTACTGGAACTCCTTGATGCCTGAATTAAACATGTTCATGTCTCTCAAGTATGGGTCCAATTCATAGTAAATAACTATTGTCCAGTCGGATATCGCTCTCATCGTTGTGCCGATTTTTTCATAATATACTCCTGGATTCGTGTCGAACCTTGTCACCGATACTGACTGTGCTAGTACCAGAGGTAGCATTAGAAGCAGAACTAACAAGGAGGAGGTTATAGTAGGTGACGTTAACCGTCTTCGCTGAGCAGCTGGCGTATCCCTTTTATCCGTATCCTCTTCTTCCATACTGGGTCGTTTTTTGGCCGTTTCTTCTGGGAAGATCGGCGCCAGTCTGTTGATGGCGCGCTTGTAAATGCCGGAGGCGGTCTTTACGTCAACCACTCGTACATGGTTATCCAGTCCTGGATATGTTTTTATGATGCGTCTTATAGGCCAGCTCATCACCGGTATGTTGTCTTCTTTGATAAGGACCAACATGCCTTCCTTAATATTGGGATTAACGGTTTTCCACTTGTGTCTGGCTTGAAGCTCTTGCAAGTATTCCTCTGACCATTGCTTCCAGAATCCTTGCTTGATTCTGGATACTAATTCCCAACGTTTCAGTAGGGATTTCTCATCGCGGTCGGCGTTGACATCAGGTGGAGCCGTTAGCGTTTCACCAATCAGGAAATGTGCTGGGGTGAGAGCTGTAGTGTCCGTAGGATCATTTGACATCGGGGTTATTGGGCGTGAATTTAAGATAGCTTCGATTTCGACGATCACCGTGTTAAGTTCTTCAAATGTGAGGGTGGCAGTGTTGGTTGTCGTTACCAACAATCGCTTTGCCGACTTGACTGCAGCTTCCCATAGGCCTCCAAAGGATGGCGCTCGTGGCGGGATGAATTTGAAGGCAACTTGTTTCTTGTTGCAGTGATTTATGATCTCTGCTTGTGCCTTCTCTCCAAAAATAGTTGATTCCAGTTCCTTCAGCTGGTTGTTCGCTCCGACGAAGTTGGTTGCGTTGTCACAATGTATTGTTTGACATTTGCCACGGCGGCTTAAGAAGCGTCGCAAAGCTCCCAAAAAGGCGCTTGTGGTTAGATCGCTTACCAATTCAAGGTGAACCGCCTTTGTAGAGAAACAGCAGAATACGGCTATACGACGAAGCGCCAAGAGAGCGCAGCGGCAGAGTAGGCCAAACGGGCGAACCGATTAACGCTCTGAGCGAATCGGTCAAGCGGGCAAGCACAGCAGCGCGTGAGTGTGTGAGCGAAAGAACAACGGCAGCCCCACGCCAAAGAGGGACGACTAGACATATTTCAAGAAAGCGCAGCCGCGACGGAAGCTCACAACCACTAAAAAAGGAGGGTGGCGGCTGCGGATCGGGATCTAGTATCACAGTTCTCTGCAAGCGATAGCAGCCCGACGCCCTAAAAACAAAGTAAAGACACCGCCAACAACCGGAGTTAACAGACATAGCCGACAACAACAACAGTCCACATCGCCGGGCAACCACCAACAACAAGGGTTAACCACAGCCATAGCCGACAACAACAGCAGTACACATAGCCGGGCAAACACCAACAACAACAAGGGTTAACCACAGTGATCATCGACAAAAACAACTACTACACTCTACCAATATCGGAGCCGGTAAGCTTGCCAGTTTCCCCTCCCCTCTCCATGTTAGTTCTGGTGCGATAGGTAGGGCATCGCAAATTAAAAGAAAACAAACAAGGAAAATAAAAGGAAATAAGAAACAAAATAAACCAAAGGTGCTACGTTACGAGTGTGCAAATTTTGCTCTCTTCAAAAGTTTTTTTTAGTGACAAGTGCAGAGCGGTCGCAGTGCCAGTGCCTCCTACGCTGCTCCAGATTTATCGTCGACTCACACTGGATTTAACGTGGAGTCGCTGAGGTCTGGAACAGCACATGCCGGATCCACGACTTGGTGCCACCCTGGCTTTTACGGGGGCATACAAGCGCGGATAGGCAGGAGCCACGGTACCGCTGCTTGCTCTGCGTTGTGGCACAACGCCCGTTGCCTGGCTACAGTTCTTTCCAGCTTTAGGCTTCCTTCGGCCGCCAGTGTGCAAATTCTACTTTTTTTAAAATTTATTTCTGGCCAGCAGTCAGCTCAGGCGGACTGTTGAGTCGCTTGATTGTCCAGTTTCCCAGCAACTTTACAAATTTTCTTGTAACGGTGGCCCTGGAGAGGCTGAGCTTACCTCAGCCTTTGAAACGCTACCTTACAGGTGGCGCCCGAGCAGGGACTCTGGCAAATTTAGACAAGCATTAATAACATCTTTGTAGCCTAAAGAACTACTAAAAAAAAAAAAAAAAAAAAAAAAAAGGCCCAGTTGTGGATAAAAATTTGTACGACTTAGAAAGACATTGTTTAAATAAATTAAGTTTCTTTTTCGCACCGCTTATTAGAACAAGACATGTGACTTAGAAATATATAGCCATCGACACTTATTTTTGTAGACATAGACATAGTCACAGAAATAAGCATAGACAAAGACAACGTAAATAGGAACGACCGGTACAGCGTCGTTACCAAAACAAAAGTGCAGAGGTGTATGTATGAAACTACACAAATTCCAGGCTCACACGCATAGACATAAGCGTTCGATAAGCATAGGCAGAGGCGACAGACATACATAGGCATATACATATGCACAGACTTACACACATAACATACATAGTCACACGCATACATAAAGGCATAAAATCTACACATACACAAGCTTAAATATACACAACACGGCTAAGCAAATGCGAATGCCGACGATCCCGTAAAAACGGCGATACGTTTACGCTTGCCCGGGGAAGCACACACAAACCGCGTCCGAAGTAGCTTGCGCAGCGCTACCACGGCGAACAAAAGTCGATTTCTGTCTTGGAAGTAGGGGATTAACAGGTATAACATTCAAAGCTCGGGGAAGTAACGAGCTTCTAAGTAGCTTAGGCAAGGGGGTACAAGTCTAAACCGTCTTCAGCAAAATAACCGAACAGGGCTCTCTCAATCGTCGCAGGAGTGTAATTCGCAGGAAATATTTGTCACAGGAGAATCATAGAGTCCTCGACCCCGGAACATCCACTCGTCCCAGTTTAGTTAAAATATCAAATTTAACAATTAATATATATTTTTTTAACTAAATCAAAATCTACGGATCTGGTCCAACTTTGATATACTTCGTTAAACCTTTCCCAGAGTCTTGGAATTTATTATTCTCTTTCACGCTACTCAAGGAATTTTAGTATTAGCAAAACCGCATCGAACTGCAGCAGGAGGAGATTGGGAACTCAAGCAAGCCCATTTTACCGAGTAAAAATAAAAATAATAAAAATAAAGCAAGCCGCCACGCTCGGCTGATTTAAGGACATCTTTCTTTTTTTCCTGTGATAATCCGAGCCAGTGAGCATAGCCGATCTGCTACTTCTTTTTGCCAGTGGAGAAAAAAAAAAACCCACCAAGGAGTCAACGGGGAAAAGGTGACGAAGAATTGGAAAAAGGATGGTCGGAGTGGCTTGGATTTCATACCGGCGCAAAGCCGAACTGGAGGCCTTCGCGGATGAGTTCGGTTTCGAAAGGACAGAAACCGTGGAGGAGCTTCGCAGTCGTATGACAACGTTTGTGGGTCGAAAAGACTACCCAGCCGATATTCGGGCTCGATTGGAGGAGTTAGAAAATCTTTATGGAAAGGCTCGGACAAACGACGCTAAATTCGAGCCGTCGTCGCAGCGTTCTCGGAGCCCATCGCTTACCCAGTCTGAAACAGGCTCCCTAGGCGAGGCCTCGCCCGCGCACTCACGCGCCCGGTCACCGCCGGAACAACGCGTGATACCCAGCAGAACACCAACCAAGGATCCCGGCAGCCCAGGTACCCATTACCTAAGTATTCCGGTACCAACGCTACAACCTCGCCCGTCACGATCAACCGAACGAGGGGCCTTTTCCGTGCTACCTAACCGTAACGAGGTCTCAGGAGCGTTGATGGTCGAACGAATGCAGCGATGGGGTGTCATTTTCGATGGCACCACTGACCCGTTGCGTTTTATTGAACGTTTAGAAGAGCGGGCTACATCTCACCGGATTGACAGTCGATATTTAGCGCAAGGGGTCCCTGAACTACTGACAGGTGCGGCAGAAGACTGGTTTCGGACTAGCCGTTTGCAGAATGAGCCCTGGTCAACTTTCCGCAGGGAATTCTTAGATTTCTTCTTACCCCCAAATTATTTTCAACGACTGGAAGATGAAATCAGGATACGCTACCAAGGAGACAACGAGAGCTACAAACAGTATCTGGTGGACATCCGTCTTATGATGAAGCGAGCTGGGTTTACCGAAGCCCAAGAATTGGAGAGAGTCTACGAGAATCTTCTTCCGGAGTACCAGCTGTACGTGCGTCGGACGGACTTCAGGACATTCAAGCAACTGACGCAATTGGTAGTGAACTTTGAGGTCACCCGGGAACGAGAATACCAGCGTCGGGCAAAGATGAAACCCAGAGTTAGCCAACAGGCGCCATACATGAGCAGTCCCCATAGCGCCGCCACGTTCGACGCTGCCACAGCCAACAGCAAAGCACTGTCGCCGTGGAGACCACCCCAGGCAGCGGCGCTCCCGGAAACCCCCATGCAGACGGATCTCGCCAGCCGGAGCAATACCGAGTCGCCAGTAGATGTGCGAACCTCCTGCCGTAACTGCGGCACTCCTGGACATTTTGCCAAAGACTGTCGCGGAGTTAGATTGCTGATTGTTGACCTCTCACCAAAACCGGAACAGGTGGGAGCGCCGAACAGCGAGTTCCGGAACTAGTAGGAGTCATACGATTGCAGGACGGGCGGTTGGCTGCGAAGGCGAACATTGAGTCCGAATGGATGGTAGCTACGTTGGACACGGGAGCCACGCGTAGTTTTCTTAGTGAAAAGATGGCCCAGCAGATTGAGAACGACGATAACAGGCGTACGGTAAGAACGCTGATAGCCTTGGCAGATGGCACACGGATGGAGCTCACCCGAGCTATACAAGCGGAAATCCATATTGGACAGGTCCGAGCTTGTATCCTTATGCTGGTGCTTCCTACGGCTCTAGACGACGTCCTCCTGGGACTGGATTTTTTCAGTGCGGTTAACGCCAGGTTGCAGTTTGGTGGCTTCTGCATCCCGCTCAGCTTACCCAAGCCCAAGACGACGCATCCGTGCCCCAGCCCGCGTCTCAACCCAACGAAACACCGTCGTACCCAGTCCGCCGATGCTTCCAGACGACACCGACGACAACAAGGAATTACGAGTTACCAACAAGTACAAACCAACAACAACAACGAGACCCACGAACACAGCGAAAGCGACGCCGGCATCCGAGCGGCGATCGTAAACAATGATAATAGCAAGGGACCAAGCTCGGACAACGTCCGCATCCCCGAGACTGTCGACAAACAAGAGGGTCGTCAGGAACCCAGCGAGGATACCAGCAGCCTAACAGAGACCACGCAGACACATGAGACGAGCACCAGGGGCGAAGTTTTTCGAGTTCAACACGGGACCGCGTTCAACAACGTACTTGGACCTAAGGATCCAGAGGCTATAAGACGGAACCCCTTTCGGTCGGGACCGTCAACTGACGAGAAACCAGACAAACGACAACACCAACGAACCATGGAAACAAATCCTCCGGAGACATTGGCGAGCGTGGCAACCACAACCCACCAGCTAGAGGCAGACATAGGAATTACCATTTCGGAAGCAAGCAAGCAGCAGACAGAAGCTGAAACCACGGGGACATTGGGACCGGAAGTACAACAGTTCCTGGAAAAGGAGTTGGCTCAGTTCGAAGGAATGAGCGGGGTGTCTAACATCACCGAACACTCAATCACGATGCGCGATGACCGTCCAATCAAGCAACGCTATTTTCCTCGTAACCCTGCCATGCTGGAAATTATCCACAAACAGATAGACGAACTGCTCCGAGACGGATGCATCGAGCCATCTAAAAGCCCTCACAGTGCGCCTATCGTGTTAGTGGGCAAGAAGACAGGAGAGACGCGGATGTGCGTAGATTTTCGGCAGCTCAATGCCAAATCAGTGCCCGACGCATATCCCTTGCCGCGCATAAATTCCATCTTGGAGAGATTGCGCAATGCCAGGTATATTAGCACGTTGGACTTGAAGAGCGGGTATTGGCAAATACCCATGGCCAAGACCAGCCGAGAATACACAGCATTCACTGTTCCTGGCCGCGGACTGTTCCAGTGGCGCGTCATGCCCTTCGGACTACACTCTGCGCCAGCTACTTTTCAACGGGCTTTGGATAGCGTTATCGGACCGGAAATGGAACCTCACGCTTTCGCCTACTTGGACGATATTATCGTCATCGGTACCACCTTGGAGGAGCACATACGCAACCTAGGGGAGGTCTTTTGGAGACTGCGCCAAGCCAATCTCCGATTAAATCAGAAGAAATGCGCTTTCTTCAAGCGGAAGTTGGTATACCTGGGACATGTCATCAGCGAACAAGGAATACACACCGATCCAGAAAAGATTGCAGCCGTTCAGAAGTTGGCAGCCCCTACGAATATAAGAGAGCTTCGTCGTTGCCTTGGCATGGCCTCTTGGTACAGACGGTTCGTACCAAACTTCGTGTCAGTAGTGCAGCCGATGTCCCAACTACTCCGAAAGAGCAGACAGTGGAAGTGGGAGGCGGCCCAGCAAGCAGCCTTCGACCAACTTAAGCTATTGCTGACCGAAGCACCGGTACTTACTTGCCCAAATTTCGCCAGCAAGTTTTCTTTACAGACCGACGCAAGTAATTTCGGCCTTGGAGCCGTACTAACACAACATGGGCCGGATGGAGAAGGAGTCATCGCTTACGTCAGCAGGAGGTTATTGAAAGCCGAAGAAAACTATTCTGCAACGGAGAAGGAATGCTTAGCCATCGTCTGGGCGATCCGTAAGCTGCGATGTTATCTGGAGGGGTACAGATTCGACGTTGTGACAGACCATCAAGCGCTTAAATGGCTCAACACCATCGAGAACCCTACTGGAAGGATCGCACGATGGGCTCTTGAATTGCAACAGTACCAATTCGACATCCATTACCGCAAAGGACAACAGAACGTGGTCGCAGACGCCTTATCTAGGCAACCGTTGGAAGTCCTCCAGAGCGCCGTCGAGGAACCCATTGCGTGCGCATGGCTACAACGAAAGGCGAAGGAAATCCAGGAGCAACCGGAGAAGTATCCGGACTACACTAGGGAAAACGGACGCCTCTACCGGCATTTAGGACATCGACCGTTGGACGAGGACTACCTACCCTGGAAACTATGCGTGGGTTTGAACGAACGACAACGGGTGCTCGCAGAATGCCACGACCAGCCAGCTGCTGGACACCTCAGGATCAGAAAAACGACAACACGGGTTTGTCAGCGGTACTACTGGCCTGGGATGTTCAAAGACGTGGCCCGCTATGTAAGGAAATGCCCCACTTGCCAGAAGTTCAAGGCCGAGCAGATAAAACCCGCAGGCCGGATGCTCACTCGACAAGCAACAGAACCCTTCACCACGGTTTGCGCCGACTTTATGGGACCGCTACCGAGGTCAAAACTGGGAAATACGGTCCTGCTCGTCTTCGTGGATTTGTTCACCAAGTGGGTGGAGTTAGTCCCTCTTCGTCGAGCCACCACCCCATATTTGGAGCGGGCGTTCCGAGATCGAATCCTTAGTCGTTTCGGGGTCCCCGGCAAATTCATCTGCGACAATGGAACCCAGTTTACAAGCCGCTCGTTTAAGGCTTTTTGCAAACGCCTAGGTATGTCACTGGAACATACTGCGCCCTACAGCCCTCAACAAAATCCGACAGAGCGAGCAAACCGGACGATCAAAACGATGATCGCCCAGTATATAGACGGACCTCAACACACCTGGGACATACTGTTACCAGAGATCCAGTTAGCCATCAATAGCAGCGTGTCGGATACTACCGGGTTTAGCCCAGCTTTCCTAGTACAAGGCCGAGAACCCAGGTTACCCGGAGCCTTGTATGAAGAAGCTACTTCAGGATCTGGACGAACGCCTACCAACCCCGAAGTTCGGGCCAAGCAGATGCAAGAGATTTTTCAGGTAGCACAGGAAAATGCACAGCGGGCTTCAGCCGGACAAGAGCGGTACTACAACTTGCGACGACGTGACTGGCGACCTTCCTTAGGCAGCGTGGTGTTGGTGAAAAACCACGTACTTTCCCGAGGCGCCGATGGATTCGCCGCAAAGCTGGCCCCACGCTACGAAGGGCCGTATAAAGTAATAAAGTTTGTTTCTCCCAACGTTCTTAGGGTTCGCCACGTTGACACCGGCCGCCGACGCACAGCAGGATTAGCGGATGTCAAAGCATTTCGAGAAGACGAAGACCCCGAAGCCGATGACAACGACGAGCGACACGAGCGACGAAACATTAACATTAGCACGACAAACGACAACGCCAACAACGACAACAGCCGTCAACACACAGACTAAGAATATTTTGGTGGAGTAGTCTTAAGATAACCTTTGTGAACCTAGTTTTTTCCTCGCACCAGGACATAAGTAAATCGTTTTTTAGAAAAAAGAGGGGATATAGCCCATTGATATTCCGCAGGACACATGAGTTATGGATCGCCGCGCCACAGCCAACGCGACGCTCCGTCCATACGACGCCTTATCATCCGAGTCATCGGGGGAGGACGAGCCAACAGTACCGGCCAGCAACGACCGCCGTGACCCGATGTGGGCGACACCTGGTTGGGTAGGCTGGGACTGGGTCCCTGACTACAGCCGGCGATTTCACGGAGAAGACAATAACGAGGCCGAACGCGCACGGAGTCCGGACAGCGTCAGCACGGAGTACCGGCCGAACACCCTTCAAGCTTTACAGCAGTGGCCCCCGCTGCCCACTTCGACGACTGACACGACAGCAGACCCGGTCGTAGACGTGCGGCGAGTCGCCGGGGTTAGCGACCACCGAGGCATGTCGTCGACCAGGACACGCTACCACCCAGCCACCGACGATGGGCCGAGCACATCTACGAACGCCCGACGCGCGCCACAACCAGAGGCACAGCCAGACGAGGCTTCGATCGCGGACTTGAACCTGTCCTTCGAACTAGAGGACATACAGGCTCTCTTGGGACCCTCAGTCGACGTCGGCACTTTGACCCAGGAGTTGTTGGAGGAGCACGAGGAGTGGGTCGAGGCGCCGTCGGACTGGAAGGCCGAGACACCACGGCGGTTAGTTCCAGCGTGCTTGCTGGAGCCGGTGCGTCTAAGCCGTGTGGAGGGACGTTGGCGCCGTCGGTTCGTAATCACTGTCACAGGAGGAAGTTTCCAGGTAACGGTTACCCCATCAGGCGCCGTCGGAATAAAATTTCACCGGGAAAGTAAGAAGGGGGTGTGACGAGTCACATTTTTGTTACTAATTGTTACATCGGCCGGGAAAGATGTTTCTTTGTTATTTGCTATATATATAAATGTAAATAAATATATATTTTCTAAGCAGTTAAGTAATTTAGGCTTAAGGGCCGCTCGGTCACACTGATCGCAGCAGGCCATCCCCCCCCTCAAACTGGCAAGCTTAAAGGTCTTTCCCTTAGGTCCACCAGGAGAAAATAAGACGGACGATCGAGCACGGAAGAGCGAAAGAGGCAAACGACGAAGCGCCAAGAGACCGCAGCGGCAGAGTAGGCCAAACGGGCGAACCGATTAACGCTCTGAGCGAATCGGTCAAGCGGGCAAGCACAGCAGCGCGTGAGTGTGTGAGCGAAAGAACAACGGCAGCCCCACGCCAAAGAGGGACGACTAGACATATTTCAAGAAAGCGCAGCCGCGACGGAAGCTCACAACCACTATAAAAGGAGGGTGGCGGCTGCGGATCGGGATCTAGTATCACAGTTCTCTGCAAGCGATAGCAGCCCGACGCCCTAAAAACAAAGTAAAGACACCGCCAACAACCGGAGTTAACAGACATAGCCGACAACAACAACAGTCCACATCGCCGGGCAACCACCAACAACAAGGGTTAACCACAGCCATAGCCGACAACAACAGCAGTACACATAGCCGGGCAAACACCAACAACAACAAGGGTTAACCACAGTGATCATCGACAAAAACAACTACTACACTCTACCAATATCGGAGCCGGTAAGCTTGCCAGTTTCCCCTCCCCTCTCCATGTTAGTTCTGGTGCGATAGGTAGGGCATCGCAAATTAAAAGAAAACAAACAAGGAAAATAAAAGGAAATAAGAAACAAAATAAACCAAAGGTGCTACGTTACGAGTGTGCAAATTTTGCTCTTTTCAAAAGTTTTTTTTAGTGACAAGTGCAGAGCGGTCGCAGTGCCAGTGCCTCCTACGCTGCTCCAGATTTATCGTCGACTCACACTGGATTTAACGTGGAGTCGCTGAGGTCTGGAACAGCACATGCCGGATCCACGACTTGGTGCCACCCTGGCTTTTACGGGGGGCATACAAGCACGGATAGGCAGGAGCCACGGTACCGCTGCTTGCTCTGCGTTGTGGCTCAACGCCCGTTGCCTGGCTACAGTTCTTTCCAGCTTTAGGCTTCCTTCGGCCGCCAGTGTGCAAATTCTACTTTTTTTTAAATTTATTTCTGGCCAGCAGTCAGCTCAGGCGGACTGTTGAGTCGCTTGATTGTCCAGTTTCCCAGCAACTTTACAAATTTTCTTGTAACGGTGGCCCTGGAGAGGCTGAGCTTACCTCAGCCTTTGAAACGCTACCTTACACCGTAAACACATATCTATGTGTTCTGAATCGTAGTAGAATAGACATAAGATCGCTTTGCACTGTGGGGCCAGCATGCAGTATGTCATTCAACGATTTTCCAGTAGATGTTTTGCATGAAGCATCAAATACAACTCGTAGTTTTGTAGTAGTGCTGTCCGGCTTCAATACGCAATGATGGGGGATTACGTAGTGATTTTTAGGGATCGTTTTCGGCGACACTTGTTTCATGTGTCCCAGTTTCTCATACTCCGCCATGAACGCTGCGTATTGCTTCCACGTGTCTGCGGAGGTTCTGCGCTCTAACGAAATGAACCTTTTGGTCGCAATCTCCATGGACTCTCCCAGGGCTGAACAATGTTCAGAAAATGGAAGTTTCACGATGAATCTGCCGTCTACCGCCACTTGTAGGTGTTCTAGGAAGTGCTTCTCACAATGCGCTTCAATTGGTGTTCGGTGTTTTTCTGATGTATCCAAGCTATCCAATGTCCAGAATCGTTCCATTAGTTCATTTGTTTCCTCGTTGGTTGCAGATGCGCAGATGGCTGACGACTTACTTGAAGCATTAACTTTTCCAGCAATGATCCAACCGAACTCAGTTTTTTGCATCATTGGACCAGATTGGAAAATTTTGTGTTGCTGTGGGAGCAGTATTGAAAAACAGTGCTCTGCTCCAATTAACATGTCGATTTTGCCTGGTCTGTTAAAGTTTGGATCCGCAAGTGGTAAATCGCTCGGCATGTCCCAATCAGCAGTGTTGATTGACTGGGCAGGTTGATCCGAAATTATATGAGGTAATACGAATGCTTCCAATCGCATCGTAAAATCGCTGTGTAGTGATTTAACAAGGACATTCACTCGAGCCTTGCTGACTCTTGGCTGTCCTCCGATGCCCTCAATCCGAAGTGTTGTGTCGTGACGTTTAAGTCCCAACATTGTCACAAGTCTTTCGGAAACAACGTTGATTTGTGATCCAGAATCCAGTAATGCCTTGAACGATGCTTGCTGTTGCAAGTAAGTTATAGTTTTGATTGTTTGCGGATGCCATAGCCATGTGATAGCATTTTCCAAATGCACAAGAGTGTGGTGCTTTTTGTTGCACTTAAAACAGCTAAAGTTGCTTGTGCATGCCTTGGTTTTATGGTCATGTTTAAAGCAGTTGACGCATAACCTTTGCTTTTGCACCCAGTTTAAGCGTTCGCTAACAGATTTTGCGCGAAATTCGTCACATTTAGATAAGTAATGACTTGTCTTTTTACAGAAAAGACACCCTTTTTGTGCACTAGAAGATGTTGCACATGTTGCGTTTTTTGGCTCCTTTTTAGAAAATACAGGTGCCTTTTTTCCAGTAGCCATAACCCGAACTCTCTGTTCTAGGAACTGGAGCATGGTGTCCAGTGGCTGGATTTCCTTCGTATTACCCAATGATTGTTCATAGAGTGTTTTGTTTGTGCCATCCAGCTTGTTTCTGATGATGGCAATGATGATTGGATCCCATGTTGAGATGTCAATCCCGAGTCCCTTCAGTGAGGCTAGTGACTCTATGGTGGTGATGTGCAGCTCCTTTAAGGATCTCACATCGTCGCTGCAGGTTTGTTGCAGCAGGAGGCGATTTAAAACCCTAGATGCAATATCTCTAGGATTGTTGTACGCATCTACTAAAATTTCCCATGCGTAGAGATAGTTCTCTTCCCGTAGGTCGATGTGACGGATTAATCTTTCCGCCTCTCCGACTACGCTGGTTTTTAAATACCACATCTTTTGTATGGTCGGCATCTTTGTTTCATGAATCATACATGAAAACATATCGAAGAATTGTGTCCATTTCAGCGTATCACCATCAAATTTGGGAATGGAAATACGTGGCAAGTTGATGTTATCGGTGCACTCACTGTTTGAGTTGCTCGTAAGTGCATTCCGAACATCAGACTCTGCCTGGAGATACTCGGTGGCGTTGTAGCCACTTTCTTCTGGGTCCTCAAATTCCTCGTATATTTGGAAATAGACCTCTTGAGTTTTTGCCCATAGCGACTTAATAATGTCTGCATTAACGGGCTTGTGTTGCAGGGTGCGATTGATTGACGCAATCATCGCCTTTTGCCGTCGGCACAATGCATTAATCTTGTCATTGCTGGTTGGTCTGCCGCTCACTGAACCCGCAATTGTGACGGTCCTTGGCTCCATCATTTTGCTTGTTGTTTGGTCCGCGATGTCGGCTTGTTCCAGTAGGTAGGTCCTGTGGTGCTCTACCATTGCCGCGACTTGCTCATAGAACTTAAAGTATTCATGTGACTCATCTAAGTTCTGAGAGTCCTTGATGAACTCGTGGTTAGTTTGGAACGCCGTCCACTTTTCCTCTAGTATTGAGGTCCTGGCTTGATAGTAGCCAGGTTTTGCTTTGCGTTCCGCTGAGTCCTTCTTGCAGTTCTTGACAAGCCTTGATATCTCTTGGCTAATGAATTCCTGCTCAGATAGGACATCTTCCAATTGGTGTGATTTTTCTGTGCTCATTTTGTCGCCTTGTTGACAATGAATAAGCTACCAGAATCACGTTTGTTTGTTGTTGCTTATAACTCTTTGATTACTCCTGACCCGGTGGAAGTGTTTTATTCGCTCGGCCTGAGCTGGATTACGCTTCTATTCGCAACCGTGTGGTGTGGTCGAAGGAGTAGCGAGTTATGTATGTTGTAGACCGGATCCTTCCTAGGAGTCCTTTGTCGGGGTCACCAAAATGTACCTGTAAAAGGTGTGTGTGTGTAATGTTAGCATCCAGTACAAACTGACTGCTTAAATGTTGTCGCAACTGGCACTTGTAACCAGGTGGACTACGGAGAAATATTGAATGCTTCTTTAAGTTGTAAGAATACACTGATTTTATTAAGGTAAAAGTCACAATATTTATAGGTAAAAATTGCTTAGCTTAGAGGTGTGTGTTGTCAATTAAAATTAGGTTAATGTGTGTTCAGCAGTTGCATGAAATGCAGACTAGCATATTTCGCAACTACCGGGTTGGCTGACCGTTACTATTGCGACACATATTGTACAATGTGCAGTCAGCAATATTCTGTGTGATCAGCAATAATTTGGTATTGTTTACAATTTATTGTGTCAGTAGGTTTGGTATTGTTTACAATTTATTGTGTCAGTAGGTTTTGTGTACATAGTTAAGTAAAATGCTAACTGTGTTACAATTTGTTCTTAAGTTACGTATGCGCACAAACATACACAATGATTTTTTAAGAAAATTAAATAAAATGATTGAAAACTAAAATTAATATCAAAAGAAAATAACTCAAAAAAAAAAAAAAACAATTATGGTCGAGCTAAACTTATCAGCTAGATATATTCCCTTTTTAGAGTTACTAATAAGTACAGAATCAGTAAATCCAAAATTGATTATAATCCTAAAGTGGATTAAAAACAATGCGATAGTACGCAAACACGTATATGACCAGATACGATATAAATTGATGTTAAGAACAGTTAAAAGAATCCCTAAACCTATACACGAAATATTCGCAGATCAAGTCATCAAAGCTGAACCACTAAGTTCAGAAAGTGACGACTATGACGAATAATAGTGTATTAATATTTTATGTTCTATAAATGGAATGGGATAACATCCTTACATTCCTTAAGGAACAACGAAAAGAATTTAATAGGTCATACAAGTGCCTCAATAAAAATACGCCAATCTCAGGCGAAACAAAATTGAAGCACTTCAAAATTTTAATAGACACATTCAATAGTTGCAGACAACAAATATGCGAAAACGCATTAAAATTAAATCACATTAATCTGCAACAAACAATAGATTTCTTAACCACACTTACAGATCAAATAACCAGGATTGCATTAAGACATACAATTGAGACAAATTTGTCTAATTCATTAGACAGCCCAGCGTCATTCGACGAAAATACTATTCTAAGGTCAATAAAAACATTAGAAACAATACCAGAAAACCCAATAAGCTCCACAATGAATGAACAAACTACAATTGAGTTCATAAAAACGGCTTCCTCCATACTATCCGTGTATGATGGAAAAGCCGAGAACTTACAGAGTTTTATAGACGCATTGAATCTAATAGATTCCTTAAAGGGCGAACATGAAACAACGGCTATAAGCCTGATTAAAACAAAACTGAAGGGACACGCGAGAAATTTGATTAGCAATGAAAACACAATTGCTCAAATCATCGCAAAGTTGACAAGAACAGTAAAAGGAGAATCGGTTGAAGTTATATCAGCCAAACTCCTCAATTTACAGCAAAAAAGCAAAACAGCCAACACTTACACGCAAGAAGTTGAGCAATTGACGAGAGCTTTAGAAGGTGCATATATTAATGATGGTTTAACATCAGATATGGCAACCAAATACAGCACAAATTTAGCTGTCAAAGCCATGACCAAGAATTGCGCTATCGATAGAGTTAAACTCATCATGCAAGCAGGCACATGCAACAATATGAATGATGCTATCTCTAAATTTGTCGACAGTTGCACCGAAGCAACTGGAAATACCAACACTGTCCTATATTATCAAAATTACGCTCAACGTGGCGGAAGTCACGGTAGAGGTAATTACAGGGGACGACCTTTTAACAGAGGCCGTTTCAGATATAACAACAATAACCGATATAATAATAATAGAGGTAATTCTAGAGGCGGCTCGTACAGAGACGACCAAACTAGAGGCCGTGGACAGCAAAACTTGGTAAGAGTTACATAAAGTAATTCGGAAAACCAACAAACCCCCTTGAGCAACCCACAGTAAAAATACTGAACATAAATCTTAGTCTTAGTAGCATCATTAAAATCGAAAACCAAAAAAATAATATACCGCTTACATTATTAATAGATACAGGAGCAAATGTCTCAATATTGAAGAATAATAATTTAGATTCAGATATAAATCACAACTATAAAACCAATATATCAGGAATTGGACAGGGAATAATCCAGTCAATCGGACAATCACCAATTGACCTACTTTTCGAGTACTTCGTAATCAACCACGAATTTCAAATAGTTCATAATGAATTCCCCATACCATGCGATGGAATTCTTGGATTAGATTTCATAAGAAAATACAATTGCATATTAGATTATCAAAATGATGAATTCATCATGAAACCAAAATCTCTAAATTATCAAATACATGTTCCACTATTACACAACGATACTGATAATTCAATATTACTACCAGCAAGATCAGAAGTTATGAGACAAATCATGCTTTTGACTACTGAAAATACTGTACTAATACCAAACCAGGAAATACACCCTGGGGTAATAATAGCGAACAGTATAGTTGAAAGTAATAGTGCAGTAGTCCGTATTTTAAATACAACGGACAAAAATATAAAAATTCAAAATCCAAATATTAAATTTGAGTCAATAGAAGATTATGAAATTCAAACTAGCAAAAATGCAACCAATAGAACCAACAAAGTCATAGATAAACTAACATTCCCTGACCAATTCAAAGCAAAATTAACGGAGCTATGTACCAAATACAGTGATATATTTGGTCTAGAAACAGAACCAATATCATGCAATAACTTTTATAAACAAAAATTGAGATTAGCAGATAAAACACCTGTTTACATAAAAAATTATAGAAATGCTGAAACCGAAAAACCTGAAATAAACAGACAAGTCGAAAAGTTAATAAGAGATGGCATAGTCGAGCCATCAATTTCAGAATATAATAGCCCACTTCTCTTGGTACCCAAGAAATCTCTCCCAAACTCAAAAAAAAAAAATGGCGTTTAGTAGTTGATTACCGCCAAATAAATAAAAAACTTCTAGCAGACAAATACCCACTGCCCAGAATAGAGGAAATCTTAGACCAATTAGGACGAGCACAATATTTTTCATGTCTCGATCTCATGTCAGGATTTCACCAAATAGAACTAGATGAGAAATCTAGAAATATAACATCATTTTCAACGAACTCCGGTTCTTATCGCTTCACGCGATTACCATATGGTCTTAAGGTAGCACCAAATTCATTTATGTGAATGATGACACTCGCATTTTCTGGCCTTGAGCCATCCTAAGCATTTCTCTACATGGATGACCTAGTTGTCATTGGCTGCTCAGAACAGCACATGTTTAAAAATTTGTCAAACATCTTTGACCTGTGTAGAAAACACAACCTAAAATTAAACCCAGAGAAATGTTCATTTTTCATGCACGAGGTTACATTCCTTGGGCATAAGTGCACAGACCATGGCATCCTTCCTGATGACAAAAAATATGATGTTATTAAAAACTATCCAACACCTACTGATGCGGATAGCGCACGACGCACAGTGGGGCCTCTGCCGGAAAAGAGTTGCATAAATCATTTTTTTCATGAACGCGTTTGGCAAAAGTAAAACATGTAATCGACAGAGAATACTTCAAAAATAATGGATCCAAAATATTTTTGAAATCGGTTAAAAATTATGGCTGCTAGAGCTTATCAAAGTTGAGAAATATTTCGTGAGTACGAATAAATGACAATTTTTACAAAAATTCGCCACTTTCAAAGTGAATATTGGGCGATATAAACAACCGATCTTCGATCTGTTTTTTTTATATGAAAAGTATGTTCAATGTTAGTATTTTGTATTATAAAGTTTGAATATAACTGAAATACTTATTAAACTAGAAACGTTTAAAAAATACACTAAATTTTCCTTATTTTTGAACTTTCGTGGAATAGAATAGGGATAAGACGGGATAAGTGTGGGACCACTTGTATGTGATAGATGAAATATGGTAATTATGCAGTTTGGTTACTTTTCCGAAAAGTGGCGGAATTTTTTTTTTTTTTACATGAATCTGTTGATTGCATCATAGTAAGTAATATTCCATGGGGGGAGGCTGAAATTTCCCATAAACTCTATGAGTTATGGGGTTTTGAAATTATCATGAATATTCGTGATTTTGGAGAACGCTAGGGGGAGGGGGGAACACACACACACACACACACACACACACACACACACAGAGTGTTTTCGCGATTTTCGGGCTGATTTTTTTTTTTACGAGTTTTTTATCACCTGTGAATGATAGAAAAAGGTTTCTCATGCAGGCGCATGACGTTTTTTTTAAAAAAAAAAAAAAAAAATTTTTGTTTGTGTGATCTGCTCCGGAACATAGCCAACAGTGCCAATAGCAGTGGCGTGAGCCACTGCTTTACGGCGTTTGAAAGTTTAAAATGCCGTAAAAACTTTCAAACGCCGTAAAGCAGTGGCTCACGCCACTGCTATTGGCACTATTGGCTATGTTCCGGAGCAGATCACACTATCGGGCACATTTTTTTCACGCACGCACACACACCTATGCATACATAAACATCAAAATATCGAAAACTATTTATGAGAATTTCAAAACCCCATAACTCATGGAGTTTATGGGAAATTTCAGCCTCCCCCCATGGAATATCATTAGCGGCAACCAATCGAAGGTGCCTATAAAAAAAAAAAAAAATTCCGCCATTTTTCGGAAAAGTAACCAAACTGCATAATTACCTGAAATATATACCTCTCATATGTTTTTGGTCGCAATCTGCGGAAATCTGCGGAAATCGAGATAAATCCAAAAAACTAGGTGTACCTCGCGTTAAAAGCACGCGGCAGGTATAAGGAAGAAGAAGAGCGCATGCAAATTTGGCTGTAGCGGGTGTGTTGTTTATTTATAACATTGCTATATGTTGTATTATAAGTACTACCTGACTATATGTACCCCCTTTAATAAATGTTGAGTTTATAATTACCGGCTTGAAAAGGGTGTGAAAGGCAGGTAAATATAGTTTTAGTTGATGTAAAATTGCGGAAATACAGGTAATTTTTTTTTGGGAATTTCGACGTTTACTTATTTTGAATGAAAATTAATACCTCATGTTTTTTTTACCAAAAACATTGGAAAATGGTTATACCAATTTTGCTTTTTTACCTAACTAACCCAAAATATATGGTATATAGTGCAAAAAAGTGCACTTGATTGCGACAGTTGTATTTTAACTTCATAAGATAAAGCACTACAAGCAATTTCCCGGTTGAATAGTATTTTTCAATATAATTCACTAACTTTTTATTTAAAAGCGGAATAATGAATTTAAAAAATTCTTCGATTGAAACCTACTGTTTTTCAAACCAAGAGTGGAAAAACAATCACGATTAACTTTCAATTTTTTCTGACAATGATTGATGGAAAAGTCTTAAATGAAATTACAAACACCTCCTCAACTTCAAGGTGTCCTATTTGTAAAAAAAAAAACTCAAAAGGACTTTCACAACTTAGACGACTCAACGAGTGACGAGAACTGCAACGAATATGGAATTTCTCCCTTGCATTGCAGAATAAAGTGTATGAAATCTATTCTGAAGCTAGCCTACATACTTCCAGGAGAAACAGCAACGGATAATACACCTCGTGAGGATATACAGAGTAAAAAGGAATTATACAAGCTGAGTTCTCTCGGAAGTTGGGATTGAAAGTTGACTGCCCAAAGCATGGATACGGAAATACGAATGACGGAAATACTTCAAGGCGATTTTTTTTAAATGATAAAATGACATGTTTGATAACAGGTGTTAATCATGAGATCATCAAAAGGTTGGCTTTTAGGATTACATGTTATAGGATTACATGTTATAAATTGCAAGGAAATGATAAAAGGTGCAAAATTTGGCGAATACACATTGCAAACAGCTCAACTTTTGACTGATTTGTATCCTCAGAAAAAAACTTACCCCCACGGTACATAGGATTTTGGCTCATGGAGAGGACTTAATAGAGTATCAATGCTTACCAATTGGGAAGCTTTCTAAAGAAGCACAGGAATGTAAAAACAAGGACTACAAAAGGTTCAGATAGACAAATACGTGCAAAATTTCTCGGGCTCGACAAAATGAAGACCTTTTTAACATGCTGGCAGCCTCATCGGATCCACTTCTTGCATCGCTTAGACATGTGCGATCACGAAAGGATATGGAAGGAAGCAACTATAGTTCCGAAATGTTAAGTTTATTAGATATGAACATTAATGTTGATGCTCATTTTGTTGAAAATCAGTCATCAATAGCAAATATTCAAAATTAACCTTAAAAAATCGGCAAAAATACAAATTTAAATGTAATGTATTTTAGTTTGAAAATCGAATTAAAAAAACTAAAAATGTTAAATAGTTATTGAAATCATTAAAAATTTTTAGTTATAATTGAAAAAAAAAAAATTTATTTGAATTTTAGAGGCAAAATATGCTCAAAAATATTTCTTGACTTTGACCTTGAATATTTAAGCAACACGGATACCTAGAACTCTCAACGAACACTCATTTTAAAGCTTGAGAAGTTTTCTATCAAATGCTTTTGAAATCGCTTCATTAGTTTAGAAGTTATGATTTTTGCAATGTAAAATGAGCAAAGGCCCCACTGTGCGACGTTTCGTCGCGTTCTGTAATTATTACAGAAGATTCATTCACAACTTCGCACAACACTCACGTCACTTGACCAGATTGTGCAGAAAGAACGTCCAATTCGAATGGACAACAGAATGCGAAGATGCATTTAAATACTTAAAAAAGGCATTAATGAAGCCTACATTATTGCAATACCCTGATTTCAGCAAAGAATTTTGCATAACCACAGATGCAAGTAAATATGCATGTGGTGCAGTACTAACTCAAGAGTACAACGGGGTGCAATTGCCAATTGCATACGCTTCTCGATCTTTTACGCGAGGAGAAAGCAACAAATCAACTACAGAGCAGGAATTAGCTGCCATCCACTGGGCAATAAAACACTTTAGACCATATGTTTATGGCAGGCATTTCTTAGTTAAAACAGACCATAGACCACTAACATTCTTATTTGCACTGAAAAACCCGACATCTAAATTAACAAGAATGAGACTAGATTTAGAAGAATATCAATTCACAGTAGAATATCTCAAGGGGAAAGACAATCACATAGCTGACGCATTGTCAAGAATAACAAGTAAAAACGTTGCAGTCGGACGCAACCGACTGCGATATACTTTGATACCAGTTCACATAGCTGTGTTAAGAATTCTGAATGCAAATCATAATATATGAGGGTTTTGGGTATAAAATTGGAGACTCTAGCGCAAAAACTGACAAAGATATAGAGGTGGGCGGTATAAGTGGGCGTGGCATCCAAAACATTGATGCAGATCTGTCACGGATTCCACTAACAATGTTCTTACCAAATTTGAAGAGCCTAGCTCGAAAACTGAGAGAGATATAGCGGTGGGCGGTATAAGTGGGCGTGGCATCTTAAACATTTATGGACACCTGTTACGGATGTCACTACCAATGTTCATACCAAATTTGGTGGCTCTAGCTTAAATACTGGCGAAGATACATGCCTTATGGTTTTCTTTTTAGGGCGGTGGGGTATGTCCCGTTGTTTGGGGGCGTGGCATCCAATGTTTTGATGCAAAACTTTGTCAGATGTCAGCATCTAACTTCATTTCAATTTTGGTGGCTATAGCTTCAAAACTGTAGAAGATACAGGCATTTTTGTTTATAATTGGAGAGGGGCTGGGGGCGGAATAGGTGGGCGTGGCATCCAAACTTTTGATGCAGTTTTTTGGGGAATGTCACCAGCTATCTTGCCATCAAATTTGGTGACTCTAGCTGCTAAAATGAGGGATATATTTGTGTTTTATCGATTTGCACATCGAGGTGTATCGACTTGTTATCGATTTCTCAGGCCCCCTGAGGTCGTAGAGCCCCAAATTTAACACTTTGTCTGACGAAGACATGTACCAAGATATTTGCAAAGTTGCAAGGCTCTGGCTTTAAGGGTGTCGAAAAAAGTTGCGTTCATACGGACGGACGGACGGACAGACACCATGACGGACATTGCACAAACCCAATATACTATGATACCTTTGGTATCAAAGTATAAAAATAGAACAGCTTATTGAAATAAATAGGAACATATTGATGGTCCAAACAAGATCATCAAAACGACAGAAAAACATCTGCGCAGATGAAGAAATAATATTGCAAAAGAAAGAAAAAGAGCCCAATGTCTATGAAGTCATTAGCAATAATGATGCAAAGAAATTTGTGAAAATAAAATTCGGAAAAAACAATTGTTTGTTAAAGAATGGAAAACGAATTATTTCACAATTTACAGTTAACGATTTGTACTCTAATGAAAAATTTGATTTAGATCAATTTTTTCAAAGGCTTAATTCAGAAGCCGGATTACATAAAATCAATAACTTACAGATGTCACCAAGTGAACAAATTTTCGAATATGTATCACTTAATGAATTTAAAAATATGGGCAATAAATATTTAACGAAAATAAAAATAGCGCTATTAACAAAGGTGACACAAATAGACAAAAATGACGAAAGTCATATAAAAGCAATACTGTCGAAATATCACGATGATCCTATAGAAGGAGGCCATACAGGAATTACGCGTACCCTGTTAAAAATCAAGAAATACTATTATTGGCCCCAAATGACTAAAACAATAACGTATGTAAAAACTTGTATAAAATGTCAACAAGCAAAGATTACAACACATACTAAAGCACCAATGATCATTACAAATACCCCAAGCACAGCATTTGACATTGTCTTAATAGATACTATTGGTCCATTACCTCGTACAGAGAATGGAAACGAGTACGCTATAACAATAATATGCGATCTCACCAAATATCTAGTTACAATACCAGTAACAGACAAAAGTGCGAAAACAGTAGCGAAAGGTATATTTGAATTCTTTGTATTAAAGTATTGTCCAATGAAGACGTTCATAACGGACATGGGTACTGAATACAAAAATTCCCTTATCACTGACTTGTGCAAGTATATGAAAATAAATAATATACATTCAACTGCACACCACCACCAGACTTTAGGAACAATTGAAAGAAGTCATCGAACTTTCAATGAATTTATTCGATCGTATATCTCGATTGACAAAGATGATTGGGACACATGGCTGAATTATTTCACCTATTGTTTTAATACAACTCCATCAACAGTACACGAATACTGCCCATATGAACTAGTCTATGGAAGACTACCTAGACAGTTCACAGAATTCAATATAGATAATATTGATCCAATATATAACATAGATGATTACGCAAAAGAGTTTAAGTTTAGATTAGAAACAGCTTATAAAAGAGCAAAAATTCTAATAGACTTAGAAAAGCAAAAGCGAAAAATAGAATACGACAAGCAACTAAACGACATAAGTCTAGAAGTAGGATCTTTAGTATTACTTAAAAATGACACAGCTCATAAATTAGAAAGTAAATATTTAGGACCATATAAGGTAATAAACATAGAAAATAGAAACAATGTAGAGATAGATGTAGGTAAGAAAAAACACCAAATAGTACATAAAAATAGATTAAAATTATTTAGAACAGATTAGCTCGAGCATAATTTTATAAATTGTCGGTCTGATCAACCACAATACAATTCAAAAAAAAAAAAATATATATATAATATAATTTTTGGTATGTAATCATTTTTATTATTATCAATATATTGTCACATTATGTTTCATATTATGTTTTCACTACAATAAGTTTAGATAGACACAAAAAAAAAAAAAAAAAACATAAATATTTTTTAAAGAAAATTTATTAAAAATTATTATTATAAGCAAACCTTACAAAATAACTTCATAATATTACGTTATTTTTCAAAAGGAGGGAGATGTAGTAGTATGCATACATATTAAATATCTACTGTACCAAGAGTACTTAAAGTAAACACACTGTAACACTTTGTTGCAGTGTTTGCATAAACAGAGTCCCGGTCTTAAACTCAAGTGGCCGAATATTGAGTCAAACGGCGCGCTCACAGAATGTGCAAGTGTCAGCATTCTGTTACACGTGCAGACCACTTGAACGAACTCAAGCGCATGCATATGCAGCTTAAGAGAGCATAAGTATACACATAATATACATACATATTTAGTAATACATAACCGTCTCTCTCTCTGCTGTCCAACTGTGGGCAGCGCAGCTATGAGACTTAGGCATAATTAGAACCTAAGGAAGAATGTAAGAATCAGAATCAACTGAGCGTTGGAAGCGGCACCATTGCTGCTTCCAATTTAAATAAAGATATTTTAAACTAAAACAAAGCATCTTTGATTCCACACTATATATATTTTCATTCTTTATTATCTTATGTTTTCTTCGCTCGGGATGAATGTGTGGGGATATGTGTGGGGAGATACATTTCTTTGTGTGGTTGGCCATGGGCCGACTTACCCCGCACTGTGGTTTATATGTGTGTGTGTGGGTGATGGGGTGTGTGTGTGCCGGTGTGCGTGGACGGATGAAAGTGCGGATGGTAGGTATGCAAACGTGCGTGTATGGATGAGCGTGCGTATGTGTGTGTATACTATCCACTGGCACTGTTCGCGATCACTTTCATTACACTTTCACTACGTTTTTCCTGCCTCTTCGATCCTGGCTGTGGCCGTTGCTATTGTTGTGGTCGACGCTGTCGTCCCCGCTACTAGGCGCTCGTGTCGTCACTCTTGTTGTTGTTGCTGGTTGTTGCCGCTGTTTGCTGCTGTGGCTGTGCCGCTCTGGTTGCCGTCGTTGACGCCAATGCAACCGTTTGGGCGGCTATACAGCTGTTGTTGCTGTTGTTGTGGCGGCGGCTGCGGCAGTAACTGTTGTTGTTGTTGCGGCGACGGGTAGCTATCGTTGCTGTTGTTGTGGCGGCGGCTGCGGCCGTAACTGTTGTTGTTGTTGCTGCGACTAGTAGCTATCGTTGTTTTTTCTGCGGCGGCGACGGTAGCTATCGTTATTGTTACTGCTGCGGCTGCGCTGACAACTCCTGTTATTGTGGTGGCTGCAAGTGGGAGCCGTCGTGGTTGTTGTTGTTGCGGCTGCGAGCGGTAACTGGCGTTGTTGCTGTTGTTGCGTTGCGCGCTGTAGCCACAGTTGTTGTTGTTGCGGCTGCTGCACCGAGTGTCTGTCGTAGTTGTTGTTGTTCCACTGCGCACGGTAGTTGTCGTTGTTGTTGTGGTGGCGTTACGCACAGTAGCTACAGTTGCTGTTGTTGCTGCTGCTGCTGCGCACGGTAGCTGTCGTGCGGTGCTTGCTGTGCCGGCTGGTAGCGATCGTTGTTGTTGCTATTGTTGCGTTGCGCACAGTAGCTACAGTTGCTGTTGTTGCTGCTACTGCGCACGGTAGCTGTCGTGCTGTGCTTGCTGTTGCGGCCGGTAGCGATCGTTGTTGTTGTTGTTGCTACGGGCGGTAGTTGTCGCTGCTACTGGTAGCTATTGTTGTTGTTGTTGGCAGTAGAGATGATGAAGGCTCAAGTGCTGCTGATGTTGTCGGTCCCGAAAAAAACTGCCTGCGTAAAAAGTGGTCTGCTGCATTTAACATTACTTTCCGAATTAATTGCTGGTCATCCTTCTTCCTCTTCCAAAAGTTCGCTCGCCGGCGCAGTGTTTAACAACGCCGTTTTGAGCCAAGTGCGTCGCGCACGTCACTTTGCGTCGTTTGCGCTACCATCGAGCTTTTTGTCGTGTAGCTCTCACTACTGCGCAGCGCAAACGTTTTTGTGACGTCTTCGTTGACCGAAGACGTCAGGTGTTATTTGTGAGGTAGCAGTTTGATACCTCACAACATAGACAAAACATTTGGTAGATTATTAACATAGATTGCAAAGAGAAGAGGGCCAAGAATTGATCCCTGCGGAACACCACGGGTTGTTGCTATGAGGTCGGAGGTGGAGTCTTGTACAACGACGGCCTGTCTTCTATTGAACAAATATGAGGACATAAGCTTATCTGCCGTGGTGGAGAAGTTGTAAAGTTTGCTTAACTTTGTTGTCAAGATTTCGTGGCTTACCGTGTCAAAAGCTTTACTAAAGTCAAGAAGCGTTAAGAAAGTAACTCTCGCTCTTATCCATATGGCTTCTAATGTCCTCAACAATTTTTAAAACGGCAGTTGTACAGCTTTTCTTTTTCCTAAACCCGGACTGCTTGTTACTAAGAAAGTTGTTGGTGTCCATGAATATTGAGATTTGTGTTGCGAACAATTTTTCAAAGGCTTTGGATAAAAAAAGTAATATAGCTATAGGTCTATATTCATTTTTATTTTTATCTCACATGTGGATGTGGTTATTACATCATTGAAAATGTGTGTAATGTGCCCTGGAATAAGTGGTAGTAACATTTTTACAAACTTTGGACTAATTCCATCACTTCCAATTGCATTTGACTTAATTTTAAGGATTGCATTAAACACATCACATTGACTCACACCCACAAAATTAAAACAGCTAGAACAATTATTTAATGACACAGAATTTACATACGGATTACATGTAGCTGGACGAACACTAATGTTGACAAAACTAAGATTAAGAACATTTACGTCCAAGCCGTCAGTTATCACAGATTTACCCTTTCTTTATAGTAAAACCTACGCTTATTACTATTAATCAAGTCATTAACCTTACGCCTAGCAGTCTTAAATAGTTGAAGCAATTGATCAGTCTTGTAGCGTTTCCACTTCTCATAAAGTTTGTCTCTGTATTTTATTGCACTTGAAATATTACTGTTAAACCATGGATTTAGCTTCGGTTTGACAACTATGATCTTAAGCGGTACATGCTTATTATACAAATAATCTATGTTTCTTTGTAGTATTTGTAGTATATATTGTCCCAATCACACATACTACAATCACTGAATAACATACTATTATCTACATTCTTAAAATCCCTAAATTGAATTGTTTGGTTAATAAAGTCAAGTTGTGTATTATAGGACAGAAAAATGAGATCATGTTTAGAGAATTCAGGTACTGATATTTGGTCACACAACATAACGTTATCCATATCATTAACGAAAATTACATCAAGTAGGGTATTAGTGGTTTGTGAAAAATGCGTTGGTGTTGTTTCATTAACAAGGTTTAAGTCCAGTGCGTTGAAATCTAATAATAAACATTTTTCTTGAATCGTATTACTGCTTAGGTCACCAAGAACAATCACATCAGTATAATTTAATGATACGTTTTCAATTGAATTGATCATGCCTGAATAATCTAAGTTCTTATTTGCCCTATACACACACCCGAGAAGAATCTTTATATCTTTATTTACCCCATTTAGCTCAAGAAATAAATATTCAATTTGACTGTCAAGGGGATGAGTTAGTACAACCTTACACCTAATTCTTTTTGATACATACACTGCTACACCACCTGCATGACTTACACGATCGGAACGAAAAACATTAAAGCCATCACAAAGAATAGACAAGTCACTTAATTCTGGGACAAACCACGTTTCAGAGACACAGACAATATCAACATTAGAATTTACAAAGATATAACGAAATTCATCCATCTTCTTAGCAAGGCTTTGAGCATTTATATGACAAATTTTTAAACCGCTAGTCTGCTTACATAAAACTCTAACTCTTTCTCTAACTTTTCAGTCTACCGCGTATCCTTAAGACTTGCTGTTCGTCTAAAAATGGTGTAAGTTGTGATAGTTTGTTAGTTTTCGACAGTTGTTTGTTCAATTTAAGCTTTAATATTTCTGCTCCATACGTTTCCGTTTGTACCACTCGCTTAACATGAATTTGCGCGTTTTGAAATTTAGCTGCGTTAATGGAACCGTATCGTCGTTTTTCTGGTGGGTGCTACGAACTGTGAATGAAACGTAGAATATAAGCACCGACATCGTACTAATAGACACACCGTGGTGCTCAAAATGCGTACCAGGCTCTGGCGCCACGTCACTCTTTTGGGTGTTGAGAGAGGCCAGCCGAACACAGTTTCCTCTTTTGTTGGCAAATGTGGCGTGGGCGGACTTGTCAGCGTTCACCACAATGTTCCACCTGGTCAGCCATTTTCCAAATGCGTCTAGCTGTTTTTGAATTATAAGGGACGCCGTCTGACTGCCAGGAATGCAGTATCAACTGCGTTTGTGACCACCAAGAGTCTATGGTCCCTGATGACCGGTAGGTCCACGGTGTATAGGGTGTAAAGGACTGGGCCCAGCACACTGCCTTGGGGTACTCCCGCTCTGACCTCCATTATGTCCGAATCGTCATCTCCGCATCGCACATAATAGTTTCTCCGGTGCAGGTATGATTTTAAGAAAAGATAGTACGGAGCAGGGTGTTCCTTTTTTAATTTGAACAATTGACCAGTGTGCCAAACTCTGTCGAAAGCCTGTTTAACGTCCAGTAGGACCGCTGAACAATATTGCTTACTCTCCTGTGCCTGGAGGACTCTTTCTACTAAACGATGGCACTGTTCAGGAGCTCCATGGCAGCGTCTTAACCCGAATTGGTGATCTGGCAGCAAACTGTTGTCTCCCATTATTGACAGTAATCTCCGCAAAAATAATCTCTCAAAAATTTTGGACATTATTGTCAAAAGGCTGATCTGGCGATATGACACAGGTTTGCTTTCTGGTTTGCCGGGCTTCGGAATTAAAATTATTTGAGCGCATTTCCATTGTGTTGGGAAGTGTCCTATTCTTAAGCACGCGTTGACGATTTGTGCCAGCAGGGTGATGCAGTTTGCCGGTAGCGCCTTCATCGCGGGTGCACCGATGTCATCATAGCCAGTAGACTTTGTGTTCTGAAGACGGGCGACCTCATCCTGCACCTCATCGGTGCCCACCTCAGAGATGGGCAGATCCAGTTGGCACGCTACTCCCAGGAATGTTTCTGTGTCATTCTTCTCCCTATCAGAACAGATGTCAAACGGTGTGAAGGTGTTGTAAAGGTGCTCAGCAAAGGCAGTCGCCATGTTTTTGTCGGATCTGCACCATGTGCCTGCTGCATTTTTCACCGGGGCTATCCTTTTTGCCGGACGCTTTGGGGACCTGGTGGCGTTCCAAATGTTGTGGTATGGATCACCTGGTTCAGCCTTCTCTAGGAAATTATCCAAAGTTTGCCTTTTCAGACATTCTAACATCTCCTTCAGCTCCTTAACCGCTCTGTTGAGTGCTGTTTTGTCCCGGGGGCTCCGGCTGACATGCCACACTCTTCTGAGCCGCCGCTTCTCAGCAACTTTTTCGGCCACGGCACTCGACCAAAGAAATTTGTCCTTGCTGGGATCGTTTGGCGCTGACCTCCTTGCTAGCGTGGCAATGCTGGCAGCTTCATGAATTACCCTTGTCAGGTACTCAAACACCTCGTAAACATCCTCGCTCGAGTTGAGATCCCGATCGGTGTATAAATGCTCCTCCAAGTTGGAGCGGTATCGGCCGATGTTGGTGTGCTTCGTGAACATTCTTGGCCTCGTGGACTTGGTGGCTGTTGAGACATTAATGAGGATATGGACCACGCTGTGATGGGAGTATAAGTAAAGGCAGCTTCTCATTTCAACCCTTCTAGGATCGATGTTTTTTGATAGGGCAAAGTCGAGTAGATCTGGCAGCTTGTTCAAATCAGTTGGCCAGTAAGTGGGGTCTCCTGATGTGTGGCAGTCCAAATTGCTTTCACGCACACACGTATATAGGTTTCTGCCTTTGGGATTGTTCAGCCTTGAGCCCCACTATGTGTGTTTAGCGTTGAAGTCCCCACCAATTAGGAACCTATACCCAAGTCGATCCAGCATTTGCTTGAATAGGTTGGAGACTGCATTGCATGGGGGAATATACGCGGCTGCCACTACCAGGTCTCCTGTTGGGCTACATAATTGTATGCTTGCGCATTGTCCCCAGCTGTCCTGCAGTGGGGGAAGCTCTGAAAACTTCAACCCACTTTTCCACCTCGAGCTCTTCCATTAGCATGGTTGGCGTGGACGAGCTCATATCCATTAATTCTAAACAAGCTTTTCTGGTTGAAGTGGGTTTCGGCGACAAGGAGAACATCGATGTGGTGGATTTTCAATTATAGCTCAACTTTCGCTCTTCTTCTACTCAGGCCGTTGGCATTTCAGAGGGTTATGCAAAGATTTATTTGCATACCTTGCTGATGATCTGGGGAGAGAGGTAAGGAGATTTGTGAGCAAAGAAAATTGATTCATCATCTGCTCCAACATGGCTTCCATTCTATTAAACATGCCGTTGTATTGGCTATCTTAGTTGCTTTTCACGGTTTCAGTTGGGCCAGTGTTGCTGTTGTTGTTGTTATTCCCGATTAGGGCACTGGCATAACTTAAGTTTCCACTTACTTTGGTGTAAGCCTGATGTTGGCTCTGAGCTGCTACTGGAGGGATGGGCCTAGGCTTGGGACCGTGTCGCTCCTTGACCTTTTGGTATACTTTGCAGCCCTTGTATGACGCTGCATGATCACCTCCGCAGTGGGCACACTTTGCAGGGACATTCCGGGCCTTTGTACACTCCTGAGTGCTGTGGTTTGATCCGAATTTGACGCAGGTGTGATAAAGACGGCAGTAGCGTTGGGTGTGGCCGAAACCTTGGCAGCGGTAGCATTGTATGAGATCGTCGAACTTCTTAGGCGGTTCAATTGTGACAATGGTCCTGCAGAGACGGTTGATTTTAAAGGCGTCAGGATTATTCTTTGCAGGTTTAGATTGCAAAGGGAGATCGACATAGGTTTACTGTCTGTTTTGCTGACGGCATTCTTGATGTCTCGAATAGTGTGGCCCAGCTGTTTCAGTGCATTGGTGATTTCAGTGGTTGAGGTGGTGTAGTGCAGTCCTTTAATAACACATCTGTAGGCTCGGTCTTCCTTAGGTTGTTACGTCTGGTACCTCATGGAGGTCCAGGTAAGCTTTGAATGCATCGAACGCCTTTTTGTCAGGCAGCATAACCCTAAATTTTCCATAACGTCCTGATTTAAAGTCAAAGCTTTTTTCCAAACTGATCACTTTTGATATGTTAGCAATAAGTTCTTTTACATTCTTTATGTCCGGCACGAAGATTGTTGGGGGCTTGAAAATTGGGATGTCTTTCTCGTTATCGTTCTGCGTGTCCATCTTATCCTCATCGGGAGGAGAAAGGATGCTGAATCGGTTTGTACCGAGATCAAGGGGCTGAGAGTTGCCGCTTTGCCGAAAGTGATTCGGGATGGCCGACTTCCGTTTGACAACTCCTTCTTCCGTATCGCTTGAGCCAGAACTGGAGCTGTCCTCAATGTCCTCGCAAAGCCAGCCCATTTTTACTGTAGGTGCTTTGTTCCGATTTAAGGTCTTCGCAATTTGCCAAATTTCCTTAAGGGGTTCCTCCCTACAGTCACCGACCTCGCTCATAGCGAAGGCAGCAACAGCACAAAATTTAACTGAGATGCAGACCAATAAAAATCAGGAGTCATCTTCGTTGAAATCCGTTGATGTTTTAAAACCCATTTCGTTAATTGAGTGGCAAGTACTGCTCCCGAAAGTTCGACACTCGGAACAGTCAATGGTTTAATAGTTGTGACTCTGCTTCGTGATGTGAGCAGATGAGTGTGTACTGTGTTATCCTTGCACTCAACTTGAATGTATACGCATGCGGCATACGCCATTGTGGAACCGTTACAAAAGATGTGCAGTTGGAGCGACTGAACATCGATGTCATCAAAACCAAGCCATCTGGGAATTCGTATGTTCTCAATTGTTGGTAGATTATTAAGAAAAACGTGCCATCGAGTTTGTAGCACCTGGGGAAGTAGTTCGTCCCCTTCGAGTGCGCTGGTAAGTGAATTTGTGGGGCGTATTCGAGTACTTCAAACATCCTTTAATATGACCTTTGCTGATGTGATAATGGGAGTAACTAATCCCAAGGGATCGTATAGCCCTGCTACTGTGGATAATAAAGACCTTTTAGTGAAAGAGGAAGGAATTTCAAATTTAATTTTAAAACCATAAACATCTCTATTTGGATTGTAATACAAGCCTAGAGTTTTAAAAGAGTCTTTGTTGTCAAATTCTAAAATGCTGATGTTGGACCAATGCGTTTGTGGAATATTGGATAGTAAAGCTGGGTGGTTTGAAGACCATTTACGAAGCTCAATGCCTGCCGACCTTAATACAGCAATGAGTTGATCGCGAGTCTCTAAGGCTTTGGCGAGATTTGCGTGTCCACTTTGTACATCATCCACGTAACATTTCGTTACGCAACACCTGCTCAGCCAACGGATATTGATGTCGCTCATCGGAGGCGAGTTGATGCAGGATACGTATCGCTGTGTATGGAGCCGAAGCTATTCCAAACGTGACTGTGGTTAATGTGTATTGTTGAATTTGGTTGTGTTGGTGTCGCCACATGATACATTGATATGCGCATCATCGGGATGCATGTCTATGCAGTGGTACATGCATATCGATGAAGGCGCCAGTTCAAAATGATACCTCCAAGGTCGTTTCGTAATTTGGGACCTATACACAGAATGTCGTTGAGAGACTTGCTGTTGGAGGTTTTGCAGGAGGCGTCGTATACAACTCGGACCTTGGTTGTGAGGCTTTCCTCCTTGATGATTGCATGATGTGGCAATGTACCTGCTGTCACTGTTAACTTTCCGGCCGTATTTGTAGTGCAATCAATTTTTTCAGTGCCGGTGATGCCAGTTAATTGCCCAAGATCGAAATATTCTTGGATGACGTTGCTGTATCGATCGTGAAGTTCAGGCTGTCGGTTCAATCTTCGTTCTAATAGGTGAAAACGGTTCAGAGCGGTTTGACGTGACTTTCCCAGGACTTGAGTAGGGTCAAAGTAGGTTTTTAATGAAAGACGTACCAGGTATTTCCCGTTATCTTGTCGTGCGTGAGTGCGTTGAAAATGTTCTTCGCACCATTGTTCTTCCATAGTTAGACTGCGTTCTGCGTTAATTTGATCGAGCTCAAAGAAGTTTTGAACGAGGGTATCCAGCGTTGCATGATGGTATTTCATTTACTTTATTTTAGTACGTTGCGCAATGGGTTCGTCTGGATGGCCTCTTTTGATTTCGGGCAATATGATATGGGGGATCACATTGACGCCGATTAGTACGTCTATGCGATTGGACCTTGCAAAGTTAGGATTTGCTAGCGGAAGTTCCTTAAGATGTTGATAATCTTGTACAGGTAGGTCCGTCCTTGGTATATTTGAAGTTACAGATCGTAACACAAAAGTGGTATCCACGAATATGTTGAAGGAAGGATTTCCAGGCGAGCCTAGCATAAATTTATATTTTTTTTATTTATAAATAGCATAAATAAAAAAATCAAACACCTGGAAGAGACATTGAAAAAAATTAACTGCACCGAAATTATTCATTATGGCCAAACTATTCATTTCCGCCAAGATTTTTAAATTTTGGAATTTTATTTTTTTAAATGATCGATAATCATTATATTTGAGTGATTTTTTAAAATTTAGACAATAATTATTATTTTGATAAAAAAAAATAAAAATCATTTGTAATGATTATAAATGATTTTTATTTTTTTCGCTCAAAATAAAACTCAACTGTGAATTTCTCATACTGTGATTAACTTTTCGCCATTATTATTTTAGCGAATGTTGTTGCTCTTAGATCCCTTTTCAAGGATCTGAAACGTCGTAAAATGTGAGTGTCGCTGCAGTGGGCGCTGCGGTAATATGGAAGCTGTTGCTCTTGTATGCGTGGTTGCCAGATCGTTTACCTGATGATCGGTGAGCAGAAGGCTGGCCTACGGCTTGGCGATTTGGTGACGGTTCGTTGGACTTCCTATTTTCAATAATGTCCATACTGACCAGACGCGTGTTGAGAAAGACTATCATAGTTGAGAAAGTAGGAATGTCCCGTGAACTACCTTACGAATATTCCCAGGCTTGTAGAGTGCATAGTGGTAGCTTCGTTACAAGGTAATGCACCATTCAATGATCGCAAGTGTGGATTGGTATCTTATGTCGCTTAAATTCGTTGATGCAAACGTTGGCGACATTTAACATATTTTTAATGTCTGACGAGTTTTCATTTAACGCTGTTGGCAAACCAAGCAAGGTGTTCATGTGATGCATGAACTGCAATCGAGGATTGTTGTAGCGTATAATTGGACTCAGTTAAGTCCATTTGGCGCACATCCTGATCCTGATCTGCCGGCAAAGCTTGCTTTAGAAATGAAAACGTTGAATGTTGAAAAGACTGGCGATGTCCTGAATAAGTTGCGCGTATACATCATAAAGGGGTGGCCAGTCGATAAATTTGCCAGAATATGTAGGTACTGGCAACTTTGGCAGCTGTACTGAAGACTTCGAAAGTGCTTCTCGCATGGTTAAATGATGGTAAACTTCGGATTCTTGGGCGCTATTTGTTGTCGACGGAAAACTAGAATCGTGTGACTCCAAGATTGTGCAATAAATTAAGCTGTTATTCTCTTCGAATTTGCTGGAATGATTTTCCGTAAAATACCTGTGCGAAGTTGGACACGCACTTACAATAATCGAGTCATGATTTTTTTGAAATTGTTGTGATAACTCTTCTAAATATTAAAACGGAATTGGAAGTATTGTTTGGTTTTTCGCGCTGTACTGTCTTTATTAAAGTTGATGAAGGCTTGTTTTAGTCTTTTATGTATATCGCATTGTAGAGCGCACACTCTTTCATACGAGTCTTTTTCTCAGTAGACATGCTGTTTTCTTAAGATTTACCGTTTATGTATGTACTTACTTCGATCCTGTATGCATACAACAACGAAAACTTACCCTTTCAGTCGTACGAACCTGACTTAAGCGAAACAAGTTCGTGGTGTGGGAGTGAGTCGCGAAGATCGTTCCAGATGTTTAGCAAATACTGCTCGGGGGCGTGCATTCAATGAACTAATGACAAATACGAGTCTTGTAATTAACAAATTTATTTTATAAGTGTAAATCAAGTGAAGTTAAAGTTTCAAATTTTAATACGCGATACGAAATGTGTGGTGCTGCTTTTCTATCCAACATCAACTGACTCTCGTAATAAGAGAGTGTGGTTGCTACCAAAGGTATCATAGTATATTGGGTTTGTGCAGTGTGCAATGATATGGTGTCTGTCCATCCGTCAGTGTGTCTGTATGAACGCAACTTTTTTCGACACCCTTAAAGCTAGAGCCTTGCAACTTGGCAAATATTTTGGTACATGTCTTCGCCAGACAAAGTGTTACATTTAGGGCTCTACGACCTCAGGGGCTTAAGAAATCGATAACAAGTCGATACACCTTGATGTGCAAATCGATAAATCCATATATATCCCACATTTTAGCAGCTAGAGAAAACTTGGTGGCAAGATAGCTGATGACATTCCTCAAAAAACTGCATCAAAACTTTGGATGCCACGCCCACTCCTTCCTCCTCCAGCCCCTCTCCAATTATAAACCTATGTGCATTAAATCTTTGGACGACACACTCCCAAAAACGGGACATGCCCCACTGCCCAAAAAACCCCGGAATGCATGTATCTTCGAAAGCTTTTAAGCTAGTGACTAAATTTGGTGGGAACATTGTTAGAGACATGCATAACAGATGTGCATCAAAATTTTGTATGCCACGCCCACTTATATCGTCCAGCTCTATATCCTTCTCAGTTTTTGCGCCAGAGTCTCGAAACTTGGTTTTGGGATAGAAGATGCCATCCGCCACGGATATAAATCACAAATTTGGATGTCACGCCTACCCCTTCTTCCTGATATTAATACCCAAAACCCCCGTATATTACTATTTGCACACAGAATCCTTAACACAGCTATGTAAACTGGTATCAAAGTATATCGCAATCGGTTGCATCGTTTTTTTTTTTCTTTTTATGGTTTAATTTCCACTTTTTGCCACATTGTTTTGCGCACAGTACAGGACGGTTTGTTGTATCTCCATGCTCGCCGTCACGACTTAAAAATCCGACTTGTAAATTGTACCCTGTTATTGCAAACGAACTTTCTGGGTATTCCAAACTGACATAACTTGTGTTAGCGAAGCATTTTTTTAAGTTAGACCGCTGTTGCCTATCTAAAGGAGACTAGATCCCCCCACATTGAAACGTGTCGTGGAGTACTAAGGTAAGGGAATTCCAGAGACAGCACACAGTACTGACATTGGTTATGCTACATGGCGCATCAACATTTGACCGGCCCGCATTATCTGATGCGCTTTCAGCTTTTTGCACAGAATTGTGCATGTTGAATTTTGCTGCATCTCAAATTATCTCGGGCCATTTATAGTGGTTTGACAGTCCTGCCGCCGGCGCATCGTGGCACTCCAATAGCTCTCACTTCCCTTGATCCTCAACTACTCACAACGTCTACGGTTTTTAATCATCGTCATACGCGCGATGTCCAAGAAGATGATAGGTTGGTTAAAGCTTCGAAATAATAGCCGTTCAGGTCACAAAAAAGTTTTGAAATCTACCACACTATTGCATAAATTCTCGGGCGCTAATAGTTCGAATCTGCCAGTATATTTTCCAACTCAAGTAAGCTATCACCCCTACCTGCTGATCGATTACCTGAGTCAGTACTACGCCTGTTTGTATGATAAACTTCTTGGCAAAGTCGGGAAAAAGTAGGAAACGGTCGTGTTTGTTTTCTTTAACAGGGCATTCATCAGCTGTACCACTGTCGCGAAGTTAGGTACAAGCCTTCGGTACCATCTAGCCATGCCCTGGTATCGTCGCCGCTTCTTATAGTTTGACGGGGCTTCAAAGCTCTTTCTTTGCTCAGAAGATTGCCCAAATAGATAAACCTCGTCTGAAGGGAAAATTTCTTTGTGTGTTGTTACTTTGTCGCTCGTAGCACTCTTATGTCGTCTAGATGGTAAAACGCGTGGGATTCCATATCTAGTTCGCTTTCCGTATTCAAAGCTCGCTGGAAGGTAGCAAAAGCCGAATGCAATTCGAGTATCACACTACTCAAACAATCCTCTGCTAGGTACCGTAAACGCCGTATACGTCCTACTGTCGTCAGCCATGTAAATCTGCCAGTATCCGTATTAAAGATAAAACGTTGACACAAAGCGCGCATGCCTCAATATTCTAGAATACTAAGTATTCGGTCGTGGGAAGTGGGCATTCAGCTACCGATAGTCAATGCGAATCGGGGCTCCACGACGGGTCTATCGCCAGGCCCACAAAAGTTTGTCCATTTGATGGTCAATGACTTGCTGCAGAGCCCTTTGGGACTGGGATAATCTTAGCAAGTTTCCATTTTTCAGGAAATACCGAAGTAGTGATTGCTGTATTCATAACATGTGTAACGTGATTTAGATTGTCGAAATTATAATTTTGACAAATTTAGGATTTATATCATCCAGTCCAACTGACATTTAACATAAATTCAAGGACTTCATAATTTCTGACACACCTGAAACTGAAGCTAATATCGCAGATAGGGGGATCACAATTAAGGTATTCATTGGCTAGGGCTTCAGGTACAGCGCAGTTGACGAACTTTTGGTTAAGCTCTTCAGCATTAGCTTCGACACTGGCTCTAAACTTTTGCTTTCCCACTCCAAATTCATTTATAATTCTCCATTTATCTTTTGACGAGATGGATTGTTAAAATTTATGGGAATAGAACTGCTTCTTACCATCATTAATCAATTTAACAACTGCATGTCGTAAACTTTTAAAGGTATCGTACAAAAAGTCTGTCTTAAGTCCCTTCGATTTGTTAAAGGCTTCATTTCTTTTTAGTATAGCTCTTTTAACGAAATATGTTAGCCAAGGCTTCTCACTAGGCTGGGGAAATTTCGATGGGACACAAGTATTATACAGATTACTATTCTACCCCGCAGATATTCAACCTGATCGTCAGCTATGGTCTTGTTTATATATTAAGGTCCAGTCACATTTATTAAATTCGTCAGATAAAAAGTTCATGTCTATATTTCTAAAGTCTCTATATGTATATATCCAACTTATTAATTCAAACATCATACGACACCAAAAAAGTTCATGTTTGGAGAGACAGGGGACGGCAATTTGGTCATACATGAGAGTTTTTAAGGAATCACTGACGAAGACCAAAGCCAAGAGTGTACTGCAAGTGAAAGTAAAATGGGTTGGATTAGTCGAATTGACAAAGGCCCAATTTCTCAATGTCCAGTTAGGTAAACTATCTGACGTTTAGTCAAATTTGAGTTTCTCAATGTTTGATATTTACTGATTTTTTTATCACGATATATCGTTAAGAATTATCGATAAGGCAAACAGCTGTCCCTTGAATTGTTTATGGATCTAAAACGGTATGTGTCGCCCGCGCGGTTTTATACAAAACACCTTGTTGTGACTTTCACGTGATGAAGAGTCAATGATGAGCAAATGCTGCTCGGGGGTGTGCATTCAATGTACTAATGACCAAGATGAGTCTTGCAATTAATAAATTTATTTCAAAAGTGTAAATCAAGTTAAGTTAAAGTTAAAGTTTCAAATCTTAATACGCGATACGAAGTGTGTAGTGCTGCTTTTCTGTTCCAACCTCGACTGACTGACCCAATTGAGAGAGTTTCTTCTTGCTGCCCTGTGAGATGGGTTGATAACAGCATCGAAGACTGTTAATGACTCAAATTGCACTGCTGAGTCACCAACTGCACTGTTACGTTTGCCAAATTGGATTAACGTCCGTACATGCCGGCCCCTTAATACTGGATCCAGTATTAGAAACACGACTTGCTGGATACTGAAATGAGACAAGTGTTCGTTATGGTATGCAAAAGGTGGAACAAAGTACAGGTGACGGTTTATCGATTATCAGAGTCGGTTTCAGTATAGTTTGCTATGGGTAGTAAGCAAATTTTAGAAACTGAGGGCTTATAAGTGCCTGCTGCCGTTCTAATCGTTGCTACTCGCACAAGATCATCAGTGCCAGGATGTAGTTCGATTATCCGACCGAGTTTCCATTCGTTTGTGGGTAAGCGATCATCTTTAATAATGACGATGTCGTTGATTTGAAGATTCTTCTGCTCTTGTCGCCATTTTGGCCGAGCTTGTAGATGGGAAAGCCAATCTGCACTCCATAGCTTCCAAAATTGCCGAACTATCCGTTGTCCTTCCAGAAAGAGGCAGTTTATTGATTTATCCTTTGGTGTAGGGTCAGGCAAAGCCATTAGGGAGTCACCTATTAGGAAATGGCCTGGAGTTAACACCGAGAGATCATGTGGATCCGAGGTTAATGGGCATAGAGGCCGAGAGTTAAGGCAGGCTTCGATTTGGACAAGCACTGACGATAGTTGTTCATAAGTCATTTTGATTCCTTTAACGGAACGGTGCAAATGCGTTTTGACTGCTTTGACATTTGCTTCCCATAATCCACCAAAATTTGGGCTGTGCGGGGGGTTGAAATGGCATTGAATATTCTTTACAGCGAGCTCCGGAACAATAACTTCCGTTACCTTCTGCAGAAAATCACGTTGCCAAAGTTGAATGGATTTATCTGCGCTAATGAAATTCGCGCCGCAATCGCTATAAATGTGTCGACATAATCCGCGTCGTCCAACAAAGCGTTGAAGAGCCCAGAGAAAATGTTGAGTATCAAGTCCAGTCACTGCTTCTAAGTGAACGGCTTTTGTGGCTAGGCAAATAAAAACAGCGATGTACGCCTTGTAGGTTTGATGTCCTCGAAGACGGGATGCTTTAATTTCAAAGGCTCCAGCGTAGTCCACGCCGGTAGTTTCAAATGCTCGAGTTGGCGGGTTAACACGGTGTGTTGGAAGATCTGCCATAAGTTGAGTTAAAGGCTTAGGTCGGTGCCTAAAACATTGAACACATTTTCGTAAAAGTTTCTTTACCGCTTGTTTTCCATCAATGATCCAAAACACCTGTCGAGCTGTTGCCAATGTCAACTGGGTGCCTCCGTGGAGCGTGTTTAGATGAGCGTTGCGAATCACCAGTTCCGTGAACGAATGATTCTTCGGTAATATGATCGGTGACCTTTGAGCTGCTGAGATGTGAATAGCATTTTTCAGTCTACCGCGTATCCTTAAGACTTGCTGTTCGTCTAAAAAGGGTGTAAGTTGTGATAGTTTGTTAGTTTTTGACAGTTCTTTGTTCAATTTAAGCTTTAGTATCTCTGCTCCATACGTTTCGGTTTGTACCAATCGCACAACATGAATTAGAGCATTTTGAAATTCAGCTGCGTTAATAGAACCATATCGTCGTTTTTCTGGTGGGTGCTTCGAATTATGAATGAAACGTTGAATATAAGCCATAACGAAGAACAATTTGTTATATGAGGAAAAGGACGATATAATCGAGTCTTGCGTCATGCATGTATAAGTGTGAACTGCTTTAGAGCGTTGTTCGCTTACAGTTTGCTCGTTGTTAGGAGAGACGAGCTCAGTAGTGGGCCATTCGGATTCATGCCGACGCAGCCAGGCAGGCCCATGCCACCATAGGCTGTGACTTGCTAGTTCACTTGGAGAGCAGCCACGCGTTGCACAATCTGCTGGATTTTCGGAAGTTGGTACATGTTGCCATTGAGCCGGCTTGCTGTGTTCCAAAATTTTTCCAATACGGTTTGCGACGAAAGTTTTCCATCGAGAAGGATCGCCATTAATCCAAAACAATACAATCATTGCATCAGACCAATAAAAAACAGGAGTCGTCTTCGTTGAAATCCGTAGATGTTTTAAAACCCATTTTGTTAATTGAGTGGCAAGTACTGCTCCCGAAAGTTCGACTCTTGGAACAGTCAATGGTTTAATAGGTGTGACTCTGCTTCGTGATGTGAGAAGTTGAGTGTGTACTGTGTTATCCTTGCACTGGACCCGAATGTATACGCATGCGGCATACGCCATTGTGGAACCATCACAAAAGATGTGCAGTTGGAGCGATTGAACATTCGTATGTTCTCAATTGTTGGTAGATGATCAAGAAAACCCTGCCATCGAGTTTGTAGCACCTGGGGAAGTAGTTCGTCCCATTCAAGTGCGCTGGTAAGTGAATTAGTGTGGCGTATTCGAGTACTCCAAACATCCTTTAATATGACCTTTGCTGATGTGATAATGGGAGTGACTAATCCCAAGGGGTCGTATAGCCGTGCTACTGTGGATAATAAAGATCTTTTAGTGAAAGAGACAGGAATTTCGAATTTAATTTTAAAACCATAAACATCTCTATTTGGATGCCAATACAAGCCTAGAGTTTTAATAGAGTCTTTGTTGTCAAATTCTAAAATGCTGGTGTTGGACCAATGCGTTTGTGGAATATTGGCTAGTAAAGCTGGGTGGTTTGAAGACCATTTACGAAGCTCCATGCCTGCCGACCTTAATACAGCAATGAGTTGATCGCGAGTCTCCAAGGCTTTGGCGAGAGTTGCGTGTCCACTTTGCACATCATCCACGTACATCTCGTTACGCAACACCTGCTCAGCCAACGGATATTGATGTCGCTCATCAGAGGCGAGTTGATGCAGGATACGTATCGCTATGTATGGAGCCGAAGCTGTACCAAACGTGACTGTGGTTAACGTGTATTCTTGAATTTGGTTGTGTTGGTTTCGCCACATGATACGTTGGTATTGCGCATCATCGGGATGCATGTCTATGCAGCGGTACATGCGCTGGATATCAGCAGCAAATACATATCGATGAAGGCGCCAGTTCAAAATGATACCTCCAAGGTCGTTTTGCAATTTGGGACCTATACACAGAATGTCGTTGAGAGACTTGCCGTTGGAGGTTTTGCAGGAGGCGTCGTACACAACTCGGACCTTGGTGGTGATGCTTTCTTCCTTGATGATTGCATGATGCGGTAAGGTACATGCTGTCACTGTTAACTTTCCGGCCGTATTTGTAGTGCAATGAGATTCTTCAGTGCCGGTGATGCCAGCTACTTGACCAAGATCAAAATATTCTTGGATGACGTTGCTGTATCGATCGTGAAGTTCAGGCTGTCGGTTCAATCTTCGTTCTAATAGGTGAAAACGGTTCAGAGCAGTTTGACGTGACTTTCCCAGGACTTGAGTAGGGTCAAAGTAGGTTTTAATGGAAGACGTACCAGATATTTCCCGTTACCTTGTCGTGTGTAAGTGCGTTGAAAATGTTCTTCGCACCATTGTTCTTCCATAGTTAGACTGCGTTCGGCGTTAATTTGATCGAGCTCAAAGAAGTTTTGAACGAGGGTGTCCAGCGTTGCATGATGGCATTTTATGAACACATTGGCAGATTTCGGTTTGTATAGTGGACCGAAGACGATCCATCCTAATTTAGTACGTTGCGCAATGGGTTCGTGTGGATGGCCTCTTTTGATTTCGGGCAATATGATATGCGGGATCACATCGACGCCGAGTAGTACGTCTATGCGATTGGACCTTGCAAAGTTAGGATCTGCTAGTGGAAGTTCCTTAAGATGTTGATAATCTTGTACAGGTAGATCCGTCCTTGGGATATTTGAAGTTACAGATCGTAACACAAAAGCGGTATCCACGAATATGTTAAAGGAAGGGTTTCCTGGCGAGCCTAGCATAAATTTTGTGGTGTACTTGCACTTGGTGTTGGAGTTCGCGCCGACCCCCGTAATCTCTGCTATGGTGCGGTTACGTAGTAAGCCGAGCATTTGAACGGCATGCTCAGTGATGAGAGTGGCTTCCGAGCCGTGATCAATGAGTGCTCTGACCACGGCGAATTGTCCAGTTTTGTGATTTTCCAACCGAATAAGAGCTGTTGCTAAAATCATGTTCCGTTGTGTAATGAGAGCCTAACGCCGAGCTGGTAGCGGCAGACGGGGCTCGGATGTTTTGAGATTCGGACACATTTATTTGAGTTGGATTCTGCGAAACAAATGTGTGATGAGTATTAGTTTGTACAGAAGGAAAGTGCAATAAAGTATGATGTTGTTGACCACATTGTAAACAGTTTCTGTTGCTTGTACATTGCGCCAGATAGTGCGAGGGGCTGAGGCAGTTTAGGCATGCCTTTGTGCGAACGACAATTTGTTTTCGTGCAAAACAATCCTTGGAGAGAAAGTCAGGACAACGTCGTAAAATGTGAGTGTCGCTGCAGTGGGCGCAGCGAATGTGGCTGTCGTGTCCGGCGGTGACATGAAAGCTGTTGCCCTTGTATGCGTGGTTGCCAGATCGTTTACCTGATGATCGGTGAGCGGGAGGCTGACCTACGGCTTGGCGATTTGGTGACGGTTCGTTGGACTTCCTATTTTCAATAATGTCCATACTGACCAAACGCGTATTAAGAAAGGCTTCCATAGTTGAGAAAGTAGGAATGTCCAGTGAACTGCCTAACGAATATTCCCAGGCTTGTAGTGTGCATACTGGTAGCTTCGTTACAAGGTAGTGCACCATCCAATGATCGCAAGTGTGGATTGGTATCTTAAGTCGCTTAAATTCGTTGATGCAAACGTTGGCGACATTTAACATGTTTTTAATATCTGACGAATTTTCATTTGTCGCTGTTGGCAAACTAAGCAAGGTGTTCATGTGATGCATGAACAGCAATCGAGGATTGTTGTAGCGTTTCATGATGAGGTTCCACGCCAGGTTATAATTGGAGTCAGTTAAGTCCATTTGGCGCACATCCTGATCCTGATCTGCCGGCAACGCTTGCTTTAGAAAATGAAAACGTTGAATGTTGGAAAGACTGGCGTTGTCATGAATGAGTTGCGCGAATACATCATGAAAGGCTGGCCAGTCGATAAATTTGCCAGAATATGTAGGTACTGGCAACTTTGGCAGCTGCACGGAAGACTTCGGCAGTGCTTCTCGCATGGTTGAATGATGAACAACTTCGGATTCTTGGGCGGTATTTGTTGTCGACGGAAAACTAGAATCGTGTGCCTCCAAGATTGTGCAATAAATTAAGCTGTGATCCTCTTCGAATTGGTTGGAAAGATCTTCCGTAAAATACTTGTGCGAGGTTGGACACGCACTTACAATAATCTAGCTATGATTTTTTTGAAATTGATTTGAAAACTCTTCTAATTTATTAAAACGCACTTGAAAGTATTGTTTGGTTTTTCGCGCTGTACTGTCTTTATTAAAGTTGATGAAGGCTTGTTTTAGTCTTTTATGTATATCGCATTGTAGAGCGTACACTCTTTCATACGAGGCTTCATCACTCGTGTTCTCAGTAGACATGCTGTTCTCTTTCGATTTACCGTTTATGTATGTTTTACTTCGAACCTAGATGCATACAACAACCAACACTTACCTTCTCAGTCGTACAAGCCTGACTTAAGCGAAACAGAGTTTTTGGTGTGGGAGTGAGAGCCGCGATGATCGTTCCAGACAAGTTTGACGTTGAAGTATGACGCAACACGTTCGATGCGACGGTGTGTGAGGTGATGTGCGCTCTCTGAGTCGCGCTGTCGACGAACTTCTTCTGCTCTCCCTTTGGTCCGTTATACAAACTTCTCCTGCTCTCCTTTTGGTCCGTTGTTCTTTGACTTGAGGCGTGCCAAGTCTGGCATGCATGAGTTTAGGATGACCTTAAGATGACTTTGACTGACTCTCGACAACGTTAATAACTTGATTTACTTTAGAAACACTTTACTAGACTGTGTGAATGGTTCCCCCCATGGGCCACCAAAAATGTTGTGACTTTCAAGTGATGAATAGTAAATGATGAGCAAATGCTGCTCGGGGGTGTGCATTCAATGAACTAATGACAAATATGAGTCTGGCAATTAACAAGTTTATTTCATAAGTGTAAATCAAGTTAAGTTAAAGTTAAAGTTTCAAATCTTAATACGCGATACGAAGTGTGTAGTGCTGCTTTTCTATTCCAACATCGACTGACTGACCCAATTGAGAGAGTTTCTTCTTGCTGCCCTGTGAGATGGGTTGATAACAGCATCGAAGACTGTTAATGACTCAAATTGCACTGCTGAGTCACCAACTGCACTGTTACGTTTGCCACATTCGATTAACGTCCGTACACACCTCACTTATTCTCGCGGCGGGGAGGTAAGGTTGAGTGAGAAAAATAAGCTGTGCGTAATAGTTTTCAAGTTTTCGTTATCACTCGTTGAAATACCATGAATGCGAACCTCATTTGCAATGTTGGCATTCTCCTCTGCCATCTGCCAAGCTCCCAGTTTTGCCTCGAGATCAGATACCCTTTCCCGAAGTGCCTGAATGTTTTCATCCTCGAGATACTGGACTCTCTTGGCGAGTAGCTCAAACTATCTGACGTTTAGTCAAATTTCAGTTTCTCAATGTTCGATATTTACTGATTTTTTTATCATGATATATCGTTAAGAATTATCGATAAGGCAAACAGCTGTCCCTTGAATTGCTCATATATATTTTGTTATTAAATCAAAATGTCATCACATAAAAGATTGTTTTATGTCCATGCAACGGAGACGCAATTTGATGAAACAGAGCCAAGCATAAATAACACGAGAATTTGTAGGGATAGGGTGAACTATTTCACTGATCTGGATGATGCCAAATTTGTACAGCGGTTTAGACTAACAAAACCTACATGCAAAAACATTCTTGCAAGGATTGTAGATTAATTGGCTGGCCGTAGTAATAGGGAAACAATTAAGTTTTTTTGCGCTCAAATTAACCATATGTGGGATTTAATTAGATTAAGTTACCATGATTTGTCGTGTGTGTCCAAGTGGGCAAGTAGCAATAGCTTATGTCTAAATCCGTCTTAATCTAAATGTATAGTTATTTATAAAAAGTACCTGAACACGGACAATTTAAGTAAATTTGTAGTTGACAATGCAGAAATCAGCTATGTATATAAGGCAGATAACTTAGGTATTACTACTAGTCTCCTGGACTGACCATACTAACAAAGCTGTAGGTAAGACATACAGTGTCCTACGCCAATTGTCTTTGGCGCAACCATTCTTGCCAATCAATATTAAAATGACGGTTGCAAAAGCATTAATGGTTCCAGTTTTAATGTACGGTATAGAAGTTTTTTGTAAGTGAGACGCCGCCAGCCAGCAAAAGATTAAAGTAGCCTTTAACGGCATAGCTAGATTTGTGTTTTCACTTGGTCGTACAGATCACGTTTCTGGTTTCGCTAATAGAATTTTTGACTTGGACTTAAATAACTGGACGAATTATAAAATTTTAATACTGCTTTACAAAATCATTTTAACAAACACTCCTGAGTACCTTTTTGAGAAGTTGCGTTTCAATTTGTCGCAGAGGACCAATAATATTGCTTGCTTTAGAACCAAACTTTGTTGTTCTAATATACACTTTTTTATCTGGGCTGTTCGACTCTGGAATCAGCTGCCACCCTACTTGAAAACTATTAGTAGCGCACCTCTATTTAACAAGAAATTAAAGAATTATTTAAAAAATCAAAACAACACTTTATAAAATTTAATAGGCATGTATTACCAAAATATTAAATTTCATTTCATTTTTATTTTATTTTTAAGAATTAATTTTTTGTTTTTAAATGTCTTAAATGTTTTAAATTGTTTGCTTTTAATGTGATTTGTTTAGTATTTTAAGTTTTAAAATTTTAAGTTTAGTTTAACTGTTTTCATGTCAAATCTGATAGTGACTAGTGCATTTATCTAAAAGTGTAAAACTTGTAGCACTAGGAATATTTTAAATAAAATTAAATTAAATTAAAAAAAAAAAAAACAGAAATCATGCAATGTTGCCGGAAAACAGCAAAAATCAGCTGAACCGCTTGCTTTATATGGAATGATTTGTATATATGTGGCAACGCTGTAAGGGCGATAGTTACTTATCGATGAAAGGTTATTTTGCCTTTGAGAAAACCAAACCGTTTAAGGCCCAATTTCTCAATGTCCGGTTAGGTAAACTAACTGACGTTTAGTCAAATTTGAGTTTCTCAATGTCCGGTTAGGAGTAAATGAAAAACAAACTAACCGGATGGCTGGGTCGCGTTTAAAATTTAAGCTGATTTTTTGTCACGATATATCGTTAAGAATTATCGTAAGGCAAACATCTGTCCCTTGCATTGTTTATTTATTTTGTTATTAAATCAAAATGGCTTCACATAAAAGAGTGTTTTATGTCCATGCATTTCACTGAACTGGAAGATGCCAAATTTGTACAGCGGCTCAGGCTTACAAAATCTACGTCCAAAATCATTCTTGCAAGGATTGTAGATCAATTGGCTTGCCAAAATAAAAGGTAAACAATTAAGTTCTTTTGCGCTCGAATTAATCATAAGTGGGATTTTAAACAGAAATCATTCAATGTTGCCGGAAAACAGCAAAAGTAAGCTGATCCGCTCGCTATATTTGGCACAATGTGGCAACGCTGTTAAGGCGATAGTTACTTATCGATGAAGGGTAAATTTGGCTTTGAGAAAACCAAATCGTTTAACTCTAGCAATAAATTAAATTTGCGTTTGGCTAAGCGAAAATTTAACCGGACATTGAGAAATTGGGCCTAACTCGACCAGTAAATTAATTTTGCGTTTAGCTAAACGAAAATTTAACCGGACATTGAGAAACTGGGCCTAAGTGTAATCCAAGTGATTCCATATTGTTGGTTAGATCATTCTGGGACAATACCTTGCTATTCAAATCCCCCAGAATCGCAATGTCAATATATGCAACAGTTAACATAGAAATTCACGAAATTTTACGAAGATACTATGGACAGCTCATTTCCACAAAAATAAACTCAGACTTCCTTCTTCATGTTTACACAATAACTTAGATCGCAGCTTATAATTAACAATAATTGCCACGCCTCCTCCATGTCCAACACGATCTGCACAAAATATAGTAAAACCTTCACATGAAACTAACAGATCACACATTTGAGTCATATACCCTGTTTCCGAGACACACACTACATCAACATTTGACTTAACAAACATATATCGAAATTCATCCATCTTTCTGACTAAACTTTGAGCATTAATATGGCAAATGTTAAGCCCATTGTGTTGCTTAGCTAGAACTCTTGTGAAGAAGGACAAATAACGCCCTCCCCCACATTTTGGATTATGAATGTTTGAAGATTGGTTTTGATTTTTGTTAAAGATTAAGTATGATTAAGTATGATAAGTGACCCACATTGAATGAAATGAAATTGTTTTATAGGTTAAGGATCATGGATTAAGATCATTTAAATTGCCACGAAGGCCTTCGTACTGAAGTTGACGTTTATTAGATAATAGAGATTAATTGATAAGGGATGCCACGAAGGTATGAATTAACTAGTATTTAGAAGCAGAGTGGCCAGATGATGCGAAAGCACTAAGCAGAGCTTTCGACCCTCAACACGCGATCCACCAAACTACAAAAGCTCGAGGGTATCGACGAAGAAGGGCCGAACGCGAGCCGCGAAGATGCAGCGAGACAGTCGAGTGCGAACCTTGAAAGCGTGCGGGAGTGGTAAACGCAACGCAAGTGAAAGTGACAAAGAGAAACGTATAAGGAATAAAAATAAGCAGCGCCGAGGAAAGATATACCGAGGAACCGGAGAGAAGACCGTACAGAGAAGAACAGATTAAGAAAAGGGTTTGAGATTAATACGTGAGTAAGATAATCACCTGTATATTAGATTTAAACCCCCTTCCCGCTAAGACTAACGCGTGACTTATACCGTGGCTTAAGTACATATATATAGAGAATAAAGTGAACAATAGTCACATAAAACGTGTGTTTACTCTGTGTAGTACAGTGTCTGATACCCTGTGATTCAAATCCACAGAGGCACGTGTTCTATCAACGATAAGGTGCAGAGGCGATTGAGGCAACAACCCAATCCACACCCTCGCCAGCTAATTTACCAGACGGCACTCGTGAGGCTAGCCCGCGGTGGCGTAAGGTAAGCTTAGCGATCAGATAAGGTAGCAATTGTGGTGTCGGCCCGGTTGGTACCCTAACTGATCAGTAGTTGACAGGATATGACTTTACGTCGGATCACTATTTGACTCTCCTTAACGCTATACTTTGGGTTTCAGCAAGTTATAAATTACTTGTAACCAGCCTTGGCCAGACTGAGATCTGTACCTCGGCAAATCACTACTTTACAAGTGGCGCCCGAGCAGGGACCTAAAGTATTAGCGGGTGGTGTAAACTAGAATTAAAGCCCCCAGTAACATCACTAAAAAGTGCGCAAATTGCGATTCAAGTAGAGTACGCGTATACCCGGTGATACCCTGTTTTACTACGCGCATGTAAAACGGTGGATGTTAAACGGCATTCGAACATCGAGATTTTGTGCAATTGTCGCGGCATAACGAAAGAAAACAAAAACGGGCAAAGCGATAGAATCAACGGGATCATAGCGAACAGAGTGTGTAAGGCGTGTTGAATCGGTCGCAGCTGCAGAATAGCAAAGAAAACGTAAACGGCGATAAGGTAACGGGACTTGCTTGAATCCGCGCGGTCGATTTGAGTCGCAGCGAACGAGACGGTGAAAACGTGCGCGCCGATTACCTAACGGAACCGTGTAAGTTATTGCGGCTGGCAACCGTCGGTGAACGCGGCGAACTTGAAAGCGGGTGAGCCGATCACCTAACGGAAAATTCTCACGTCGACGCGAGCAGCACAGGGTGCCTAAAATCTTAAGAAGTCAAAGCGGTTGACTCAAGAAAAAAAAAAATAAGGCACAGTGGGACGATACCGACGAAAGTGAACACTGTTCGGATTAGGAATAGTTGTCTTGGTAACCATTAGAAACAAAATAAGTGAACGGATTGGGTGCACTGTGGGTCGCAGAGTATTGTAAAGGTGTTTTAAAAATTTTATAAATTTTTTTTTTTTTTTGGTCAACAACGATAAATAAATAAAAGCTAAAATAAAAAAATAAATAAAAGCTAAAATAAATAAATAAGTAACAAAAAACAAGTAAGAAGGCTCTAGTCGAGAAATCCCGACTAGGACATACCCTTAACCCCATACGTATCGTGCACAGTCATTTGTGTGTATTTACCCAGAAACCAATATGGCCAAAATGACCAAAATTTCAAACTGAGATACCTCCGGTGTTTCTTAACCGATATTAATTAAATTTAAATTTTTGAAATGTTCATTATTTTATCAATAGTTTGAAACCTCGTTTTTACAATTTTTAAATTCAAGATTTTTGTGTTATCGATCACATGTGTATATCGGAAACCAGAAATGTTATCGAAAATTTAAAGCAAACTTGATCTGCTCAGGGTATAGGAGAGCTTAAGTTTAAAGTTTGAAGTCTCTAGCTTTTATAGTCTCTGAGATCGGCGCGTTCATACGGACGGACAGACAGACGGACAGACAGACGGACAGACAGACGGACAGACGGACATGGCTAGATCGACTCGGCTGTTGATGCTGATCAAGAATATATATACTTTATAGGGTCGGAGATGCTTCCTTCTGTCTGTTACATACATTTGCACAAAACCATTATACCCTTATTTACCCATTTTATGGGTTAAGGGTATAAAAAAAAAAATATAATAATAAAAATTTTCTGGTTTTCATTGAATAAATTTTGGAGAATTTTTTTTATACACATAACACAACTGAGATTTTGGAGGAAATTTTTTTTGTTTGCTTTCATTAAACTTTGGAGAATTTTTTTTTACAATAATAATCTGCGATGGAGAAACCACCAGTCAGCGAATCTGCCGGCATGGAGCCTGGAGGCTGCACCAACCCAGGGGTGGGCCGACAATGGGTCTACGACTGCCGGAAGGAGGATTTAGAATATATTTCTGAGGAGTTAGGTTTGGGAAAATGCTCAACAGTGTCAGACTACCGGAAAACAGTATGCGAATTTATAAAAAGAGACGGGCATACGAACGAGGTGTGGACACGTTTGGCTGACTGGGAGTTACGTTTCGCGAAGTTTGAGACGTCGCCAATCCAGACCGATAAACCTGCCGTAGGCCGAAGACCACGACAAAAAACGGGATCCGATGTGGCAATCCCATCGGGTTGGGCTGGAACGGCGACAACTATACTCTCGTCGAACCGGGACATCCACAACAGCACAACGTTAAATCCAATGGTGACGAAAGAACCCATCCCTCGTATCCATGTCCAGTCACCTGCTAGTACACCGGTGGTACATAGTCAGGTCGAGCCGGCTGGCTACCGACATGCGGAGGAGGGATGTTACAGCCATAGAAACAGCGTGGTTGTACCAGAACTGGTCCGGAAGTGGGGTGTTAGGTTCAATGGGTATACGGACCCACTTGTATTCCTCGAGGTGGTTGAAAAGCGAGCAAGTATGTATGAGATCAGTCTAGAGCGATTACCACGGGCAATATGTGAGGCGCTTACAGATCAGGCCGCGGGGTGGTTTTCTGTCAGTCAGTTGATGGACGCCACATGGAGAGTTTAGGAGCGCATTCTTAGATTTCTTCCAGCCGCCGGAATATTATCAACGACTCGAGGATGATATCAGGATCCGCCGGCAGCGCGTCGGAGAAAGTTTTAAGAATTACATGATTGACCTCCGAAGGATGATGCGACACGCAAGGTATACGGCAGAGCAGGAGTTATATAGAGTGTATGAAAACTTGTCGTCAGATTATCGACGAAGCATTCGCAGGCGCGAGTTCAAGACATTGGAGAAACTAACACAGTTGGCGGCAGAATACGAGACCCTGGAGGAACGGGATCGGAGAGATGCGGCGGCGAGGTATGGCGCGCGGACTGTCCCGAAACAGTATAATCCGTTCAAATCACCACCACAGCCAGTTGCGAGGATTGAGGAGCCAGTTACAGCACCGCGTAGCGAAACGGGGGTAATAGCGAAACGAATGCTGAGTCACGAGATGCCTAGGACGCCCTTGAATAAATGAGTGTGCTATAACTGTTCGCAGGCGGGTCACTTTGCCATAGAGTGTCCTAATCCGCGAGTGCAGTTTTGTAGGGAGTGTGGTACCCAAGGAGTCAGAACGAGCGAGTGTTGTCCGGGGCGGGAAACGAGCCACGGCACCAGCTGGGACGGGATCAGGTGGGTGCCGACTCGAAGCAGTCCCGAAACTAGAATACCCTTTAAGAGTGGAGGATGGGAGGATAGTCGCTACAGTTAAGGTCGGGGACCAGGTAGCGACAGCAACGGTGGATTCAGGGGCAACTAGAAGTTTCATAAGTGAGAAATTTTCTAAAGGGTTAAAAAAATGTGAAGTATTGACAGCCAACGCGAAGATTCGCTTAGCAGATGGGTCGGCATTGGAGGTAAAAGAATTATTCAGGGGAAAGGTTAGTTTAGCGGGGGCAGAGGTCACGATGGACATGCTCGTGATGCCTTCGATGCTAGATAACCTAATATTGGGAATAGATTTTTTATGCCTGGTAGGGACGACAATACAGTGCGGGAACGCGCGGCTGATATTGGAAGCCGAGAAGGCACCGAACAAGGACGGCGACAGGGTCAGAATAGAACCCGAGTCAAGTGCAAGGCAAGGATACACCAAGCGGAAACAAAGTGAAACAGGAGAAGTCCAGGAAACGCGTCAGCCGGATGTCACCGTAAGAACCATCACCAACACAGGAAAGGATACAGTGCCGGGCGCTGAGAAAAAGATATCAGACAAAGGAGGAGGACAAGAGACAAATGCTACTATACCTGCCACAACGCTGCCAGACAAGATAGCCGTAGACGAACAGGAGTGGCCGGCGGATTTGGAACCGGGAATACAGGAATTGTTAAGGTCGGAATTGGCTCTCTTCGATGGACTCCAGGGCGTGTCCAACGTTGCCGAGCACAGGATCATCATGAAGGACGATAAGCCTATAAAACAAAGGTATTACCCGAAGAACCCGGCGATGCAGCAGGTAATCAATGCACAAGTGGACGAACTACTGCAGGCCGGCGCGATAGAGCCATCTCGTAGTCCGCACAGTGCCCCAATTGTACTTGTTCGCAAGAAAACGAACGAGTGGCGGATGTGCATCGACTACAGGCAACTGAACGCGCACTCCGTACCCGATGCATACCCCCTGCCCAGGATAAATCACATTTTAGAGCGATTAAGGCATGCGCGGTATATCTCGACACTCGACCTGAAACACGGCTACTGGCAAATTCCCATGCCAGCGGATAGTAGAGAGTGCACAGCGTTTACGGTTCCTGGCAGAGGGTTGTTCCAGTGGCGAGTAATGGCCTTTGGCTTGCACTCTGCATGTGCCACATTTCAGCGAGCTTTAGACACGGTTATCGGACCAGATATGGAGCCCCATGCGTTTGCCTATCTGGACGACATAATTGTGATCGGAGCGACAAAAGAACAACACGTGACGAACCGCCAAGAAGTATTCCGACGCTTGAGAGCAGCAAACCTGAAGTTAAACCGGAAGAAGTGTTCCTTCTTCCAGAAGGAACTAATCTACTTGGGACACCTAGTGAGCGGAGAAGGAATTAAAACCGACCCTGCAAAAGTAGAAGCAATTCAGAACCTGAAAGCCCCGACGAATGTTAAGGAACTTCGACGCTGCTTGGGCATGGCCTCATGGTATCGACGCTTTGTGCCCAATTTCGCGACAGTGGTCCAGCCGATAACAGCTCTATTGAAGAAGGCTAGGAAATGGTCATGGGGCGAGGAGCAACAGGTGGCGTTAGATACACTGAAGCACAGTTTGACCACCGCCCCCGTTCTAACATGTCCTGATTTTTCCGCGAAGTTTATTTTGCAGACAGACGCGAGCGATTTTGGCCTGGGAGCGGTGCTCACGCAGATGATCGATCAACAGGAGTGTGTCATAGCCTATGCTAGCCGGAAACTGAATAAGGCAGAAGAAAACTATTCAGCAACCCAGAAGGAATGTCTGGCGATAGTGTGGTCGATTAGGAAATTGAGATGCTACTTGGAAGGATATCGGTTCGAGGTAATAACGGACCACATGGCGTTAAAGTGGCTAAACTCAATTGAGAGCCCGTCAGGGAGAATTGCGCGCTGGGCATTGGAGCTCCAGCAATATCAGTTCGATGTGCGATACCGAAAAGGGAAGCTGAACGTAGTGGCAGATGCCCTGTCGCGTCAGCCGTTAGAAGACTGTCAACAGATGGTACACTAGAAGGCGCCCGACAAGTGGATAAGAAAGCTCAAGGACAAGATTTCGAAGGACCCGAAGAAATACGCGGACTACGTGGAGGAAAACGGTCAGCTTTACAGGCACCTTGGACACCGCGCGGGCGACGAAGACTACATACCGTGGAAGTTGTGCGTCGACGAGGACCAGAGGAAGAGAGTGCTCCTGGAATGCCATGATGCGCCGACGGCAGGACACCAGGGAGTGCGCAAGACGATAATGCGCTTATTACAACGGTATTACTGGCCCGGGATGTTCCGAGACGCTGCCAAATACGTCAAATGCTGCGAAGTGTGTCAAAAATTCAAGACAGAACAGGTGAAGCCGGCTGGACAAATGTTGACATGACAAGTTGCCGAGCCTATGGCTGTATTATGTGCGGACTTCGTGGGTCCCTTGCCACGATCAAAACACGGTAATACCATGTTGCTCGTGTTTCACGACGCATTTTCGAAATGGGTGGAATTAGCCCCCTTGAGGAGAGCAACGGCGGCCCAGCTACAAAAGGCGTTTCGCGAACGAATACTTTGTAGATTCGGGATACCCAAAATGTTCGTATGCGATAATGATGTGCAGTTTGCGAGTCGGAGTTTCAGGTCGTTCTTGAACTCGTTAGGTGTGGAGATCCAGCATACAGCACCTTACTGCCCTCAGGAAAATCCGACGGAAAGATCGAACAGAACCATCAAGACCATGGTAGCGCAATACATTTCAGGAAGTCAAAGTTCGTGGGACGAACTGCTACCGGAGATTTCATTGGCAATTAACACCAGCGTCGCAGACTCGACGGGATTTTCTCCAGCTTTCCTAATGCAAGAAAGAGAACCAAGGTTGCCAGCCACTTTATATGACGAAGCAACACCAGGATCGGGAAATGTGCCCGAGACACCGGAAGAAAAAGCAGGCAAGCTGAAAGAGGTTTTTAGCATTGTTCGGAGCAATTTACAGCGTTCGTCGAAAGACCAAGGGCGGAGCTACAACCTCAGAAGAAGAGAGTGGCGGCCGGGGCTCAACACGTTGGTGTTACTGAGTACACACAACCAACTATCGAAGGCTAACGACAGGTTTTGCGGCAAAACTCGCTCCCAAATACGATGGCCCATTCCTCGTAAAGAAGTTTGTGTCACCAAACATCGTACGATTGGTGAAAGTAGGACAACGTAAAGGCCGAGTCGCAAGCATAGCCCAGCTGAAACCATTCTACCAGGAAGGCGAAGACGGCGAGGATCACCAAGAGGAGGAAGGACAAGACCGGGATACGGAGGAAAAGACGGCATAAACCAAGTCGGAAATGAGAAAAGTCGACTAGAGCATTGTGGAAGAAAAAAAAATAACACTCCCAACTCTAACAACTTTTTTTTTTCCCCAACCAAAACATACAAAGAGAATAGGTTAATAACGTTTCAAATTTTAATTCACAGGAAAATGAGCTACGAGATCGTAGTAATCAGCAGTGACGAGGAGGTACCGTCCGGCGAGGAAAGCCCGTCGGACGAGGAGACGACCCCAAGTACGGAGGGAAACAGCAGCGAAGCCCCACCGAGTGTTCAAGTGGAAGATGCTGACTCAACCAGCGACGAGGAGGACCGCAACCAGGGTGGGCATCAAGATCAATATCAGAGGGATCCCCGCAGGAACCATCCCACCTACCAAAGGCAGGAACGCGAAGACAGCCCGCCGACGTACCGCCACACGGTTTACCGCACGGAGCAGGTAGCGGCGTACCGAGTGGACGGGGCAGTCATTTTGATGAGGGTGGAGACGACCACGGCGGTCATCGAGAAGGAGGACGCGCAGGCCCCACAACCGCGCGTCGAAGAGCCTCCATCCCCTCCACACTACCCCGCCTTGGAGCAATCACCGGTGGAGGAAAAAAGCAACGAGGAGGACAATTCAGAAGAAGGTTCAGCTGCTCTAACCTCAGAGGTGTCAACCCGTGCGTCCCCAACCCCGGAGCCATACGAGGGCTTCGAATTGAGTGACGAAGGCCTCAAAGCGGAGGTAGGAAACTTCATATGCCCAGGTAGACCGGAGGACATGCCCAAGGATTGGTTTCCCCAGGTGTTCACGGTAATCCCTGAAAGTTGGACAGTCTATCCAGGCGACTACATTTTGACAGAGGACGCGATAGCCGAGATCCAGAAGGAACTAGATAAATACAGGCAATCACCGATTCAACGCAGGACGCGACTCAGGGCGAGGGCCGGAGCCGACTTGTACAATGTGACGGCACACCCCGACGGGAGGGTAACGATCACCCTGGTGGAGAAAGGGGGGGTGTGAAGAAGGACAAATAGTGCCCTCCCCCACATTTTTGATTATGAATGTTTGAAGATTGGTTTTGATTTTTGTTAAAGATTAAGTATGATTAAGTATGATAAGTGACCCATTGAAAGAAATGAGATTGTTTTATAGGTTAAGGATCATGTATTAAGATAATTTAAATTGCCACGAAGGCCTTCGTACTGAAGTTGACGTTTATTAGATAATACAGATTAATTGATAAGGGATGCCACGAAGGTTTGAATTAACTAGTAAATAAATACCGCCCAAAAGTATAATAGTCAATAAGCAACGTCGGTTTCAAAACAGAACGGCCATTAGAAACAGAGTGGCCAGATGATGCGAAAGCACTAAGCAGAGCTTTCGACCCTCAACACGCGATCCACCAAACTACAAAAGCTCGAGGATATCGACGAAGAAGGGCCGAACGCGAGCCGCGAAGATGCAGCGAGACAGTCGAGTGCGAACCTTGAAAGCGTGCGGTAGTGGTAAACGCAACGCAAGTGAAAGTGACAAAGAGAAACGTATAAGGAATAAAAATAAGCAGCGCCGAGAAAACATATCCCGAGGAACCGGAGAGAAGACCGTACAGAGAAGAACAGATTAAGAAAAGGGTTTGAGATTAATACGTGAGAAAGTTAATCACCTGTATATTAGATTTAAACCCCCTTCCCGCTAAGACTAACGCGTGACTTATACCGTGGCTTAAGTACATATATATAGAGAATAAAGTGAACAATAGTAACATAAAACGTGTGGTTACTCTGTGTAGTACAGTGTCTGATACCCTGTGATTCAAATCCACAGAGGCACGTGTTCTATCAACGATAAGGTGCAGAGGCGATTGAGGCAACAACCCAATCCACACCCTCGCCAGCTAATTTACCAGACGACACTCGTGATGCTAGCCCGCAGTGGTGCAAGGTAAGCTTAGCGATCGGATAAGGTAGCAATTGTTGTGTCGCCCGGTTGGTACCCTAACTGATCAGTAGTTGACAGGACACGACTTTACGTCGGATCACTATTTGACTCTCCTTAACGCTATACTTTACAAGTGGCGCCCGAGCAGGGACCTAAAGTATTAGCGGGTGGTGTAAACTAGAATTAAAGCCCCCAGTAACATCACTAAAAAGTGCGCAAATTGCGATTCAAGTAGAGTACGCGTATACCCGGTGATACCCTGTTTTACTACGCGCATGTAAAACGGTGGATGTTAAACGGCATTCGAACATCGAGATTTTGTGCAATTGTCGCGGCACAACGAAAGAAAACGAAAACGGGCAAAGCGATAGAATCAACGGGATCACAGCGAACAGAGTGTGTAAGGCGTTTTGAATCGGTCGCAGCTGCAGAATAGAGAATAAAACGTAAACGGCGATAAAGTAACGGGCCTTGCTTGAGTCCGCGCGGTCGACAAAGATTTGAGTCGCAGCGAACGAGACGGTGAAAACGTGCGCGCCGATTACCTAACGGAACCGTGTAAGTTATTGCGGCTGGCAACCGTCGGTGAACGCGGCGAACTTGAAAGCGGGTGAGCCGATCACCTAACGGAAAATTCTCACGTCGACGCGAGCAGCACAGGGTGCCTAAAATCTTAAGAAGTCAAAGCGGTTGACTCAAAAAAAAAAAATAAGGCACAGTGGGACGACACGATGTGATTTGAAAACGACTCTGAATTGATGTCGCCGACGACAACGGGAATACGGGCGTATAACTTAAACATTAAAACTTTTAACGTTTTTGATTTTCTTACATCAACTTTGTGCTGCTGTGCTGCCACCTATTTATACCCTTAACCCAAAAAATGGGTAAATAAGGGTATAATGGTGCGTGCGTTCATGTATATAGAGAAAGCATGCGTGCATCGTTGTTATGCAGTGCTGCCAACTTAGCAATTTAGTTGCTAGATCTGGCAACTTTTAAAAAAATTTGCAACTATTTTTTTAAAAATGCAACTTTCTTATAGAACTACAAATTTTATTTTGTATACAATCTATGCATTTTGTATACATTTTTGCCATCGAATGCACAAATTTGGATTAATTGTAGCTTACAAATATATCGGAACTTGTATTTAACTCCATGGATCGATTATATGAACAACTTGATAGTGTTTGATAACTCTTTTAATGTGATCGGTGATTGAAACAATTATGTGGTACCGTATGAGTACTTGACCCAAATTACTGGAAATAAGCACGCCGACGAATGCGTAGCTGATGAGCTGGATGATATGTTAAGTTTCCTGTAGCTAAAAGTTAATATTATTGTTTATGTTCCTTCTTAATTAAAGTGCTTTCTATTTTTATTTGTATGTTCCTGAAAATACATATGTTATTTGTTGAAAATGAACATTTTAATGGCTTAGAAACTTTTTTGGCAATTTATACAATATATTTAGCAACTTTTTTTCCCAAATCTAGCAATTTTTGCCTCGAAGATTCAGCCAGCACTGTTGTTATGTGAGGCGATAGTACTTTTGTTTGATCGGCTTGCCATTATTTTTAATGATCCGTTGCTGCTACCCTGGACTCCATCGAAAAGAGATAACACGCTCTTACCTAGCTCACGTTCTTCGACAGCAAAACTGTAGACAAAGCGGAATAATTCACTGTGCTAAGTTGAAATACCCTTTATCGCAATATTAGATGGGAATCAATAAAACGACTTACATATAATTTAAATATAAAATATAACTTATTTTGACTATTTTAATACAAAATACCAGAAAAGTTAACTCCCAATAAACTTTTTAAATTATTCGAACTACCCTACCTATTTATCAATATACTGGAAGACTTATAACGCTTTGTGCCCAATTTCGCGACAGTGGTCCAGCCGATAACAGCTCTGCTGAAGAAGGCTAGGAAATGGTCATGGGGCGAGGAGCAACAGGTGGCGTTAGATACCCTGAAGCACAGTTTGACCACCGCCCCCGTTCTAACATGTCCTGACTTTTCCGCGAAGTTTATTTTGCAGACAGACGCGAGCGATTTTGGCCTGGGAGCGGTGCTCACGCAGATGATCGATCAACAGGAGTGTGTCATAGCCTATGCTAGCCGGAAACTGAATAAGGCAGAAGAAAACTATTCAGCAACCGAGAAGGAATGTCTGGCGATAGTGTGGTCGATTAGGAAATTGAGATGCTACTTGGAAGGATATCGGTTCGAGGTAATAACGGACCACATGGCGTTAAAGTGGCTAAACTCAATTGAGATCCCGTCAGGGAGAATTGCGCGCTGGGCATTGGAGCTCCAGCAATATCAGTTCGATGTGCGATACCGAAAAGGGAAGCTGAACGTAGTGGCAGATGCCCTGTCGCGTCAGCCGTTAGAAGACTGTCAACAGATGGTACACTAGAAGGCGCCCGACAAGTGGATAAGAAAGCTCAAGGACAAGATTTCGAAGGACCCGAAGAAATACGCGGACTACGTGGAGGAAAACGGTCAGCTTTACAGGCACCTTGGACACCGCGCGGGCGACGAAGACTACATACCGTGGAAGTTGTGCGTCGACGAGGACCAGAGGAAGAGAGTGCTCCTGGAATGCCATGATGCGCCGACGGCAGGACACCAGGGAGTGCGCAAGACGATAATGCGCTTATCACAACGGTATTACTGGCCCGGGATGTTCCGAGACGCTGCCAAATACGTCAAATGCTGCGAAATGTGTCAAAAATTCAAGACAGAACAGGTGAAGCCGGCTGGACAAATGTTGACACGACAAGTTGCCGAGCCTATGGCTGTATTATGTGCGGACTTCGTGGGTCCCTTGCCACGATCAAAACACGGTAATACCATGTTGCTCGTGTTTCACGACGCATTTTCGAAATGGGTGGAATTAGCCCCCTTGAGGAGAGCAACGGCGGCCCAGCTACAAAAGGCGTTTCGCGAACGAATACTTTGTAGATTCGGGATACCCAAAATGTTCGTATGCGATAATGATGTGCAGTTTGCGAGTCGGAGTTTCAGGTCGTTCTTGAACTCGTTAGGTGTGGAGATCCAGCATACAGCACCTTACTGCCCTCAGGAAAATCCGACGGAAAGATCGAACAGAACCATCAAGACCATGGTAGCGCAATAGGCTAACGACGGGTTTGCGGCAAAACTCGTTCGCAAATACGATGGCCCATTCCTCGTAAAGAAGTTTGTGTCACCAAACATCGTACGATTGGTGAAAGTAGGACAACGTAAAGGCCGAGTCGCAAGCATAGCCCAGCTGAAACCATTCTACCAGGAAGGCGAAGACGGCGAGGATCACCAAGAGGAGGAAGGACAAGACCGGGATACGGAGGAAAAGACGGCATAAACCAAGTCGGAAATGAGAAAAGTCGACTAGAGCATTGTGGAAGAAAAAAAAATAACACACTCCCAACTCTAACAACTTTTTTTTTTCCCCAACCAAAACATACAAAGAGAATAGGTTAATAACGTTTCAAATTTTAATTCACAGGAAAATGAGCTACGAGATCGTAGTAATCAGCAGTGACGAGGAGGTACCGTCCGGCGAGGAAAGCCCGTCGGACGAGGAGACGACCCCAAGTACGGAGGGAAACAGCGGCGAAGCCCCACCGAGTGTTCAAGTGGAAGATGCTGACTCAACCAGCGACGAGGAGGACCGCAACCAGGGTGGGCATCAAGATCAATATCAGAGGGATCCCCGCAGGAACCATCCCACCTACCAAAGGCAGGAACGCGAAGACAGCCCGCCGACGTACCGCCACACGGTTTACCGCACGGAGCAGGTAGCGGCGTACCGAGTGGACGGGGCAGTCATTTTGATGAGGGTGGAGACGACCACGGCGGTCATCGAGAAGGAGGACGCGCAGGCCCCACAACCGCGCGTCGAAGAGCCGCCATCCCCTCCACACTACCCCGCCTTGGAGCAATCACCGGTGGAGGAAAAAAGCAACGAGGAGGACAATTCAGAAGAAGGTTCGGCTGCTCTAACCTCAGAGGTGTCAACCCGTGCGTCCCCAACCCCGGAGCCATACGAGGGCTTCGAATTGAGTGACGAAGGCCTCAAAGCGGAGGTAGGAAACTTCATATGCCCAGGTAGACCGGAGGACATGCCCAAGGATTGGTTTCCCCAGGTGTTCACGGTAATCCCTGAAAGTTGGACAGTCTATCCAGGCGACTACATTTTGACAGAGGACGCGATAGCCGAGATCCAGAAGGAACTAGATAAATACAGGCAATCACCGATTCAACGCAGGACGCGACTCAGGGCGAGGGCCGGAGCCGACTTGTACAATGTGACGGCACACCCCGACGGGAGGGTAACGATCACCCTGGTGGAGAAAGGGGGGGTGTGAAGAAGGACAAATAATGCCCTCCCCCACATTTTTGATTATGAATGTTTGAAGATTGGTTTTGACTTTTGTTAAAGATTAAGTATGATTAAGTATGATAAGTGACCCATTGAAAGAAATGAGATTGTTTTATAGGTTAAGGATCATGTATTAAGATAATTTAAATTGCCACGAAGGCCTTCGTACTGAAGTTGACGTTTATTAGATAATACAGATTAATTGATAAGGGATGCCACGAAGGTTTGAATTAACTAGTAAATAAATACCGCCCAAAAGTATAATAGTCAATAAGCAACGTCGGTTTCAAAACAGAACGGCCATTAGAAACAGAGTGGCCAGATGATGCGAAAGCACTAAGCAGAGCTTTCGACCCTCAACACGCGATCCACCAAACTACAAAAGCTCGAGGGTATCGACGAAGAAGGGCCGAACGCGAGCCACGAAGATGCAGCGAGACAGTCGAGTGCGAACCTTGAAAGCGTGCGGGAGTGGTAAACGCAACGCAAGTGAAAGTGACAAAGAGAAACGTATAAGGAATAAAAATAAGCAGCGCCGAGAAAACATATCCCGAGGAACCGGAGAGAAGACCGTACAGAGAAGAACAGATTAAGAAAAGGGTTTGAGATTAATACGTGAGAAAGTTAATCACCTGTATATTAGATTTAAACCCCCTTCCCGCTAAGACTAACGCGTGACTTATACCGTGGCTTAAGTACATATATATAGAGAATAAAGTGAACAATAGTAACATAAAACGTGTGGTTACTCTGTGTAGTACAGTGTCTGATACCCTGTGATTCAAATCCACAGAGGCACGTGTTCTATCAACGATAAGGTGCAGAGGCGATTGAGGCAACAACCCAATCCACACCCTCGCCAGCTAATTTACCAGACGACACTCGTGATGCTAGCCCGCAGTGGTGCAAGGTAAGCTTAGCGATCGGATAAGGTAGCAATTGTTGTGTCGCCCGGTTGGTACCCTAACTGATCAGTAGTTGACAGGACACGACTTTACGTCGGATCACTATTTGACTCTCCTTAACGCTATATTTTGGGTTTCAGCAAGTTATAAATTACTTGTAACCAGCCTTGGCCAGACTGAGATCCGTACCTCGGCAAATCACTACTTTACAAGTGGCGCCCGAGCAGGGACCTAAAGTATTAGCGGGTGGTGTAAACTAGAATTAAAGCCCCCAGTAACATCACTAAAAAGTGCGCAAATTGCGATTCAAGTAGAGTACGCGTATACCCGGTGATACCCTGTTTTACTACGCGCATGTAAAACGGTGGATGTTAAACGGCATTCGAACATCGAGATTTTGTGCAATTGTCGCGGCACAACGAAAGAAAACGAAAACGGGCAAAGCGATAAAACCAACGGGATCACAGCGAACAGAGTGTGTAAGGCGTTTTGAATCGGTCGCAGCTGCAGAATAGAGAATAAAACGTAAACGGCGATAAAGTAACGGGCCTTGCTTGAGTCCGCGCGGTCGACAAAGATTTGAGTCGCAGCGAACGAGACGGTGAAAACGTGCGCGCCGATTACCTAACGGAACCGTGTAAGTTATTGCGGCTGGCAACCGTCGGTGAACGCGGCGAACTTGAAAGCGGGTGAGCCGATCACCTAACGGAAAATTCTCACGTCGACGCGAGCAGCACAGGGTGCCTAAAATCTTAAGAAGTCAAAGCGGTTGACTCAAGAAAAAAAAAAATAAGGCACAGTGGGACGACACGATGTGATTTGAAAACGACTCTGAATTGATGTCGCCGACGACAACGGGAATACGGGCGTATAACTTAAACATTAAAACTTTTAACGTTTTTGATTTTCTTACATCAACTTTGTGCTGCTGTGCTGCCACCTATTTATACCCTTAACCCAAAAAATGGGTAAATAAGGGTATAATGGTGCGTGCGTTCATGTATATAGAGAAAGCATGCGTGCATCGTTGTTATGCAGTGCTGCCAACTTAGCAATTTAGTTGCTAGATCTGGCAACTTTTAAAAAAATTTGCAACTATTTTTTTAAAAATGCAACTTTCTTATAGAACTACAAATTTTATTTTGTATACAATCTATGCATTTTGTATACATTTTTGCCATCGAATGCACAAATTTGGATTAATTGTAGCTCACAAATATATCGGAACTTGTATTTAACTCCATGGATCGATTATATGAACAACTTGATAGTGTTTGATAACTCTTTTAATGTGATCGGTGATTGAAACAATTATGTGGTACCGTATGAGTACTTGACCCAAATTACTGGAAATAAGCACGCCGACGAATGCGTAGCTGATGAGCTGGATGATATGTTAAGTTTCCTGTAGCTAAAAGTTAATATTATTGTTTATGTTCCTTCTTAATTAAAGTGCTTTCTATTTTTATTTGTATGTTCCTGAAAATACATATGTTATTTGTTGAAAATGAACATTTTAATGGCTTAAAAACTTTTTTGGCAATTTATACATTATATTTAGCAACTTTTTTTCCCAAATCTAGCAATTTTTGCCTCGAAGATTCAGCCAGCACTGTTATGTGAGGCGATAGTACTTTTGTTTGATCGGCTTGCCATTATTTTTAATGATCCGTTGCTGCTACTCTGGACTCCATCGAAAAGAGATAACACGCTCTTACCTAGCTCACGTTCTTCGACAGCAAAACTGTAGACAAAGCGGAATAATTCACTGTGCTAAGTTGAAATACCCTTTATCGCAATATTAGATGGGAATCAATAAAACGACTTACATATAATTTAAATATAAAATATAACTTATTTTGACTATTTTAATACAAAATACCAGAAAAGTTAACTCCCAATAAACTTTTTAAATTATTCGAACTACCCTACCTATTTATCAATATACTGGTAGACTTATAATATTGAAATTGTATTTAAGTATCTTGCTAATAGCTATTCAACAACGCAAAGTTCATATAAGATATGAGCTACCTTCCTGAAAAAGACAGAAGCCAGCCGCCGATTGAAGCAAAAGTCTTTAATTGCCAAACTCAAGCAAAGTCAAGGGTACGACAACAACTCGATAAATAATGTGCAGCAATATCTTATTGCAGTTTATTTCTGTAATAATATTGTAATATTATTAAGTAAGCGATAGTTTTGTAGCACATAAGATTAACTATTGTATTAAGTACTCGATACTGTTGAAGAACTAAGTAATAAGAAGCATCGATAATTCTAAGCTACAATCGATGAAGGTGCATCTCTAAATGGCCTTCTTGATCTAGCCTCTGTTTGAGATTGTCGACATAAAACAAGCGCACAATAAAATCTTAAAATATTAAAAGCATCCAAATTAATACATGGTGTCAGAAGTAAAAATAACATAAAAACAAAAGTTACAAACATGTCGGAGCGAGTATTGCCGGAGCTGGACTGCTCAATGCTGATATATGAGTGGCCAAAATGGAAGGCGACATTCCTAATGTATATGATGGCGTCGAGCAAAGATAATTTGTCGGAAGCGAAGAAAATCGCAACCTTTTTGTGGTTGGCTGGCCCTGGAGTGACAGAAATCTACAACACAATATATCCGAATGATGGGAGCGCAAACAGCATGGTGGGAGTTGTGGCGGGTGAGGGCGAAGAAGCGGCACACATACGCACGCTGGAAGAAGTTATAAAATCAATCGACGCACACGCAACGCCTCTTAAGAACGTCACAATGGAAACATTCAAGTTCAATAACATCATGCAGCACCAAGGCCAACAAATAACTGACTTCGAAACAAATCTACGCAAACAAGCCAGTTTTTGTGAATTTAATTGCGAATGTGGCAAATCATTTCAAAACAGGATGTTATTGGATCGACTGATAATTGGAGTGCGTGATAAAAAACTGCAGCTAAGACTTTTGGACGACAAGAACAAAGGACTGGAGGAGGTTTTGCGGGATTGCAAGGCTTTCGAAGCAACAACAAAGAATACAGAAATATTAATGGAAAGTGGAAATCAACAATCAAAGGAAGGAAAAACAGGAGACAAACAGGAAGGAAACTGGATATGTAGCTTGCAGGCACGCAAGTGCTACAACTGTGGAGCCCTCTTCAACAAGGGGCATATCACCGAATGCAAAGCCAAGGAGGTCAAATGTTACAGCTGTGGAAAGACGGGTCACTTCATCAAATATTGCAAAGCTAAGAAACAAGAAGAAGAAGGAGGTCCGTCAGTGAAGTGGAGTAAACCAGGTATGTGTAACAAGGAATTAGCCGTAATAAAAAATTCTAATAAAGATCATTACTATAGCATAAGTCAGTGTGGATTCGGGAACAGCAAGTGGAAAAAATCTTTAAAAATTAATGAAAAAATTTATACGTTTAAAGTAGACACGGGTGCAGATGTTAATTGCATTCCATTAAATTTAATTGAAAACTTAAATGTTAAAGAAAAAAATGAAGTATTAACTATTTTTGATTACAATAAGGCCAAAGTAATGAATTATGGCACAGTTATGTTAAAATGCTTAGATATGAAAACAAATGTTATGCATAATATATCTTTTTTGGTTGTTGATAAAAAATGTGAACCCATATTGGGATTAGAGACGTCTGTAAACTTGAAATTAATCAGATGCATAAATATAGATACACTTACAATGTTACCATCGTCTAAAGAGTCTTTCGTGGAACAATTTAAAGTATTATTTGAAGGGCTAGGAAAGTTGCCGTGGAAACAGTCAATTGTGTTAACACGCATCTGTCCCTTGTGTCAATTTGACACAATTTTGAGATTCAAAATGCTTTTGCGGCTTTTCTACTTATCGAATGTGAATAAAATTTTGGCTCGCTGAACGAATTTTGATGAATTTTCAGAAAATCATAATTTAAATATATTTCCAGTGTTATTTTCGCTGCAAATGAAAAAGTTACTAAAGAGTCCCTGGCGTGTCAATTTGACACATATGGGGAAATGACGGGCACTGTGGTTTTCCCCTATTGCCTGCTACCTACAAACATCCTTATTGCCTGTTACCTACTATGTACTGCCAAAATAGTTGGCATAGGTTTTTTCTCCTTCTTTTTCTTGTAATTCACAACTGGTTCAAGCTTGAACCCATAGAGGACCAACAAAAAATATACTAGGATATCAAAAACTAAGAATATGGCGTCTGCATCGAGAAATATAGTGATGAGCGACGAAGAGTACGAGCAGACTGATCCGTTTGAATCAGATGACGATGACAGCGACTACGAGCCAAATGAAAATGAGACTGATTTGGAAACGGAAACTGATAGCGATACGGACTTTTTATGCGAAGAGGTGAGACGAGAATTGGTTGCAGAGCCCAGCTTAGCTTTTTTGTCAAAGGACAAAAAAATTGAGTACTCGCTGGACCAACCGAATACTATACGGCAAACTATTTGTAACCTGCGTGTAAGCTCAGGTACAAATAATTTGCGTCGCTTAGTATTCAACAGGGTATTTATTATTCATCTTGTTTCCGTCATCAGGTGCCACAGCGTTCGCAGCATCACGCTGTGTTGATAAGCTCTCTGCAATGCTCTTATTTCTCGAGCCCATGGAGCAGACCATTGTCGACATGACCAATTTGTACGGTATACGGACATGTGGAAGTCAATGGAAGAATGTCGACGTCTGCACTATGCGAGCATATTATGGAGTTTTGCTGCTTGCAGGAGTGTATCGGTCGCATGGTGAATGCATCACGGAGTTGTGGAATCTTAAAACTGGACGACCGATATTTGCAGCAACAATGTCACTCAAGCGTTATAAGCAGATCACTCGGTGTTTGCGGTTCGACGATCGGGAAGAGAGAGCGCAGTTCCGTTTTCGAGACAAATTCGCTCCAGTTCGGACAATTTTTGATAAATGGGCACATCGACTCAAATTGTGCTATCTTCCTGGCAAAAATGTAACCGTCGACGAGCAGTTGCTACCATACCGTGGTCGATGTCCGTTTACGCAGTACATCCCGTCGAAGCCCTGCAAGTACGGTATCAAACACTGGATTCTGTGTGATGCATCAACATTTTACGTGTATGCTGTTGATGTTTACATTGGTCGTAACCGCAACTGTGCACCCGAAGTAAACCTGGCAGAACGGGTTGTACTGCAGCTTACAGAGGGACTCAACGGAAGAAACGTAACTACCGACAATTTCTTCACATCCCACGCTCTTGCGGTAAAATTGAAGCAGAGGCAAATGACAACCGTTGGCACTATTCGTAAAAACAGAAAGGAGCTGCCACCTCTGGTACTGGACATGAAGAACAAACCACTGTACCATTCCCAATTTGTGTTCGATCACGTGCTGAACTCGACAGTGGTTTCGTACGTAACGAAGAGACGTCGTTTCGTTACGTTGCTCAGCAGAATGCATCTATCGACACAAATAGGAGAGCAAGACGTGAAAAAAAAGCCGGAAGTTATAAATTTTTATAACAAAACGAAATGCGGCGTCGACATTGTGGATGAGATGGTAGGCACTTATCGCTGCAAACGCAAAGTCAACAGATGGCCTGTCGCAGTATTTTGCAATATGCTGGATATATCTGCGTTGAATGCATTCATTTTGTTTACGGAATTGAATCCAAACTGGAATTTAGCCAAAAAAAACATCCGTCGCCGACTTTTTTTGATTGAACTCGGGTACTCCCTAGTCACGCCGCATATCGACCAACGGGAACGGGCACCACGTGGCGAGAGAGCGTTGTCGGTAGTCCGTGGGATTCAGGATGGCGAGCAGCTAGTCCAAGCCGAAGCTGATGCATCTACGAACAGTCGTTTGATGCACCACACGCCAACTGGGAAGCGAGCAAGGTGCCACATATGCCCACAGGCAAAGAATGCAAACTTGCACTCTGCCGAATGCGATAGGTGCATGAAAAAAGTTTGCCCGCAGCATCGCTTTGTTCTATGCGAAAAATGCGATTCATAGATATATTTGTTTTTATTTTTTAATTTTGTTATTTAAATAAATAATTTCAATTTTAAAAATATTTTTCCTTACATTTTTTTTGAATGTGTCAAATTGACACACCAGGGACTGATTTGTTATTTTTTCTTAGGGACAGATGAGTGTTAAAGGAAGATATTGAGCCTGTGATACATTATAGAAAGAGATTTCCCCAGAGCATGTTAGAGGCATTAAAAAGGGAGCTAAATGAAATGGAAAAAGAAAATATCATATCGTCAGTATCTTATCCTACCAATTGGGTTAATAACTTACAAATAGTGGAAAAACCAAACGGAAAACTTAGATTATGTTTGGATCCTAAGCCATTAAATAAAGCAATCAAAAGGGAACACTACTTAATACCTACTATAGAAGACTTTACAATACAAATGATAGGTAAAAAGTTCTTTACAATATTGGATTTATCAAAAGGATTTTGGCAAATGGAACTAGACAAGAATAGTTCAGAATTGACCACGTTCATGACTCCTTTTGGGAGGTATAAGTTTAATAGAGTACCATTTGGTATTAATAGTGCACCTGAAATGTTTCAGAGAAATATGGTTAAAATATTTGGAGATATTCCAAATGTTATTGTGTATTTTGATGACATTGGCATTATGGGTAATTAGTTAGAAGAACACGATGAAACACTCAATCAAGTACTAGAACGAGCAAGAATAAATGGAGTAAAGTTTAACAAAGAGAAAGTTCAATATAGACAAACACAAGTGGAATTCATGTGGCATGTTATTTCAGAGGGTGAAATAAAGCCGCAAAGGAAACATTTGGAAGCAATCAGGAATATAAAGACCCCAGTTGACAAAGCAGGAGTCTTAAGAATTTTGGGCCTGTTTAAGTATCTTGCTAAGTTTATCCCAGATTTATCAGCTAGGTCGGCTAAACTTAGAGAATTAACAAAAAATGATGTAAAATTTAAATGGGGTGAGGATCAGGAAAAGGAACTTAAAGAGTTAACAAAAGTCATCCTTGAAGAGCCAGTGTTAGCAGTTTATGATAAGCAAAAGAAAGTGGTTATACAGACTGATGCTTCAAAGGATGGCTTGGGATGTGTTTTGATGCAGGACGGTCGTCCTGTGAGTTTTGCATCTAGAACGCTATCAAAGAGCGAACAAAAATGGGCTCAAATAGAGAAAGAATTGCTAGCAATAGTTTTTGCCTGTGAGAGGTTTCACTATTTTATATATGGAAGAGAATTCTTAGTGGAAAGCGATCATAAACCCTTAGAAGTATTAGTGGAAAAGGATATAGACTCAGTAACGATGCGACTGCAACGTATGCTGCTATATTTGCTTAAATATCCAAATATGAAGGTACAATATAGACCCGGGAATGAGATGCTCATAGCTGATTGCCTTTCAAGAGCACAGCTAGCAGAAGAAAATGAACTTCAGGAACTGTCAAATGTTATTCATACAATAACTCAAGCGGTTTGTTTATCTGAATCAAATTTTAATGTTTATAAAGAAATACTAATGGCTGACGAAAATTATAGCAAAATAGGAAACTTTGTTGTAGAGGGTTGGCCATCATATCACAAGCTAGACAAATTTTCTCAGATATTCCATAAAATCAAAGATGAACTTCATGTGGAAAATGGGCTATTAATGAGAACGTGCAGATTGATTGTGCCAAAAGGGTTACAAGCACAAATATTGAAACAGGTACATAGTCCGCATCTAGGAATAGAGAAAACTCTGGCTAGAGCAAGAGAATGCTATTACTGGCCTAATATGAGTACTGAAGTAAAAGAAACAGTTGAATCGTGTCGGGTATGTGAGAAATTTAGAAGAAAAAACCAAAAAGAGCCATTAATAGAGGATGAAATGCCGGAATATCCATTTCATATGGTGGGAATAGACATTTTTGAATTAAAGGGAAGTGATTTCGTGTCAATATTTGACAGCTACTCAAATTTTCTTATTGTCAAAAAATTAAGTAACAAGTCCGTTTGTAAAGTTACAACTGAATTGAAACAGGTATTTGATAGTATAGGATACCCAACGAAAATAAAATGCGATAACAATCCATTTAACTCATTTGATTTTAGAACATTTGCAAATGCTTATAACATAGTACTACAATTTTCCAGCCCACATTTTCCACAAAGTAATGGATTGGCGGAAAAAGGGGTAGCGATAGCAAAAAACATTCTAAAGCGCTGTGCTGAAGAAAAAGAATTGTACCAATATAACATTCTAGAATATAACAACACACCTATAGCTAGTATGCAAGCATCGCCGTGTGAACTATTTTTTGGAAGAAATTGTAAAACAAAGCTTCCAATTGCGAAATCAAACTTACATCGTAACAATTTGGAAGAAAAAGAAGTTAAGAAAAAAATAGAAAAGAAAAGGTTAAAACAAAAACAATACTATGACCGTAACGCAAAAGTGCTCAAACCTTGCCAAGTGGGGGGAAAAAATTATGTTTAGAAAAAAATGAATGAATGGACTTATGGAACAGTAGAAGGAAAGGTAAATGAAAGGTCATATATTTTAAAAGATAGTAACAATAAATATTTTAGAAGAAATAGAACACTTATAAAACAAACAAAAAATGAAGAACAAGATCTATCGATATTTGATTATTTAAGAAATAACAATAATTCCGAGCCAAATAAAGAAAAAATAATATGTAAAGATAAGACTATAGAAACTAATGTATCTCTTAATAATAATAATTGTACTGAAGAAACTGACATTGAATCGGATATAACCAATAATGTTAATAACTGTGATGAAAACAATGTCAATACTGAAACAAATGTATCTCATCCGATAGAGGATTTAGCAAGTAAGGAAAACAATGAAGAAGAACATATTAACTTAGAGGAAGAACAATCTGAGTCGGAAACATCTGTCTTGTTTGAAACAGCAGATGAGGCCAGCTCGGATGAAGATCCATTACTCATTCAAAATTATAATTACAAAACAGAAAACCCGAATCCACCTGAAAATAATATTGTAAAATCTAGAAGCGGTAGAGAAATTAAAAAACCAAAAAAATTCGAATAAAACAAAGCGTGTAATAATATTGTAATATTATTAAGTTAGCGATAGTTTTGTAGCACATAAGATTAACTATTGTATTAAGTACTCGATACTGTTGAAGAACTAAGTAATAAGAAGCATCGATAATTCTAAGCTACAATCGATGAAGGTGCATCTCTAAATGGCCTTCTTGATCTAGCCTCTGTTTGAGATTGTCGACATAAAACAAGCGCACAATAAAATCTTAAAATATTAAAAGCATCCAAATTAATACAATTTCTTCGCGCACTTTGCCATAAAAAAAATAGCCGCCGTTGATTCTTTGCTATTTCTCTATACAACTAAAAAACTTGCACACTAATTTTCAACAAGGAGGCGAATAATTTAAAACAGAAAGCAAGCTATCTCGCAATGCGCCCCTGTTAGAGCAGATATTTTTCTGTTAAAGTTGCTGGCTCTGGTTTCATCTCTGCTGTATTACGTTCTCTTTGCTCGCCACCAAAGAGTATGTAATACTAACAGAGGGGTAACTAGAGACAGCAACTTTAACAGAAAAGAGCCTGCTCTAACAGGGGCACATAGCGAGTTAAGTTGGCGGCGTCTGCCTTTTCAAATGATGTGCCGCCTTCCTGAAAATCAGCTGGTGACAAAGAATCAACGGCGATCACTTTTTCACTTTGTTTTGATGGCAACGTGTGTGAAGAAAGCGACAGCAATAATATGTTGCTGTTCGTTTCTTCTTGTGTTGTTGTCAAACTCTTGACTTGCTTGAGTTTGGCAATTTTATACTCTTGTTTCAATCGGCTGGCTGCTTAACTATGTACATGGGAGGGTAGTATAGACTTTTTATGAACTTTGCGTAAATGAATGGGTTATCATAAGATACTAAAATATAATTTCCACATTAAAAGTCTTCAAGCTTATTTATAATTAGGTAGGGCATATATGAATAATAAAGGACTTTTTTATAAGTTAGTTAACTTATCCTAGAGTCAGGATATTTTGCATAAAAATAGTCAAAATAAGTTATGTGTTATGTTTAAATTATATGTAAGTGGTTTCATTGATTTCCACTTAATATTGCCAGAAAGGATATTTGAACATAGCGCAGTTGCTGCGCCTTGTTAGCTTTGCCTATTGTAGTTGTGCTGTCGCAGAACTTGAGTTCGGTCATTTTATGTATGTGGATATTGGGTAATTGGGTGGTACAGACTATATAGTAACTTTGTGCAATTACACACCTGAAAATGAAATACCCTAGCATGATTCCCTTCAAATACGTTTTCTTATAGTTTTGGAATTAGGTGGTAATATATATTTAATTATTAGTGGCTAAATATTAATATATCTATAACTAACAATAAAATAAACTTGTTTCGTATTCAAAATGATATATTTATAACCATTTTATTTGATTGGCATACTGCAAAAATCCATGCCATTAATTTAATATTGGGACAATGGGTATTTCTAGTTGTGCAGCTTATACATGCATATCAGCTACAACAGCCAGCCTATGGGTACACATTTATGCATATACACAAAGACGTGCCTGACCTGCGATACATTTTGCGTTCACATGCAGCCAAATAAGTATACCAAAACGTAAGCAGCAAAAAATCAAAACAACAAATGCGGCGGCCAGCACAGAAGTATAAACAAAAGCAGCTGTTATGTCTTTTCTCTACGTACGACCCGCCGTCAGATTTGGGCATGGGCGAGTAAAACTTTTTTGACAGTTCTTTTCACATCTCTGTTAGTATTACATACTCGTTGGCTCGCGGTTGGGTTCAGGTTCAAGTCGAATTACGGACGAAAGCTGCTAAGTCGGCAGTTCTTTTTTCTTCTGTGTATTACAACTTTATTATTTATATACATACATTCATATGTGTGTGTCTATAAGTAATATATGCGTGTTATTCCGTATTTAAAATAAACTTGCCATTTCGGCTCCCAAATATAAAATAGAAAGCGTTTTAAAAGTTAATCCGATTTTAAGCTATTGTTTTTTTATTTGTAGTTTTGATTTTTTATACATTTGGGATCCTTGCTTTGCCAACTTGTCAGCCATTTCATTGCCCCTTATGCCCTTATGTGCAGGCACATAGTTCTGCAAATAAAAAGTATAATTATAAGGACTCCAAACTTAAAAAGGTGGAAAACGCACCCATTTAATTTTAATATCATTAGTTTGCAGTAGACCGTCCAACTTTTTGAAATCAGCAACATTTTTAACAGGTTCCATATTTCTCAAGCACCAACCCCGCTTTTTCCAGCCTTGAACCCATTGTGTTATAGAATTGATTAAAAATTGCGAATCGGTGTTTATACAAAGTTTTGGAATGCCCCAGGTCAATGCAGTTTTAATGGCGAGTATGGCAGCTTGTATTTCTCCTACGTTGTTGGTTACACGTCCCTGAACTGGTTTTGCGGCATTTCTATGGTGAAAAAATAATAGTAGTAATACGAAGCATGCGAATATTTACCAAAACTTACAGTTTGTGATTGTCACCAAAAAAAACACCGATGCCAGCACAGGCATTCGAGCGACCATTACGTAGACAGGAGCCATCCGTATACACAATCACGTATCCCTCGGCATCGAGAATAAATTCAAGTTCCCCAAATTGTTTCAATGCAATGCCCTGACCCATATGCCTATATATCTTTGATTTCAGATTATTGTCGATGTCTGCTTTGCGCTTGAGACTGCTTGTCATCACTGGAAACCCCTCCACTTCATTTATAGCTGCTATCTAGATATATAAAACCAGATAGAGTTTAGGAACTGTACCTGCTAAATGCTTGACTTACCAGTTCGTCTTCAGCGATTTCGTCACCTGCAGCCACATCGTCTGGCCAAAAGTCTGGGCATTTGGTTGGTTCCGAAGCTCCAAGTAAACTAATAAATCTCTGCGCTTCCCGGCGTGTTGCAAATTTTTTAAAAGCAGCTCCTTTAAAGCCCTTTACCTGGTTCTCGCATTGCGTCCAATTTTCATATATGCCAATTTTTCGTCCCCTGGCAACTGCGTAAAAAGCCATTTTGCAGCTTTGTATTAGAGAACTGCATTGGAGTTTAGATTGCAACACACGAAACATTAAGAAGAGGTGTGTTGAATAACGACTTAAAATAAAGAGCCGTAATCATAATATGTTATAAACTCAATGAGAATGTAATATATCAAAAACGAAAACTGAACTGCCAACTTAGCAGCGTTCGTTGACGATAAGACCTGGACTTAAGACCAGGCAAAGTAATGAGAGCGGGCAGTACACCTCGACGCCAATCATCTGCATTTCTTTTGAGTATTTCATCTTTGCTTAAAGTTTTGAGTCTGCTGCAAAATTTGAATTGATTATGATTTTTATACCCTTAACACATAAAATGGGTAAATAAGGGTATAATGGTTTTGTGCAAATGTATGTAACAGACAGAAGGAAGATTCTCCGACCCTATAAGGTATATATATTCTTGATCAGCATTAACAGCCAGGTTGATCTAGCCATGTCTGTCGGTCCGTCTGTCTGTCTGTAGGAACGCGCCGATCTCAGAGACTATAAGAGCTAGAGACTTCTAACTTGAAACTTAAACTCTCCTATACCATAAGCAGATCAAGTTTGCTTTTAATTTTCAATAACACTTCTGGTTTCCGATATACACATGTGATCGATAACAAAAAATTCTTGAGTTTTAAAATTGTGAAAACGAGGATTTAAATTATTGGTAAAATAATGAGCATTTGAAAAAATTTGGTTAAAATCGGTTAAGAAACACCGAAGATATCGCAATTTTAAATTTTGTCATTTTGGTCATGTTAGTCGCTGGAAGAATACACACAAATGACTGTACGCGTTACGTATGGGGTTAAGGATATGTCCTAGTCGGGATTTCTCGAAAAGAGCCTTCTTACTTGTTCTAACTTATCTGTGACAATTTTTCAAAAAATGTATTTAAACTTTTCATTTATTCCTATGCCGGTTACCAAAAAAATTTGTTCACAAAAAATTCAAGTGCGCATAACAAAGAAAAGGGAAGATCCTTTTTCACCACGAGGAGATGATTGCTTTAATTGATGCAGTGAAGTTCCGAGAATGCATCTGGGCATTGACGCATGAAAAGCATTTTGATAATGTTGCAGGGGGCGGGACATAGAAAAGTATTTTTGTTCAAGTAAATAAAAACCATTAGTTTAAATATATGTTTATAAATATATTGTTGATAAATAATAAAAATATTTAATGGCGAATGGTTGTAAGACCGCTTGGACGTGGCCAAAACACCAAACGGTTCCACCAAGGAAAACAGATGCTTGAACTGCTCTTCTGACATACGGAAATTTTGGTTGAACACTGTGGAGTTTTGCGTCATATTATAAAACTTTAACTATAAGAAATGTTATAATGTACTCCCAAAATGTAAGTTATGACAGTCATTGTGACTACCTGATTACGAATCCTTTTGTTCCGTGGGCAGAACGTCTGAGATAGAAGTTCCAAATTCTTGAATAAAAAGATGCGGTATGCAATTTACATATGTAGATACTTTTTATTCAATATTTTAAAGTTGAAGGTTCTACGTTCTGGTTGTTTCTGTGCCCGGAAAAGATTCAACAACTGCTGAATTCAGACTTTAATGCCGGGATGTTGATTAGGTTGTATATACGTAGAAACTTAAACCATTTGGGAATTAAAGAAAAAAAATTGAACATAATTAAACATTGAGCAACTACTGGTGAATTATGTCGGCGCCGCAACATGTGGATGGCATGAGAGGTAGAGGGGGGCAAGAGTTCCATCCGGTGTTAACTCCCCACTCCTACAAGATCTGCGTCCCGCAGATCACTAAGTTTTGGTAGCGTCCACTTCCTCGTCCAGCTGCCGGGCGAAGTTGAACGCCTAGACACTAGGTAGTTGCCACTAGCTGCGAGGATGTATAGCTTTGTGAAGTACTGTTGTAAAAACATGTTCATTCCCGTCTATGGCATTCACCTTTCCGATACGATCATTCAAACGGTCAATTGATTCATGTTTTGAATCAAAAAGCCTGGTGTTGATTCTGATTTGTTGGTCGTTGTTTTTTGATGACACTCTCCCGAGATGCCAAAGTGGTATTCTAATTCAAAGCATTTGGTGATCCAGCGACCCACTTCCAAGCAGATCTTGGCCGGTCAATAGCTCGCGGCGTCCTTTTCGGTATACCGGTTAAACGAACAAGGCCTTCGGTCGCTTCTTGTAAGTGGTGGGTTGTCAGGGCTTTGATCCCTTAGTCAGCGATTAAACTTGTTTCGTGCTTTATATCGCCGATAATTTGTTGAATCCTGTCCAAGTCAATGACATGTGCTAATTGAAATTGCCCATTCACACGCCAAACGCTGCCTGTTTGTAGGGGCACAACAGGCGATTCGTATTTAAAGATGTGGATGGCTCCCACCATGTTAATGATAACTACCATATTAATGATAATCATGCTTGTAGTCCAAAAAAAAAAATATAAGTGTCGGGGATATGAGTGTGTGTGTTACAATAAAAGCGTGACTTAAATTTAACATTAGCTTGTGTCTGTGTATCTTATAATTAGACAATCAGTGTTGTTTGCAGTATAGTTTTTAACTAAATTAAATTTTTTTTTTAAATGTGTTTTTTTTTTTTTTACATTTTGTTTTTTTTCCTTTGTGTTTCGTGTATTTTTGTTTGTTTTTGTTAAAACTTATAAGTTATGTGTTTTTGTATTACATTAATTAAAAAAAATTGTTACTTAATTATAAAAGTGTGTTTGTGTTTATTTTGTATTGCATGTGTTTTTGTTTCTTGGTAAAGGCCTGTTTACCCAAAATTTAATTTAATTTAATTTAATTTAACAAGTCAGCTGGCTCAATCAAACCTATGCGAACTCTATGCGAGCGTTTACCCAAAATTTAATTAATTTTAATTTAATTTAGTTCCGAACCTGCAGGTTGCAGATTCTTAAATCTTTTCGGTGTTGCAACACCAACCAACATGTTGGTAAGCTTGAAAATACAGAACAGCTGATCAAAAAGTGTGGTGCAAAACGTTTACATATTCAAATATTAAAATGAACGAGCATAAGCTAATTATTTTAGTTGAAAATTATGTCTGTTGTGTGATTAAAAGTCAAAATACTTCAAAAATATAATTAAAAAAGATAAGTTTGGGCTTATATATTGCCATTAGCTCAAGTAAAAATGTGTTTGAATAACAATTCAAAATGTAACGGAGTGTTAACAACACTGCTAACATAATTTTACACGCTTTACACACTGTTTCCTTAAATTAAATTAAATTTTGGGTAAACGCATACATTTTCTTAAATTAAATTAAATTAAAGTAAATTAAATTAAATTAAATTTTGGGTAAATAGGCCTTAAGTAGTGTTTGATTGTGTTACAATGGTATTCAGTCGTCGACTAGACCTCGTACCGATCGGTTGTGTTATCGCAGAGTTCAGTTCAAAGCTTATCTTGTTTTCAAGAGCCTTTTTCTCTTTACACACTCATTCTTTACCTCTCAATATATACAAAAGCATAAAAGCATAAAGTAAGTCAAATTAACAGCTATGCCCACCGGGCACAATAGTCAAGGGGCTAATCGCTTTGCAATGCTAAGCGACAGCCCCAAAACCAAAAGGAATAAGCCTACACCACTGGCGGAAGCTTTTCCAGAACTCCCAACTCCAAATTTACCTAATCCCAAATACATTATTATGTCAGCTACCGACACTAAAAACCCAATCTCCACATACTCCTGTTTTGCTGTAAAGCGTGCAATTAAAATCATCCACAAAAACATATTAAAAATTAACCAAACGCGTTTTGGAAATCTACTAATTTTCGTAGAGAATGCAACAATAGCAGAGAAATTCATCGCTTCCAAAGAACTCCATGGTATCTGCCAAATATCATGTGAATACCACAAAAATCTTAATCTCTGCAAAGGCACAGTTTATGCCCCATGCCTTAACAACATACCAAACGAAGAGATACTTCAGGAACTTAAATCTCAAGGAGTTGTCGATGTATATAAATACACAAAACTCATTGATGGCAAAACAATTCCCTCCGTCGTAGTGCAGCTCACCTTCAATCTATACCAGAGGTGGGCACAAGTCGAAATTCGTATACACGCGTGCATAGGCCCTCTGCCGCGGCGAGCAGCACGAAATAACACGTACACTATAAGCATTCGCTGCTTCTCGCGCAAATTATTATAGTATGCGTGTAAAAACTTTGATAGTATGTGTGCTTGCCCACCTCTGATCTATACAATCTTCCCCAAAAAATAAAAATATCATGGCATGTCGTAAAGTTTAAAGAATTTATACCAAACCCAATGCGCTGCAGAAATTGTCAAATTATAGGCCACACAGTAAAGCATTGCAAAGGCACAAAGGTCTGTGACCCATGTGGTCTACCAGCTCACAATCCAACTGAGTGCACTCGTACCTTCTGCGTTAACTGTAAGGGAGAGCATGCGGCTAGCAACAAAGACTGTCCCAAATTTAAAGAAGCACAAGAAATAATTAAAATAAAAACCACTGAAAAATGCACTATGTACGATGCCAAAACAAAATATTACAAAAAAACACACAAACACCAACTAATATGAAACAAACATTTGCAGAAATAACCGCTCCACAAACACCACAAAAACAAAACGAGACAAAAATCGTACCATCCAACTCCAATAAAGAAAACAATTCTTAAGACATAATAAAAACTAAAAGCACACCCGAAAAACCCTTTGACTTTACAAAATATACAAAAACAATGCTAGAAAACAACTTAAGCAAACCGAAAAAACAAACAATCAAGATAACGAAACACTCAACACACACAGAAAAGATTACTTCAAGCGACTCAGAAACAGACACACACATGAATTACGAAAGAAATAAACATAACATCAACAAACAAAATCACTCAACGCTCTCTGATACGAATAGTATCACAGAAGACGTTGAGTTGTGATAAAACCTCTCAAAGCTGTGCTCGCTCTCTTTCTCGGTCCCTGCGAGTGCCTATAATGATCTATGCAATACAGCGCAGCTTCGCTGAACCGATAGAGAGACCGGGCAAGAGAGAGATTAAAAACTTACACATGAACTAATACAAAACAAATTAACACAACTCACTCACTAGCACAATGACTTTAAAAATATTACATTGGAACATTAATGGATATAAAGACAAATACCACAATCTCTCTCTCTTAATAAAAAACCAAAACCCACACATAATAGCCCTACAAGAGACCCATATAACCAATCCTAACTCAAAAATTCCCATACCAAACCAATTCTTACTATATCATATGAATAATATCCATTTGCTAGCTCCTAAAGCTAACAGAGGAGTAGCACTTCTAATATCAAAAAATATACAACACAAAATCGTAAATCACCAATCAAACATCTTAGCAACATGTGCAGAAATACAAGCTAAAACTCCGTTTATAATTATTAACACCTACCTTTCTTCCACGGACAAGTTCATAGAGCAAAACCTCCACAACCTGATAAACAGCTTCAATAAGCCAGTTTTATTACTAGGAGACTTTAACGCCTGGCATTCTCTCTGGGGGTCACCCTCAAATAATCCAAGAGGAAGAATTATAGCATATTTTGTTCAAAACAGCAATCTAATTGTACTAAACAAAGGAGACCACACACACTTCTCCACCCATAACACCTTCACACACGTTGACCTAGCGTTTTGCTCACCACCACTTAACCTTAACGCCGACTGGACTGTAAATGAAGATTTCTACGGGAGCGACTACTAACCAATACGTATACAAATATTTCCTATAGCAACCACAAAAACAGCTTACAAAACACATAGATATAAACTGCATTCAGCGAACTGGAAATTATTTCAAGAAAACATAGACGTACTAACACAAGAACTAGTTACAACAAACAACACTAATCAATCAGCAGCCAAATTTCTCAAAATAGTTAAGGCATCTGCTAGCAAAGCAATACCCACATCCAACCCCAACAGAAAGAAAAATAATCACATATACTGGGTGGAACTAAAAAATTGAAAAATTAAAAAAAGAAAAAATAAAATGTTTAAATAGTTTAAGAAAACACCTAAGCACAGAAAACATGCTAATGTTCAAAAAAGTGAACTCAATATTTAAATTTACAGCAAAAATAGCAGGCTTTCGGGGGTTAGTAAAATCACACACATCCATGCAATACAAACAGAAACAGGAAACACATGCGATCCAACAAAAATAGCTGAGGCATTTTGCAAAACATGGTCAAACTATTCAAACGACTCAAATTTCTCAAACACCTTCATAAATAACAAACAACAACACAAAGCCCAAACATCCATCACCTATACTCCAAAAAACACAGCTAAAATCATTGAAAAATCCATAGCACTTGTAGAATTGCAATCTTGTCTAGATACCAGAGCTCGCAAATAACTGTCGACCGTTTTTCGTTGTCCGCAAATAAGTGTCTTTTTCTGACTCTTTACGAAAAGACTCAGAGAGCAACCGATTTATGGGTTCTTGAATGAGCTCGCTCGCGCTCAGAGCGAAACCGTTTTTTTCTATTCTGTTTTGTTCTGGTTGTTCCAAGACTGTTTTGTCGTGCTCAGTGAAGCAAAAGGTCTTTTGCGTATGTTTTGGTATACATTCACACGCATAGGCGAGCAAATCGTTAAGCGTCTGTTTTTCTGACGAAATATATTAATTGTTAACAAAATATGGTTTTCTACATAGAATATGAAAATAAAAAAACATGAATATTTGAAAATAAATTTAATTTGATCTGTTAAACAAATTATATTATTTCTTTTTCTTAACAACGCAAATAAATGTAAAGACCGTTTGCATTGAGTTTTTCGGTCAATCGGTCTTTTCCTGAGCCTCATTGTGCGAGCGTTTCTCGGTCCGCTCTTTACGCACTGCTTATTGAAAGAGCCAAAGGGCTCAACAGAAAACATAAATGAAGACAGCAAGAGTCTCTTGCTCAGAGCGAGAGCGAGAGAGTATGAACTTTTCGGTTGTGCTCGCAACGAGAGCGCAAGAAAAAAAACGGTCAACAGTTATTTGCAAGCTATGCTAGATACCCTTAGAGGTTCCACTCCTGGACATGACAATCTCAATTATCATGTGAAGAAGACCAAATAATGCTCTCCTCCACATTTTTGATTATGAATTTTGACACATTTGATTTTGATTTCGTTAGCTATTAAGGTTTGAATATTGATTTGAGTTCATTAGGTTAGTTTGCAGATAATAGACATTAAGAATTAGGGAGTAAGAATATATTGAATTGTTAGATGTTAAGTATGTTTAAGTATGATAAGTGACCACAATGAAAGAAAGGAAATTGTTTGAAATTGATCATGAATCACGATCATTTAAGTTGCCACGAAGGCATTCGTAATTAAGTTGTTGTTATTAGATAATAAAAGGTTATTGATAAGGGATGCTACGAAGATTTGAATTAATCAGTAAATAGATACCGCCCAAAAGCATAACAGACAATAAGCAACGTCGGTTTCAAAACAGAACGGCCATCAGAAGCAAAGTGGCCAGATGATGCGAAAGCGCTAAGCAGAGCTTTCGACCCTCACACGCGATCCACCAAACTACAAAAGCTTGAGTGTATCGACGAAGAAGGGTCGAACTTGAGCCTCGAAGATGCAGCGTGACAGTCGAGTGCGAACCCTAAACGCGTGCGGGAGTGCTAAGCGCAACGCAGACGCGAGTAAAAAGAGAAACGTGATCGAGAACGAAAAGGAGGGTCGTGTAAGAGCCAACAGTAAGCAGCGCCGAGGGAGGAGATACTGAAGAACCAGAGAGAGGAAAAGATAAAGAAGAGGGTTTGAAATTAATACGTGAGTAAGATAATCACACCTGTATATATTAGATTTAAACACCCTTCCCGCTAAGGCTAACGCGTGGCTTGTACCGCGGCTTAAGCATATATATAGAGAGAATAAAGTGAAAATAGTAACATAAAACGCGTGGTTACTCTGTGTAGTACAGTGTCTGATACCCTGTGATTCAAGTCCACAGAGGCACGTGTTCTATCAACGATAAGGTGCAGAGGCGATTGAGGCTATAGCCTAATCCACACCCTCGCCAGCTAATTTACCAGACGACACTCGTGAGGCTAGCCCGCGGTGGCGTAAGGTAAGCTTAGCGATCAGATAAGGTAGCAATTGTGGTGTCGGCCCGGTTGATACCCTAACTGATCAGTAGTTGACAGGACACGACTTTACGTCGGATCACTATTTGACTCTCCTTAACGCTATACTTTGGGTTTCAGCAAGTTATAAATTACTTGTAACCAGCCTTGGCCAGACTGAGATCTGTACCTCGGCAAATCACTACTTTACAAGTGGCGCCCGAGCAGGGACCTAAAGGATTAGCGGGTGGTGTAAACTAGAATTAAAGCCCCCAGTAACATCACTAAAAAGTGCGCAAATTGCGATTCAAGTAGAGTACGCGTATACCCGGTGATACCCTGTTTTACTACGCGCATGTAAAACGGTGGATGTTAAACGGCATTCGAACATCGAGATTTTGTGCAATTGTCGCGGCATAACGAAAGAAAACAAAAACGGGCAAAGCGATAGAATCAACGGGATCATAGCGAACAGAGTGTGTAAGGCGTGTTGAATCGGTCGCAGCTGCAGAATAGCAAAGAAAACGTAAACGGCGATAAGGTAACGGGACTTGCTTGAATCCGCGCGGTCGATTTGAGTCGCAGCGAACGAGACGGTGAAAACGTGCGCGCCGATTACCTAACGGAACCGTGTAAGTCATTGCTGCTGGCAACTGTCGGTGAACGCGGCGAACTTGACGGCAAAGCGGGTGAGTCGATCACCTAACGGAAAACTCTCACGTCGACGCGAGCAGCACAAGGTGCCTAGGATTTTGAGAAGTCAAAGCGGTTGACTCAAGGGAAAGAATAAGGCACATTGGGACGACACCGACGAAAGTGAGCACTGTTCGGTTTAGGAATAGTTGACTTGGTAACTATTAGAAACAAAATAAGTGAACGGATTGGCCGCACTGTGGGTCGCGGGATATTGTAAAAGTGTTTTGAAAATTCTATAAAATTTTTTTTGGTCAACAACGACAAATAAATGACAGCTAAAAATAAATAAATAAAATTAATTAAATAAAAATAAATAAATAAATAAAAAAAAAAAAAAAAAAAAATATATATAAATAAAATTTTTTTTTTCTGGTTTTCATTAAATATATTTTGGAGAATTTTTTTTTATATATACACATAATCAACTGAGATTTTGGAGGAAATTTTTTTTGTTTGCTTTCATTAAACTTTGGAGAATTTTTTTTTACAATAATAATCTGCGATGGAGAAACCACCAGTCAGCGAATCTGCCGGCATGGAGCCTGGAGGCTGCACCAACCAAGGGGTGGGCCGACAATGGGTCTACGACTGCCGGAAGGAGGATTTAGAATATATTTCTGAGGAGTTAGGTTTGGGGAAATGCGCAACAGTGTCGGACTACCGAAAAACAGTATGCGAATTTATAAAAAGAGACGGGCATACGAACGAGGTGTGGACACGTTTGGCTGACTGGGAGTTACGTTTCGCGAAGTTTCAGACGTCGCCAATCCTGACCGATAAACCTGTCGTAGGCCGAAGACCACGACAGAAATCGGAATCCGATGTGGCAATCCCATCGGGTTGGGCTGGAACGGCGACAACTGTACTCTCGTCGAACCGGGACATCCACAACAGCACAACGTTAAACCCAATGGTGACAAAAGAATCCATCCCTCGTATCCATGTCCAGTCACCTGCTAGTACACCGGTGGTACATAGTCAGGTCGAGCCGGCTGGCTACCGACATGCTGAGGAGGGATGTTACAGCCATAGAAACAGCGTGGTTGTACCAGAACTGGTCCGGAAGTGGGGTGTTAGGTTCAATGGGTATACGGACCCACTTGTATTCCTCGAGGTGGTTGAAAAGCGAGCAAGTATGTATGAGATCAGTCTAGAGCGATTACCACGGGCAATAAGTGAGGCGCTAACAGATCAGGCCGCGGGGTGGTTTTCTGTCAGTCAGTTGATGGACGCCACATGGAGAGTTTAGGAGCGCATTCTTAGATTTCTTCCTGCCGCCGGAATATTATCAACGACTCGAGGATGATATCAGGATCCGCCGGCAGCGCGTCGGAGAAAGTTTTAAGAATTACATGATTGACCTCCGAAGGATGATGCGACACGCAAGGTATACGGCAGAGCAGGAGTTATATAGAGTGTATGAAAACTTGTCGTCAGATTATCGACGAAGTATTCGCAGGCGCGAGTTCAAGACATTGGAGAAACTAACACAGTTGGCGGCAGAATACGAGACCCTGGAGGAACGGGATCGGAGAGATGCGGCGGCGAGGTATGGCGCGCGGACTGTCCCGAAACAGTATAATCCGTTCAAATCACCACCACAGCCAGTTGCGAGGATTGAGGAGCCAGTTACAGCACCGCGTAGCGAAACGGGGGTAATAGCGAATCGAATGCTGAGTCACAAGATGCCTAGGACGCCCTTGAATAAATGAGTGTGCTATAACTGTTCGCAGGCGGGTCACTTTGCCATAGAGTGTCCTAATCCGCGAGTGCAGTTTTGTAGGGAGTGTGGTACCCAAGGAGTCAGAACGAGCGAGTGTTGTCCGGGGCGGGAAACGAGCCACGGCACCAGCTGGGACGGGATCAGGTGGGTGCCGACTCGAAGCAGTCCCGAAACTAGAATACCCTTTAAGAGTGGAGGATGGGAGGATAGTCGCTACAGTTAAGGTCGGGGACCAGGTAGCGACAGCAACGGTGGATTCAGGGGCAACTAGAAGTTTCATAAGTGAGAAATTTTCTAAAGGGTTAAAAAAATGTGAAGTATTGACAGCCAACGCGAAGATTCGCTTAGCAGATGGGTCGGCATTGGAGGTAAAAGAATTATTCAGGGGAAAGGTTAGTTTAGCGGGGGCAGAGGTCACGATGGACATGCTCGTGATGCCTTCGATGCTAGATAACCTAATATTGGGAATAGATTTTTTATGCCTGGTAGGCATACAGTGCGGGAACGCGCGGCTGATATTGGAAGCCGAGAAGGCACCGAACAAGGACGGCGACAGGGTCAGAATAGAACCCGAGTCAAGTGCAAGGCAAGGATACACCAAGGGGAAACAAAGTGAAACAGGAGAAGTCCAGGAAACGCGTCAGCCGGATGTCACCGTAAGAACCATCACCAACACAGGAAAGGATACAGTGCCGGGCGCTGAGAAAAAGATATCAGACAAAGGAGGAGGACAAGAGACAAATGCTACTATACCTGCCACAACGCTGCCAGACAAGATAGCCGTAGACGAACAGGAGTGGCCGGCGGATTTGGAACCGGGAATACAGGAATTGTTAAGGTCGGAATTGGCTCTCTTCGATGGACTCCAGGGCGTGTCCAACGTTGCCGAGCACAGGATCATCATGAAGGACGATAAGCCTATAAAACAAAGGTATTACCCGAAGAACCCGGCGATGCAGCAGGTAATCAATGCACAAGTGGACGAACTACTGCAGGCCGGCGCGATAGAGCCATCTCGTAGTCCGCACAGTGCCCCAATTGTAATTGTTCGCAAGAAAACGAACGAGTGGCGGATGTGCATCGACTACAGGCAACTGAACGCGCACTCCGTACCCGATGCATACCCCCTGCCTAGGATAAATCACATTTTAGAGCGATTAAGGCATGCGCGGTATATCTCGACACTCGACCTGAAACACGGCTACTGGCAAATTCCCATGACAGCGGATAGTAGAGAGTGCACAGCGTTTACGGTTCCTGGCAGAGGGTTGTTCCAGTGGCGAGAAATGCCCTTTGGCTTGCACTCTGCATGTGCCACATTTCAGCGAGCTTTAGACACGGTTATCGGACCAGATATGGAGCCCCATGCGTTTGCCTATCTGGACGACATAATAGTGATCGGAGCGACAAAAGAACAACACGTGACGAACCTCCAAGAAGTATTCCGACGCTTGAGAGCAGCAAACCTGAAGTTAAACCGGAAGAAGTGTTTCTTCTTCCAGAAGGAACTAATCTACTTGGGACACCTAGTGAGCGGAGAAGGAATTAAAACCGACCCTGCAAAAGTAGAAGCAATTCAGAACCTGAAAGCCCCGACGAATGTTAAGGAACTTCGACGCTGCTTGGGCATGGCCTCATGGTATCGACGCTTTGTGCCCAATTTCGCGACAGTGGTCCAGCCGATAACAGCTCTATTGAAGAAGGCTAGGAAATGGTCATGGGGAGAGGAGCAACAGGTGGCGTTAGATACCCTGAAGCACAGTTTGACCACCGCCCCCGTTCTGACATGTCCCGACTTTTCCGCTAAGTTTATTTTGCAGACAGACGAGAGCCATTTTGGCCTGGGAGCGGTGCTCACTCAGATGATCGATCAACAGGAGTGTGTCATAGCCTATGCTAGCCGGAAACTGAATAAGGCAGAAGAAAACTATTCAGCAACCGAGAAGGAATGTCTGGCGATAGTGTGGTCGATTAGGAAATTGAGATGCTACTTGGAAGGATATCGGTTCGAGGTAATAACGGACCACATGGCGTTAAAGTGGCTAAACTCAATTGAGAGCCCGTCAGGGAGAATTGCGCGCTGGGCATTGGAGCTCCAGCAATATCAGTTCGATGTGCGATACCGAAAAGGGAAGCTGAACGTAGTGGCAGATGCCCTGTCGCGTCAGCCGTTAGAAGACTGTCAACAGATGGTACACTAGAAGGCGCCCGACAAGTGGATAAGAAAGCTCAAGGACAAGATTTCGAAGGACCCGAAGAAATACGCGGACTACGTGGAGGAAAACGGTCAGCTTTACAGGCACCTTGGACACCGCGCGGGCGACGAAGACTACATACCGTGGAAGTTGTGCGTCGACGAGGACCAGAGGAAGAGAGTGCTCCTGGAATGCCATGATGCGCCGACGGCAGGACACCAGGGAGTGCGCAAGACGATAATGCGCTTATCACAACGGTATTACTGGCCCGGGATGTTCCGAGACGCTGCCAAATACGTCAAATGCTGCGAAGTGTGTCAAAAATTCAAGACAGAACAGGTGAAACCGGCTGGACAAATGTTGATACGACAAGTCGCCGAGCCTATGGCTGTATTATGTGCTGACTTCGTGGGTCCCTTGCCACGATCAAAACACGGTAATACCATGTTGTTCGTGTTTCACGACGCATTTTCGAAATGGGTGGAGTTAGCCCCCTTGAGGAGAGCAACGGCGGCCCAACTACAAAAGGCGTTTCGCGAAAGAATACTTTGTCGATTCGGGATACCCAAAATGTTCGTATGCGATAATGGTGTGCAGTTTGAAAGTCGGAGTTTCAGGTCGTTTTTGAACTCGTTAGGTGTGGAGATCCAACATACAGCACCTTACTGCCCTCAGGAAAATCCGACGGAAAGATCGAACAGAACCATCAAGACCATGGTAGCGCAATACATTTCAGGAAGTCAGAGTTCGTGGGACGAATTGCTACCGGAGATTTCATTGGCAATTAACACCAGCGTCGCGGACTCGAGAGGATTTTCTCCAGCCTTCCTAATGCAAGGAAGAGAACCGAGGTTGCCAGCCACTTTATATGACGAAGCAACACCAGGATCAGGAAATGTGCCCGAGACACCGGAAGAGAAAGCTGGCAAGCTAAAAGAGGTTTTTAGCATTGTGCGGAGCAATTTACAGCGTGCGTCGAAGGAACAAGGGCGGAGCTTCAGCCTCAGACGAAGAGAGTGGCGGCCGGGACTCAACACGTTGGTGTTACTGAGGACACACCAACTATCGAAGGCTAGCGACGGGTTTGCGGCAAAACTCGCTCCCAAATACGATGGCCCCTTCCTCGTAAAGAAGTTTGTGTCACCAAACGGCGCTGCGAATTAAGTCCCCAATGAAATAAGTCCCCAAACCAAAAATGAAATAAGTCCCCAAAAATTTACATGGGTCTTAACAACAACGATTTTTCATTAAAATTGGGGACTTATTTCCTAAAAAATATTTATTTTTTTGGTTTGGGGACTTATTTCATTTCAATTGGAAATAAGTCCCCAATTTTTTGCATGCATATTTTGGGGACTTATTTCATTTTTATTATGAAATAAGTCCCCAATGTTTAATATGAAGTTTTTGGGGACTTATTTCATTTGTCTTATTTTTTGCTAAAATTTAAAATAAAGAAGAAGAAGAATTTGAACAACGGTTAATTTTATTATGTGCAAACATCGCACGATTGGTGAAAGTAGGACAACGTAAAGGCCGAGTCGCAAGCATAGCCCAGCTGAAACCATTCTACCAGGAAGGCGAAGACGGCGAGGATCATCAAGAGGAGGAAAGACAAGACCGGGATACGGACGAAAAGACGGCATAACCAAGTCGGAAATGAGAAAAGTCGACTAGAGCATTGTGGAAGAAAAAAAAATAACACACTCTAACAACTTTTTTTTTCCCCAACCAAAACATACAAAGAGAATAGGTTAATAACGATTCAAATTTTAATTCACAGGAAAATAAGCGACGAGATCGTAGTAATCAGCAGTGACGAGGAGGTACCGTCCGGCGAGGAAAGCCCGTCGGACGAGGAGACGACCCCAAGTACGGAGGGAAACAGCAGCGAAGCCCCACCGAGTGTCCAAGTGGAAGATGCTGACTCAACCAGCGACGAGGAGGACCGCAACCAGGGTGGGCATCAAGATCAATATCAGAGGGATCCCCGCAGGAACCATCCCACCTACCAAAGGCAGGAACGCGAAGACAGCCCGCCGACTTACCGCCACACGGTTTACCGTACGGAGGAGGTAACGGCGTACCGGGTGGACGGGGCGGTCATTTTGATGAGGGTGGAGACGACCACGGCGGTCATTGAAAATGAGGACGCGCAGGCCCCACAACCGCACGTCGAGGAGCCGCCATCCACTCCACACTACCCCGCCTTAGAACAAGCATCGGTGGAGGTAAATAACAACGAGGAGGACAAGTCCGAAGAAGGCGCAGCCGCTCTATCATCAGAGGCGTCAACCCGTGCGTCCCCGACCCCGGAGCCATACGAGGGCATCGAATTGAGGGACGAAGGCCTCGAAGCGGAGGTAGGAGATTTCATATGCCCGGGAAGACTGGAGGACATGCCCCAGGATTGGTTACCCCGGGTATTCACGGTAGTCCCGGAAAGTTGGACAATCTATCCAGGCGACCACGTGTTGATAGAGGACGCGATAGCCGAAATCCAGAAGGAGCTGGGTAAATACAGCCAATTCCAGAGGCAGCGCAAAACACGACTCAGGGTGAGGGCAGGAGCCGATCTGTTTAACGTTACAGCAAACCCCGACGGGAGGGTAACGATCACCCTAGTGGAGAAAGGGGGGGGTGTGAAGAAGACCAAATAATGCTCTCCTCCACATTTTTGATTATGAATTTTGACACATTTGATTTTGATTTCGTTAGCTATTAAGGTTTGAATATTGATTTGAGTTCATTAGGTTAGTTTGCAGATAATAGACATTAAGAATTAGGGAGTAAGAATATATTGAATTGTTAGATGTTAAGTATGTTTAAGTATGATAAGTGACCACAATGAAAGAAAGGAAATTGTTTGAAATTGATCATGAATCACGATCATTTAAGTTGCCACGAAGGCATTCGTAATTAAGTTGTTGTTATTAGATAATAAAAGGTTATTGATAAGGGATGCTACGAAGATTTGAATTAATCAGTAAATAGATACCGCCCAAAAGCATAACAGACAATAAGCAACGTCGGTTTCAAAACAGAACGGCCATCAGAAGCAAAGTGGCCAGATGATGCGAAAGCGCTAAGCAGAGCTTTCGACCCTCACACGCGATCCACCAAACTACAAAAGCTTGAGTGTATCGACGAAGAAGTGTCGAACGTGAGCCTCGAAGATGCAGCGTGACAGTCGAGTGCGAACCCTAAACGCGTGCGGGAGTGCTAAGCGCAACGCAGACGCGAGTGAAAAGAGAAACGTGATCGAGAACGAAAAGGAGGGACGTGTAAGAGCCAACAGTAAGCAGCGCCGAGGGAGGAGATACTGAAGAACCAGAGAGAGGAAAAGATAAAGAAGAGGGTTTGAAATTAATACGTGAGTAAGATAATCACACCTGTATATATTAGATTTAAACACCCTTCCCGCTAAGGCTAACGCGTGGCTTGTACCGCGGCTTAAGCATATATATAGAGAGAATAAAGTGAAAATAGTAACATAAAACGCGTGGTTACTCTGTGTAGTACAGTGTCTGATACCCTGTGATTCAAGTCCACAGAGGCACGTGTTCTATCAACGATAAGGTGCAGAGGCGATTGAGGCAACAACCCAATCCACACCCTCGCCAGCTAATTTACCAGACGACACTCGTGAGGCTAGCCCGCGGTGGCGTAAGGTAAGCTTAGCGATCAGATAAGGTAGCAATTGTGGTGTCGGCCCGGTTGATACCCTAACTGATCAGTAGTTGACAGGACACGACTTTACGTCGGATCACTATTTGACTCTTCATAAACGCTATACTTTGGGTTTCAGCAAGTTATAAATTACTTGTAACCAGCCTTGGCCAGACTGAGATCTGTACCTCGGCAAATCACTCCTTTACAATCAAATAATGAAAAAGCTCCCACCATCTGCAATAAACAAACTCCTAGACCTCTATAATACAATACGAGACACCGGCAATATCCCCCATCAATGGAAATTTGCAACAATAATACCAATAATTAAACCAAACAAACCAAAACACTTATTTAACAGTTATCGCCCAATATCCCTGCTTCCCTGCATTTCCAAAATAATAGAGAAAATTATAACAAAAAGAATTATGTGGATGCTTAATCAAAAGAACCTCTTATCTCCTAACCAATATGCATACAAGCAAAACAGGTCAACCACGGATCCCTTACTTATAATAGATAACTTTATTTGTAACAATTTAGCCACAAAAAACCACATATCGGTACTCTCAATCGAAGAAGCTGCAGCTCTAAACATAATCATCTCGCCAGAACGCAAATACAAAGAAAAATTTTCACCATGGACAAGTCTCTCTATACTGTTAGAACTCTCGAAGTATAAAAAAGACAATACCCCATGCGAAGTCTACAGAAAAGGCTTCGAAGAGATCAGAAACGAATACAAGTCATGGACTTTTCTATACACGGACGCATCAAATCTAAACTAAATAACTGCTTTCAGCGTTGTCATAGAAGATAATAAAATATTAAAATCAGCCGTCACACCTTTGCACTCTTCAATCTTCACAGCGGAAGCAGAAGCGATTCTTTGTGCGGTAGAGTTCACACAAAAAGAATCAAAAACTAAATTTGTTATCTGCTTTGATTCCCTCTTCACCTTACTAGCCGTTAAAAATCCAAACACACACCAACCCACAATCGCAAAAATTCGAGACAAACTCAACTCAACTCACAAAAGGATAAAGCTACTCTGGACGCCTGGACATGTGAAATGAACAAGCAGACACAGCAGCTAAAATAGTTACACTTTCACCATTGCTCTTACACAACACCAACAACAACAAAAAGGATATAAATAAACTGATTAACTTTACAACAAAGCAAAAACTTCAAACTATCTAGAACGATTACACGCACTTCTACAAAACCATCAACCCTGCAAGAGTACCTACACATCTTCCAGCTAAAATAGACAGGAAACGCGCAATAAAATACACTAGATTCAGGCTAGGACACACAATACTAACACACAAATACACTGATGGACAAAATAATAAATACATTGGTTACATTTAAAGGCAAATGAATTTTATTAGTTTTGCGATCACCCTATTTCGAAAATGTGTACATATTTTTAAATCTCTGAGTCTGGCTGTTCTTTTGACAGAAACATATGTGAGATTACCGTTATAAATTTTTTAGTTTTAATGGTTTGCTTGCTCGAGGTGAAAATTGTCGTGGACAAAATAATAAATACATCAAGTTCTTTAAACTATTTGAAGTGTATTGTGTGCTTTTTGTATCTAATCAAAAAGAAAAAAGGTAATTAGAAGATAATATAGTATTTTTGGGTAAAGATTTTACTTGGCAAATTTCACAGATGGGGCGAAATACGCATGCGAGTCCTGAAGAGCGCCGATTGGTCTTTAGAATGCGTGAAGAAGGAAAAACACTGAGATCAATTGCCGAATCACTTGATCGATCTCTAGGATTCGTTCAGAACGCATTAAAACCGGAGAAAACAACAGAAACTCGTGGTAGACCAAAAAAAACATCCTCAAGAGATGATAACCGAATTGTTACACTTGCAAAGAAGAACCCGTTCCTTTCTTCTCGCATGATTGCATCAACCATTTCTAACGTGGTTTCTTCTAGGACAGTCAGAAGAAGATTGAACAAAAGTGGACTTCCAGGGCGAATTGCTAGACGAGTGCCTCTCATGCGCAAAGCTAATTTAACGAGGCGTTTGAATTTCGCCCAGAAACATTTAAATTGGTCAGGGCCGGATGGTGAAAGAAAATGGCGCAACATACTTTGGAGCGACGAAACAAAAATTAATTTGTTTGGTAGCGATTCTGTACATCTTCAACAAAACACCGGCACCTATATGCCCATTTTGCAATAGCGGTTTCTTGACAACAGAACATCTAGTACTCCAATGCCAACACGTAATGAATATCTACAAATCCCTTAACTCTCCCACACTCAACGTGCTTATCTTAAAACCCAATTTATCAAATATAAAAAAACAAAATTTTATAAAAGTAATTAATAAACTACACATAGGTATATAATTGGGGTGTTCACCAGCTCGTTTCATCGTTTCATGTTTCAAACTTGAAACGTCGTGCAACAACAACTCACATACAAAATTTCTTGAAACGCTTGAAACACCTCAGCCTATGTATACAAAAAGTGTTTCAAGTTTCAAGAAAGTAGAGATGGGAAGTGCAAGAATTTTAATCGGTATTTGCTATCGATGCTTAGTATTTTCAGTATAATTTGGTATAATTTTGTGCAAAAAAGTGTGAACACATATGATTGATGGCCGCAGCAAACAAAAGTAAATTTCAAATGTTAAAAGCATGTATTGAGAAACTTATTTAAACAAAGAGCTATCTCACTTTCAATATCCTCTATTTCCCTAACACTTTAAATTGCCTTTTTTTTATAAATCTAGGCAGTATAAGCGCAGAAAACAGTAACAGTGAGTAAAATTAAAGGAAAGTAAAGTAAACAACAGCTGACTTTTCAAGATTGAAACGCTATGAAACACTAAATTATGTTCACGAGCTAAGCGTTTCAAGCATGAAACATGAAACGATGAAACGGATCTGGTAAAGACCACAAATGTAAATATATGTAAATATGTAAATATTAACAAGTTAAAACGTTGCAGTCGGACGCATCCGACTGCGATATACTTTGATACCAGTTATGTACCATAACTGTGTTAGGGATTCTGTGTGCAAATAGTAATATATGGGGTTTTGGGTATAAATATCAGGCAGAAGGGGTAGGCGTGTCATCCAAATTTGTGATACATATCTGTGGCGGATGGCACTTTCTATGCCCTTACCAAGTTTGAAGACTCTAGCGCAAAAACTGAAAAAGATATAGAGGTGGGCGGTATAAGTGGGCGTGGCATCCAAAACTTTGATGCAAATCTGTTACGGATGTCACTAACAATGTTCACACCAAATTTGGCGACTTTAACGCAAAAACTGAGAGAGATAGAGTTTTCAGCTTTAAGAACGTGGGCGGTAATGGTGGGCGTGGCATCCAAAACTTTGATGCAGATCTGTTATGAATGTCACTAACAGTATTACCACTCTAGCTTAAAAACTGACGAAGATACATGCATTTCGGTTTTTTTAGGGCGGTGGGGCATGGCTCGTTGTTTGGGGGCGTGGCATCCAAAATGTTGATGCATATCTGTGTCAGATGTCAGCATCTACCTTTCTGCCAATCATGGTGGTTATAGCTTTAAAACTGTAGAAGATACAGCCATTTTTGTTCATAATTGGAGGAGGGCTGGGGGCGGAAGGGGTGGTCGTGGCATCCAATATTTTTGATGCAGTTTTTTCGGGAATGTCATCGGCTATGTTGCACCCAAATTTGATGACCTAGCTGCTAAAATGAGGAATATGTATGTGTTTTATCGATTTGCACATCGAGGTGTATCGACTTGTTATCGATTTCCCAGGCCCCCTGAGGTCGTAGAGCCCTTAATTTAACACTTTGTCTGACGAAGACATGTACCAAGATATTTGCAAAGTTGCAAAGCTCTAGCTTTAAGGGTGTCGAAAAAAGTTGCGTTCATACGGACAGACGGACAGACGGACGGACGGACGGACGGACAGACACCATGACGGACATTGCACAAACCCAATATACTATGATACCTTTGGTATCAAAGTATAAAAATAAGTCTGCCTGAAGCTCTGGCTTTATAACAAATTGTTACTTAGAATTAATTCTCTTTAACAATTAAATAATGATAATAATAACAATGGTATTAGGTTAGGTTAGGTAGGACCGGCTGACCCATCCCGGAAAGAGTGTCACACATAGACCACTGAGGGTCCTTAGTGAGGCCGGCGGTTGGATATCTTGGACTATCTAGTTGTGTGGTCCTGCGGCGTTAGTATGCTTCGGGTAAGCGCTAGAAGCTTGTTTGGTTCCAGCTTGCTGGCCTCCTCTAGAGATGCCAGGAAGGGAGCCTGGATGTGTTGTAAGCGTTTTGCTGCCAGTGCGGAGCAGCTGCAAAGTAGGTGTTCTAGTGTTTCCTTGACACCTGATTCCTTGCATTTCCTGCATTCATCGTTGTCTGTCATGCCTAGCCTTTTTGCATGTACTGCGACGAGGCAATGGCCTGTCAGGAGTCCTGTAAGCATGCGGCAATCATGCCTTTGTAGTTTCAGCATGTATTGCGATAGCTTGTCGCTGTATGTTTTGCACATTATTTTGAAGATCCTGCAGTTGTAGGTGTTTGTCCACCTTTTTGCTGCCGAATCCCTTGCCTGTGTTTCCATGTGTGAGTGTATAGGAGTGCAGGGAGATCGGAATTGCTGCCGTGTGGCTGTTGAGTCCCGTGGCTCCTTGTTTAGCCAGTGAGTCGGCTTTTTCATTGCCTTCGAAGCCCTGATGGCTGGGAATCCAGTAGATGCGCACGTTTTTAAGCGTGCTGAGTGCATCTAATGCTTCCCTGCTCTCCAGGACATCTCGGGATCTTATGAAGTGCGACTGTAAGGCTTTTATTGCTGCCTGGCTGTCAACGAATATATTTACCTTGTCAAGTGCTGTATTCGTTTATAAGACTGATTCCGCCGCTTTCCTTATTGCGAATATCTCCGCCTGGAATATGCTGCAGTGGTCTGGTAATTTATAGGACAGGCTCAAGGGCGGTTCGGCGCAGTACACTGCTGCGCCGACCCCCTCTTTCATTTTTTAGCCGTCTGTGTATATGTTGATTGCTGTCTGTTTTGCTACTGAGCGCCAATTATCTATTCCTAAGAGCGTGGGCGTGAAGCAAAAATTGTTTTTTGGGATCATGTAGTCTGTTTCGACCCGAGTCCCTATTCCAATTGTACTATGCCCGTAGTTATGTATTGTCATGTTGCCTATCGTGCAAAGACGTTGAGCAGTATTTTTTGATACTAGGCGGGCCTGTATGTCCACTGGGTTGACATTCAATATGGCTTGTAGTGCTTTCGTAGGAGTGGTCCTCAGCGCCCCTGTGATGCACATGAGTGCATGTCGCTGGGTTTTTTCCAATCGTTTTAGGTACGTAGATTTCTCTGTGGCTTTCCACCATACCAGTATTTCGTAGAGTAGTATGGGGCGCACAATTGAGATCAGAATCCAATGGGTTAGTCTTGGCGAGAGTTCCCAAGTACTACCCAACATCTTTTGCGATGTGTAGAGTGCATTGGTGGCTTTCTTCACCCATTCTTCTACATTGAGCTTCCTGCTCAGCTTGCTGTTCAATACTATTCCCAGATATTTGATACTCTCATTTGGAATCAGCGGCTTATCGTTTATTTTGGGAGGCGTCCAGCGTGGTACCTTGTAAAGAGGATGAGGTCCGTCTTGTCCGCGTTGATACTTAGACCGGCTTCCGTTGCCCATGCTGGTATCTCTTTTAGTGTGTTTTCCATGACATGGCTGATTGTCGATGGACATTTGGCCGTGATAATTATGCTTATGTCGTCCGCATAGGCAGTTATTTTTGGTGCTTTTCGTTTGAATTTCTTTAGGAGGCCGTTTACCACCAAGTTCCACAGTAGGGGAGATAGCACTCCTCCTTGGGGAGTGCCGCATTTTGGTTCCCTGATAGTGTTTGTGGTTCCCCATTCCGCTAGTATTTTCCTGTTGCTCAGTAGATTATGAACCCAGGATTGTACTGCTGCTGTTGGGTCCACAGCTCTGAGGCTGTGCATAATTGATTCCGTCGACACGTTATTAAATGCGCCTAAGATGTCTAGAAATGCGCCAAGAGCGTATTCTTTGTGGTGAAGTGACTTCTCTATGGTTGCTACAAGGGAGTGTAGCGCTGTTTCCACCGATTTACCCTTTGTGTACGCGTGTGGATTGCGTTCTACAGACATCTCTGTATTCTCTCTGATATGAAGGTCTATCAGCTTCTCTAGTGTTTTTAAAAGGAATGAGGTCAGGCTGATAGGTCTGTAGTCTTTAGGCAGCACGTGGCTGCATTTCCCCGCTTTCGGAAGAAATATCACCCGCGCTGTCCTCCAGGCCACCGGCACATAGCCATGATTTAGAAATCAACAAAATTTCTTTTAGCCATGGAGCGATCGTATGTTTGACCCTTTTCAGCATGGCTGGGAATATTCTGTCTGGACCTGGCGATTTGTAGCTCTCAAAGGAGTCTATTGCCCACAGTATTGTTCTGATATTTTCGGGGATTTCCACTCTAGTGGTTGGAGATATCATTTGTCCGTTTGAGTGAACTTCTGTGCAGCTAGGGAAATGGGCCTCTAGGGGCACATTTGCCGCATCTTCACTGCTTTCTGTCCATTGGCCGTCTTCAGTTTTTAGTTGGCTTTATACTGTCTGTTGGCGAGCAAGCAGCTTTCTTAACCTTGCGGTGTCAGCTGTCTTTTCTATGCCTGAACAGAAGTCTTGCCATGCGTGCCTTTTGGCTGCTCGGACTTTTTTCTTGAAGTCACGTAGCCGTACTTTGTATTCATTCCATACTAGCTCTTCTTCTGCTTGTTTCGCTAGTTGAAAGAGTTCTAGTACATCTTCCCTTTGTCCTTTGGAGTCCACCACAGGGGCTTTTGTCTCTTCTTCTCTCGGGATGGTTTACACGTCTTATGATATGCCGTCAAAAGATTTTTATTGAGTGTCTCCAGGGACTTCTCTAATTAATCAGGTGAGGCTATCTTAGGCGGTCTTCGGTACTAAAGAACTAGTGAGGTGGTTCTGAGGTGGGCTAGCTGAAGCCACCGAAAGGGTCGCAGGTTGCGGATAGCGCAAGGCCTCCAGTGGAGGTTAGCTGCGAATAGCGATCTGTCGTGAATAAGCAGTCCCGGACAACAGCGGGTACCAAACCGTATGTGGTACCGACAAGGCGCTTGTCTGACCGTCTTTAATACATAGTCTTACACACACCCAAATTCCTACACGTGTTCCTACCCACGGAGCCTCACCGATACCTGGCCGCCTCGGTGAGTATACCTGGCCCCAGCGTGTTAATGGGGGCTATGACACGCTGGTACTTCTCTCCCCTACACTCGTGGGATTTTTATAGACAAAAACACAAATCTAACCAAATTTAACAGGCGGGACTTAACCGCAACTCAGACAGCAGAGCGGATGGAAGAGAAGGCTCTAGACGAAGGCGGCAAGCTGACGCCGCGCAGGGGCCAGGCCCCTCACTCTAAGAGCACTGCTCAGCTGAAGGGCTCGTCCCCGAAGCCGAGCACCTCGAAGAGTGCAGAGACTTTCAGGTCTCTAGTGGCTGTCAAGCAAGCCGCTATACGGACGGACGTAGGGGGTGGGTTTGCAGTGCCCGGCACTGCGCCGGTGGCTGCCCTGCGGGCAAACTTAGCCAGCGGATGAGACGCCGCAACACCCTCCTCTGTATTTCAGAAGAGGCTGCAGGCTAAGAAGCCGCCTCTACCGGCTCCAGGTCAGCCTGGCGGCTCTGGCGACCCGCTAAGGCAGGGCCTCAGCGGAGCCGGTCGCAAATGGTACCTCCGGTACCTTGGGCGTGGCTTGAAGCCGGAAGAGGCTCGCAGAAGAGCACTGGAGCATCGGGCACCGACCGCGTCTCCAGTTGAGCGCACCGACGGCCAGGCCGTGGCGGGGAGGAAGCGACAGATACACCATACGTCGCCAACCAAACTCTCCAAGGATCCCAAAAGGACGAAGGGTAGAGGCAATACAGCTCCGGAGGGCTATGGTACCTCAAATGGTTCGAAGCGACCGAAGGCGGCCACGAACGCCAGTGTAGCCAAGGCCACCAACCTAGCTATACTGGCTCGTGACTTCCCGAGGAAGCGGCTGACCAAGGAGGAGCTGTCGGCGGTGGAGACAGCCCTTGTGGATGAGATGCGGAAGGGCTGGGACTCCAGCCTCAACTTCAATGGCATCCAATTCCGGGATGGTCTAGTCCTTGTGGACTGCCTGGATGAGGTTGCTAGGAAGTGGCTGGAGGTGAAGGTGCCCATCATCAGTGACGCAGTGGGTGTGGTACTCCGCACATGCCCGCAAGACGAGATACCGGAGGCGAACATCGTCACTATTTACCTGCCACGCACGGCTGGTGAATCGGTGGAGAAATCTTTTGGGCTGCTCATTGAGCAGAACAAGAGTCTCCTCACCGAGACGTGGCGCGTACTCAGGCGCCTTGAGACCAAGGACGGCAAGGTGCTGACGCTTGGGATTGAAGCCCTCACACTCCTCAAAAGCAGGGACATGATGGTAAGCTTCAGGTTCGGCCAACTGAGGTGCCGGCTGCACAAAAAGCTAGCCGCAACAGAGACGGCTCCGAAAGTGCAAGCAGACGATGTGCCTGGCACTTCTTCTGCTGCAGACAAGACAGCACCCACCTGCCCCATCGATGAGGCAGCGGAAGCAGAAGCCATAGCGGCTTGGGAAGCCGAGTTGGACTCGGACTTGTCGCGGCTACACGTGCGCAGCGAGGTAGACCCCGTGAGCGATTAGAAGCCGTCCGATGATGAGCAGACACCCACCGGGACGCTGTCAGAGGCATATCTGACGCTCTCGGAGGGTGAACCAGAGCTCCAAGGATGGTGGTCACCAGCGTGGCACAGATCAACCTGCATCACGCGAGGGCAGCCTCGGCTGTCATCGGCAGGTTGGTCTCCAGGTCTGACCTGGGGCTGGTGCTCATCCAGGTGCCTTGGGCCGTTAGAGGCAGGATCTGCGGCCTAAATCAAGTGAGTATGCAATTAATTGCAGACGTTAGGGAGACATCACCGAGAGCTTGCATCTTGGTGCGGAGGAACATTAACTTTCTCTGTCTCTCCATATTTCTCTATTATTATTATTATTATTATTTCTAGTAGCGGTGATGATCACTGGCGAGTTCGGGAGTATTGTGGTGGAGTCAGCTTACTTCCCGGGTAATGTGACGGATGCCCCCCACCAGAGGTCCAGGATCTGGTGCAACACTGTAGCAGCAAAAAACTACCCCTGCTGCTAAGTTGCGATGCCAACGCACACAGTGTTGCATGGGGAAGCACGGACAACAATAGCAGAGGTGAGTGCTTACTTGATTATCTAGTATCCAGGGATCTCACCGTTTTTAATGTTGGGGCTGAACCAACTTTTGTTACCAAAACTAGGGCCGAAGTGCTTGATATCACTTTCGGCAATGAGGGGGGCTTCCGGTTGGTTCGCAACTGGAAGGTCTCCTCAGAACAGTCAATGTCGGATCATCGAATTATTCTCTTCGACATCCACAGCAACTTCAGTTTCAGCAGAGTTATCAGGAATCCACGACGGACTGATTGGTCACTCTATCAGTCCTGTCTAGGATCAAATCTGAGCAGACTGAAACAGAGAAGGAGAGTATCTTCTCCGGAGGATCTCGAACATCTCTCAGTAGAAGTTGGCGAGACTATCTTGGATGCTTATCATGCAAGCTGTCCCGTCAAACAAATAGACTCCAGCAGGGACAATCCTTGTTGGAACAAGAAGCTAGGGCTGCTTCGCGCAGAAGTTAAGTAGCTGTTTAACACAGCTAAGAAGAGTAGCAACAAATGGGAGTTATATACCAAAAAGCTAACAGAATATAACAAGGAAATCCGATATAGTAAGCGCGCTCACTTTCGGAAATTCTGTTCCAGTATAGAGCAAGCCGCACCAGCGGCCAGAGTGTTTAGGGCGATCTCAAAAGGTAAAGTACTCTCGGAACTTTGCCTAAAGAGATCGGATGGTTCGTTCACAGAGGATGAGAAGGAGAAGGCGGAACTCCTCCTGCAAACTCATTTCCCTCTTTGTAGAACCATCTCAAACGCAGACAGCAGTTACAAAAGGATCCCCAACAGGAGATCTGACTGGAGCCTGGCTGCAGCGATCGTAACTGAGCAAAAGATTAGGTGGGCAGTGAGTACACTTAGTACCTACAAGGCTCCGGGGATGGATGGCATAATTCCCATCCATCTTCAAAAGGGAGTTGAACATCTAATGTTGTTTCTTTTAAGTATTTTCCGGGGGAGTCTAGCTATGGGCTACATTCCTAGGGCATGGAGAACGGCTAGGGAGATCTTTATCCCGAAGGTAGGGAAGAGAGACCCTTTTCATTCTACATTCCTAGGGCATGGAGAACGGCTAGGGAGATCTTTATCCCGAAGGTAGGGAAGAAAGACCCTTTTCATCCCAAATCCTTTAGGCCGATCAGCCTAACCTCCTTCCTGCTAAAAACCCTCGAAAAGATTGTAGACAATCACATCAGAAGCTCGCACTTGATGCATAGTCCTCTGCATGCGCATCAGCATGTTTATAGAGTAGGTAAGTCAACTGAATCGGCTCTCCTGAGCCTGGTAGACAGTGTCCAGCGCTCTGTAAAGGCAAAAGAGGTAGCTCTCTGTGCCTTTATGGACATAGAGGGTGCTTTTGACAACACGGCTCATGATGTTGTGGTTAGAGCACTCTGTAGAAGGGGAATTGAGACAGGACTCACGTTCTGGTTGGGTAAACTTCTTGAAAGCAGAATAGCGGAAGTCACTGTCAACAGTGTGACAGTAAGAGCTCAAACCACCAGAGGATGCCCGCAGGGTGGTGTCTTGTCACCACTACTCTGGAGCCTTGTGGTGGATGAGCTGCTAGATAAAATTACAGAAAATGGGTTCGAATGTCAAGGCTATGCTGATGACATCACTCTGATCTGTAAGGGTAACTTTGAGAGCACAGTGTGCGACAGGATTACACTGGGTCTAAAACTCAGCTTAGACTGGTGCGGAGACGTGGGGCTGAACATCAATCTAGCGAAAACCACTATTGTTGCCTTCACCAATCGCTATAAGCTGAAATCCATTAGGCCCATAACCATTGGGGATATAGTTATACCGATCTCCACAGAAGTCAAATATCTGGGTGTAATCCTAGACAAGCGATTACTGTGGAGACAACATGTGGACAACATGCTGTTCGCAAGGCCACTATTGCCCTAATGAGCTGTTGGTCTCTTGCAGGGAAGAATTGGGGGGTGTCTCCAAAGATTCTGCTGTGGATGTACACTGCCATGGTGAGGCCCATAGTCAGCTACGGGGCTGTGGTTTAGGCTAAGCGCGCAGACCTTGATGTCACGACAAGGCAACTGGGCAAGCTCCAGAGACTTGCCTGCACGTGCATCTCGGGCGCTATGCGCACTTGTCCATCCACAGCTCTGGATGTGCTGCTCGGACTCCCACCACTGCATCTGTACATCAAACACAGTGCGCGTAGATCAATTATGAGGTTAACAGGGGCAAGACCAGCTGATTCGGCTGCGACTGCAACTGACCTGTTGTAGGAATATCCACAGGATGTTCAGATAGCCCAGTTTAGTTTTGATAAACTCTTCAAAACAGATCTTAGCAACAAGTCGGAGTGGACCAACATGTCTACCACCTATGCTGTGAAACCACACGCTATTAGATAGTACACTGACGGCTCACTAACAGAGGACGGGGCGGGTGCGGGAGTCTGTGGACCTCGACTCAAATACCACGAACCTCTAGGGAAATTCGCCAGCATCTTTCAAGCTGAAGTGCACGCGATTGAGAGATGTGCCTCCTTCAACATTGAGAGGGGTTACCATCGTAGGGACGTAGCCATTTTCTCAGATAGTCATGCAGCAATCAGTGCACAAAAGATTGTTTCCAGACTAGTGTGGCAATGTATAGAAACACTCAATAGGTTGGGTAGTAATAATAAAGTTACCATTATTACCATCACCATATTACCATACTGGGTACCAGGGCATGCGGGGATTCCCGGCAATGAAGTGGCCGACATCATGGCTAGAAAGGTGGCTAGTACTCCTCTTCATGGTCCGGAACCTTTCTGTGGGCTGGGCCCAGGGGTCATCAGTCAGAGCAGTCATGCGAATCTCATGACTGCTTGCGAGAACTTCTGGCGTTCGTCGCAAGGGGCAAGGCAGAGTAAACTCCTGCTAAATAGCAATAACAGTAAAAGAACCAAGGAATGTTTAGAGTTGAGCAAAGAATCTCTCCGAATAGTCACGGGTTTCCTGACCGGGCATTGCAGACTGCGTAAGCATCTGCGCAATCTTAAGATAGGGGAGGAGAGTCTTTGCAGACTCTGCTTAGAGGAGGACGAGACTCCTGAACACCTACTAGAGGAATGCCCAGCCATCAGCCAGTTGAGGCTGCTCCATTTGGGGGGTCTTACACTTACCACACAGGAAATGAGAGCTCTTCGACCGGGTGACATCATCGCATTTTTGCGTTCGATTGGCCTGTTTGAGGAGCTTTAGCTCAGAAGCCAGGACGAGGGCATAATAGACCCTAGTGGTCGCAGTGCACCACCCTCAGACAATCATTATTATTATTATTATTATCTTAGGCGGTCGAGAAAGGTTTCTTTCAACCTCTTTTTCAAACTGCTCCCAGTCTGTGTTACGCGGGTTCCTGTACACTTTCTTTTGCACTATTCTTTCAAAGTTAAAGGTGCGTATCCAGTACAGCAAAAAATTCCTAGCCGGAATTTGTGATATATTTTGGAAGCGTGGGCAGTGTGACCATGGTCGTCCCCCAATGTGTGGTAAAAATATGCCATTTTGCATAATATCTTAGGAGATACATGGTCACACTGAGGCATTAAATTTAAAAAAGTAAACAATGCGAGTATGCTTATTCCATTGTTGGCAGCATATAATGTTGCAAAAACGAGCGAGAAAGAAGAGCATCGGAACCGTCAACGCCGACAGCACAAATCGTGGGTCAACCCATATTTGCAGCGAAGGCATCAGAAAGGAAGACTTGTGAACGACGCAAGCATTTAAATTAAAATAAACATATTTTATAAGAAATATTAAAAAATTGTATGCACTTATAGTTTAATAATATGGTGCAGAATCCAATGGAATCCATCAAAAATTTCTGTCGTGGTTACAATTTTCCACCCGTTTTTTAGATTTCTTTTCCATTTTTATTTTCCATGAAGTGTTTGTTGTTGCTCTCGGCACAAAAATATATATGATTTGGTATTTCCTGAGCCGAGCGCCAGTGTGTACCTATTTATTTAATCGCTACTATCGATAAGAAGTTTAGTATTTTTGCTACGTTACTGGATACCCAAAACACACGGAGCCAAAAAAAAACAATTCCTGCTACGACGATTTTGTATGGGAAATTTTTTTTTTGCTGTACAGGAATTGAATGTACCTGTGGTCTGAGAAGGAGTGTCTGCTAAGGACTCTCCAATCCTTAACCACGGTATTTGTTACCGACGCGAGGGTTAAATCTAAGACGTTGGAGGAGGTAGGACCCACATATGTTGGTTCTTCCCCCTCGTTCGCAATCTTAAGATTAGTTTGTAAGATAAAATCTAGCAGTGACTCACCCCTATCGTTGATGTCTCTGCTTCCCCATACAGTATGGTGTGCGTTGGCATCTGCTCCGATGGTCTCTATCACCAGTCGACTTAGCTTTTGAGGGGGTGCGTTGGTGTCATGCGCCATGTAGCATGATGCCATCAGGATAGGCTCATCCTTGCCACCTTCTAGCGCTACCACCGTGAGATCGTCAGTACTGTAATTAGACAATAAGTAAGCATAGATACCCTATCTTACTAGGATCGCGGTCCTTGCTCTACTCACTGTTGTTGGATAGAATACGTTGTAATTCGGGTGTCTTAGCCCAGAAACCTTGTTTCCCTAAGCTATCCAAGGTTCCTGGATAAGTGCGACGTCGACGGGCCCTGTCTCCAGGGTTAGTAGGAGCTTCGCCGAAGCCAACTTACTCATATGTAAGTTGACCTGGATGACCCTCAGCTCCATTAGTGGCTGTGGTGTCCTCCACGGATGCGACTTCCACTACGGTGATGTCTGCATCCTCGTCGTCCTCGATCTCCAGGCTCTTGGTGGCGTGGGTGACCTCCGCTAGGTCCCTCTCCACTTCACCAATCGCCAGCGTATTTTCGTCCTTGTCATCTGGATGGCGTTTTTTGAGACGCAGGTACACACTCCCTACGCCCCACGCCATCTTCCCGTGTCTAGCGTATAGCAGATCGTCGGCCTCCATATTTATCTGAATGACCATTTGCTGGCCCATGCTATCGGGTTTCGCAATATGGATCATTTTTCAATAAATAGTTGGCACGTCCGGATTCTGCCACTTCAATAGCTGCAGCGCCTGGTCCGCTGGGACGACCCTTGGGAAGAGCACCTTTGCCTTTGCCACGGACGGAATGCAAGTTCTGTCCACTACGTCCAGCTTGTCACCTTTCCACGGGGCGGCCATAGCAGCCACGACGCCGGTGACCCACTTCAGAGTGTGGTCATCCTTGCAGCTCAGGATTTGACACCTTAGAGCCAGCCCGCTCCATCAAAAGAGATGGGAAGCGACTCCGGTTCGCCCATCCGGCTTAGAAGCGCATCGAACGGCAGCGCATCCACCTTCTTCCACTGTTCGGGCTTCATTTTGCCATTTGCCCGTCGGTTTTTCCCGCGACATTGGCTTTTTGCAGGGCCGCTTACCAGCTGGTACCTCTGCTTTTGCGGTTTCAGCGGAGCGCTGGCGTTTGACGGCCAGTTGCTCCTCCACCTTGTTGGCAAAACCGGCGTTCTCGGGCGCCATGTTCCCCCTTTTCTCGAAGTGAGACCTACCCTCTTCGATCCTTTCGTCGGCCCACTTCTTGCTGCGGAACTCATCTTGCGTGAGTTCTTGCTTGCAATCTGCGAGTCGCGCCCGGATCTTAAGGGCGGCCTTATACTGGGCTTCGGCCCTCATGCCCTAATTTGACCTTTTGAGCCCGACCCTACTAGGGGTACTGGTACTCTTTGGGTCAGAAGAGCATGGAACCTCCACCTCCGGCGTAAGAGACCCTCGTGAGTCGCAATCCGAGTCTCCAAGGACAGCGGTATCGAGCCAAATTTTGGGCTTGTTTGTATTCGAGTACGTGTTGGCAGTAGCTATGCAACCGTCCTGGCCTGCTCAAACCAGTACGGAGGGGTTGCTGGCGACACGCAGAGAGGATTTCTCCCCCCCCCCGTGCCCGCCGGTGGTAGCTCCCTTTCCCACCGACGTTTGGGTTGACATCCCAACCCGTGTATGACCGTCCGTCGTATCCATCTTGATTTTTATGTCTGAGGAATCTACCTATAGCATTTTATCCTTACTGACCGTCCGTCGTATCCATCTTGATTTTTATGTCTGAGGAATCTACCTATAGCATTTTATCCTTACTGCCAAGGACCTCAGACCATAGTTTGCGCCTTGCTCTCGCAGTGCCGAAGCCTTTTAGTGGCAAAGCGCTCACCTTAGCTAAGCATCATACTACCGCTACGCAGGCGAGTAGATAAGCGTTACCTTTGTTTGTTTTAGGGAAGAGTGGCATCGGTTGCATTAGTTCACCCCTCGCCCTCGCAGTGCCGAAGCCTTTGAGTGGTTTGGGGCTCCCCTCCGCCAGTCATCCATGCCTAACATAGGTTCGCTCCACAACCTCGTGGTGCCGAGGCCTTTGAGTGGTGTAGAGCTCCCCCTAGTCAGGCAGTGATGCCCGTTGCCGGACGCCGCTCTTCCCTTCTGCAAGGCAAATGGCACCACTAACCCCTCGTTTGTTTCGAGGTAGCATGATGCCCATTGCCCAGCCGGAACCCTCGTGGAGGGTTCAGTTGAGGGTTTTCGCCAGCCTTACAATGGTATTATTGTGAACCGTTTTTATTATAATATTCAAGTTTTTCAACATTTTTCGTCTTAATTTTGACTTGTGAAAAACCTTGCCTGATTTAGTCCTAACGGTGACTTTCCTATTCTCTTGTACCAACTCTGGTTTGTAACTCGGTTTTTCTTTAGTTTTGATTTGTTTGTTTACTACATACACCTTGTTCCCTTGACTATATGAAATGGGATCTGTTCTACTTTGGTTTCCATTGAGGTTCGTCGAATTTTGTTTAAACTGGAGAAGACCTTTTATGTCTTTCAAAGTTTGTTGTTTGAAATTCGACAGCCCCTGGTAGTTAATTCTGGATGAACGATCGAAAAAGATATCTACCGGTTTTTTTTTAGTAACTGAGTGAACTGTGTTGTTTCACCTGTCTACTGCTATTGATACTAATTCAGTTATTTTAAAAACTGGATATTCACTTTTTAAGCATCTATAAATTTCTAAGAATGTGGAATGAAATTTCTCGATTTGTCCGTTAACTTCACTTTTTTTAATCGGAGTGTAATATAACATAATTTTTAAAGTTTTCAAGTAATTAAGGACAGTCGTTATCTGACACCACTGTTTTGGGGACTGTAAAATAATAGATGTTTAAAATTCTCAAAGCACTGTGACTGGAAAAACTTCAGATATGTTTCCGGAATTTTTATTCCATTAATAATCGAAGGTCTTAAATACTTCAGTAGAGAAGAGTTTAAATTCGATAAGGTTTGGTTGTTGATGTGAATGAGATGGCGAACGTAACCCATATGAGGTTGTTCACAAGAGTATTCTGATAAGCCCTGGTCAAATATCAACTGATTTCTAAATACGTTAATTAGAACTTCGACGTGGGGTATAAAATACGAAGCATCTTGGGAAGCGCTATGAATTGTGGCCAAGGAATCTCCTTCAGAAGCGGTGGCTGTGTCGGTGCCTAAATAATTTACATGTGCTGTGAATCAGTGATGGATTTACGCCTAGGCCAGCGAAGCCCGGGCTTAGAGCGGCATGATTTGAGGGGCGGCGAAATTTTTGAAATTCCAAAATTTCTGAGACGAAAAAAATACAGACAGTCTCTTTTGAAAATGAGTTCGGATTAATTTTTGTAAAAAATTTTCTCTGCAATATATAATAATTCAATTTTTGTACTTTGATACCAAAGGTATCATAGTATATTGGGCTTGTGCAATTTCCGCCAAAACTAACTTTCGTTGGTGACGGTTGTATTTTTGAGTGCTCCTGCTAAATAATTATTTTTCGAGTGTTTGTGCTGTGCATTAATTCGTTTAATTGTGGTAATCATACTAAATAATGATCGCAGATATACGTTGTACGGATTTATGTGTTTAAAGTTACTTTGCTTAAACATTTAACTTATTTTATTTTGCAGTCAAGCGGACGCTGCTTTGTCTTGAAAATACATACATACATACATACGTATATTTGCTCTCGCTTACTTTCGTTTGTTTTCGTTTACTAACAAAAATTACCGATTAACGCAATCTTGCTCTCCCGCATCAGTTCTCTCTAGCGTATTTGCGGTTTTATCTGCCTACGCGCTCACGCCTTTTCACTCAAGTGCTATTATACTCAAGCGCTCTCCCACTATTGTCCGTTATATTGCGCTCTTTGCTTCGCTTACATTCTTGCACCTACTTTGCATTGATCAAGCAAATTAATTTGCCCATATTTTATTTTATTAACTTGTAATAAAAATGTTTGTCTGCTGCAGTAAGAACTGTAAAATTGTTGCTGCATCACGCGCTGATTTTATCTTATCCACTTAAAATGTGCAGGTTTCACTGCCAAAATCAAAGACTGTTTAGGAACTGACTCTGGCCTTAAATGGTTTTGTTGGTTGAGAAGGAGATGTCAAAATACATGAGGCAGACCTATAATTGTTTTAAAGCTGTGCATCTTGCTTTTGACAATCTTCATGCCAATTTTAAAGACCTTGAATTAAAATTTAAAAATGGAAAGATGCTTGACGACTCTCCAAAACGCAAAAAGACTTCGGGCTCTTGCCTTCCTATTGACCCTCTTGTCCTGCCAAAGCCACTTCTGGCTGCCAGCATGAATAGCCCAAATCCAATTGCGGGCCCGTTTTTGGTATTTAACTCACCGGCAAATAATCCGATACTGCCCGGTGGTAATATTACCCCGTTACACGTTCCTGTTGTTGAACCGTCTTGTTCAAATGTTCAATTAACAATTCCTAGTAGCGTAGCTGCAGCACATAAGCCGCTTGTAGTTGTCCCTACTAAAAAATATATTTTTGTATCTAGGCTAGCTTCTGATACCTCCTCAGAAGATGTTAGTGCCTATATTAAAAGTAGTAACGACTCCCCGTTGATTGTTGTTGAAATGTTTAAATTTAAACACGCTCGTAACATATCTTCGTTCAAGTTGAGTGTGCCGCCTGAACTTTTATCGACAATTGGTTCTTAAAAGTTTTGGCCACCGAACATCCTCGTGAAAGAGTATGTGAAAAGGCGAAATATCAATAATACTAATAGTAATACTAGTAGTGCCATTCCTTCCACGTCTGTATCAAAAATCTAACTGAAGTAATTAGTCTAGCCTATCAAAATGTAAGAGGCCTTAATACTAAACTTTTAAAACTTTATGGTAATAGCCTATCCTTTGATTCACAAATAGTTGCGCTTACTGAAACCTGGTTAAAACCCGATATTTCTGATTACTCTGTTTTTCCAAATAAATATAACTTATATCGATGTTGTCGCACAACCCGTAAGGGTGGTGGGGTTCTTATCGCTGTTGATTCCTGCATTTCTTCTGAACAAATTCAATCCAATGATCTTCCGGATACAGAGTTTGTATGTGTTAAAGTATCTTATGGTAGAAGTTCACTTTTTATTACCTGTTCCTACATTCCTCCTAATTGTGATACTAACATTTATTCGTCCCATTTAAGTGCTTTGCAACATATTTCGTCCTTATTGTTAGACATGGATCATCTAATTGTGGTTGGTGATTTCAATTTGCCAAATGTGGGATGGTCTGCATGTGACTCATCTTCCACACAATTACCAACCACATCTGATGATTTCATAGATGGTATCCTGAAGTTGGGGCTATCGCAAGTAAGCGATATACTTAATTGGTAGAATGTTAGACTTAGTATTTGCTTCTGATGTTGATTGTTGTAACGTAAACAGAGTACCCCCTTTAGTGAAGCCGGAAGACTCTTACAATCCCACTTTAGAACTTTCCCTTGAAATTCTAAGCCCTAACTATAATACTTATATTTCTGCAAATTCACGTTGTTTCCGTAAGACTAACTTCACTAAATTAAATCAACTTTTGAATGCAACTAATTGGTCTCAGCTTTATTCCTGTAGTGATTTAGAAACTGCCATTGCCATATTTTATGGGACCTTGAATTCACATTTGGACAGATGTGTTCCCCTCTGTCACTCCTCAAGTGATAACAAACCACCTTGGTTAACAAGGGAATTATCAAAACTGAAAAATGCGAAGACAGGATCTTATAAAAAATTCAGAAAATCGGGAAATACTATTGACTTATCAACTTATATTATAGCAAAGTCTAATTTTCTTTCTGTTAACTCATCCTGCTATAATAACTATCTTAATAAATGTAGAATGAATTTCTCTCGAGATCCTTAACAGTTTTATAAATTTGTTAGCTCTAAACGTAAATCCTCCTGCCTGCCATCCTCAGTTTTTCTTGATAATACGAAAGCAAGTACGGATCAGGCTGTGGCCGATCTATTTGCTGAATATTTTCAATCAGTATATTCTTTGAGTTCTCATAGATCTAGTATTACTTATCCCTTCCAAATTCAAACATCAAATTGCATATTTGCCCCGGTCTTAACTGAGTGTTCGCTGCTAAGTGACCTAAACCTGATCAAACATGGCTTCTCGCCTGGTCCTGATGGAGTGCCCGGTTGTGTACTTAGATATTGCGCTGATACACTGTGCAAACCTTTACTAAAATTATTCAAATTGTGTGTTAAATCTTCAGTATTCCCTGATATGTGGAAGCAATCTTTTATTATTCCACTTCATAAAAATTCTTCAAAGTCCAATGTTAAAAATTATAGAGGGATTTCGAAATTGTCTGCCATTCCGAAAGTCTTCGAAAAACTTATTTGCTCTCAATTGCAACACTCATGTAGTGCAATTATGTCGCCTTATCAACATGGTTTCGTAAAGCGTAGATCTACTTAAATATTATTAAAGGGCTTCAGAGCAAAATGCAAACTGATGTCATTTATACCGATTTTAGTAAGGCATTTGATTCTTTTAGTCATTCACTTTTGCTTCATAAATTAAACATTATTGGGCTCCCAACTAACCTCCTTTCATGGCTTTCCGAGTACTTGTGTGGTCGTACACAAAAAGTTGTCTTTAAATCATCAGTCTCTAAACCAATTTATGTATCATGAGGTGTCCCCCAAGGTAGTCACCTTGGGCCTTTATTATTTAATCTCTTTATTAATGATCTTCCTGCGGTAATATTTAACTCGCACGTGTACATGTTTGCGGATGACGTTTAATTATGTTTATCCTATAATGAACCTTCTTGCAGTAACTTACTACAGTCAGATCTTAGTGCACTATCTGATTGGTGCAACTTTAACCAACTTAATTTAAATTGTTCTAAATGTAAAGTTATGTCTTTCTGTAGAAGTACTCCTCATACTGCTCAGTACTTGCTTGATGGCTCACCACTCGATCGCGTATTAGAGATGAAGGATTTGGGTATTATTCTTGACCCAACATAAAGATTCTCATATATCGTGCATGGTTAATAAAGCCATCAGTGTCGTTGGTTTCATCAAGCGGTGGTCGAAAGAGTTTAACGATCCCTACACTACTAAAACACTTTATACATCCCTAGTGCGTCCCATCCTTGAATATGGATCTTGTGTGTGGTCTCCGCAATACAGGATTCATCAGGATAGAATCGAATCTGTTCAGAAGAAATTTCTTTTATTTGCACTTAGAAGTTTTAACTGGGTTCCCGGTGTTGATTTGCCTTCGTATTCAAGTAGACTTCTATTAATTAACCTTCCTTCTCTTTTAAACCGTAGAACTATGCATGGAGTTTTATTTGTTACTAATCTGCTCAATGGTGAAATCGACTCACCCATTTTATTAAGTCGAATAAACTTAACTGTCCCTATTAGATCTTATCGTAACTTTGTACCAATTAACCTTGATCGTTGCTCTACCAACTATCTAATGCATGAACCGTTTCGAGTAGTGTGCGCAGACTACAATAAGATGTTTTCATTTGTTTCCTTTGAGGCCTCCATTCCCATACTAAAAAGATCCATACTGCTTTACTTATCTAGTCAAAGTCACTAATCACTAATCTTATGATCTGATTGGGTTTTTCTGGGTTTTTCCCAATCCTTGCAACAAATGTTGGACCATTAAATTTTTGTTGAATTCCCCAGAATATTTTAATTTTTTAAACTTTTTCATTTCATTTCAGTTTGCTTACTGATTTAATTTTAAATTTTGTTCATTAATCTTAAACATTTTTGTATCTTAAGCTCTACTTTTTAATTTGATTTAATTTTAATTTTTATGTCGACTGATATTAGTTGACAATAAATAAAAAATAAATAAATAAATAATTCAGTTATTTCTTTGACTATAAAAAAAAACATGGAAAACAAAGGTAAATGTATTTATAATAAGGGTGTATTTACACAATAATTGTTTAATGTGATTTGTCTTTGTTTATATGTGCTTTTGTAATGTGATGTTTTCAGCAATTCTAACCTTAAACTCGTTGTGTTTCGTGGAATTAAAGTATGTTGTATTTGTGTGTATTAGTTAAACTAACAACGTTATGTTGTTGCTTAATGTGTAAATAATGCGACGGTATTAATCTTTTTTGGCCGTTTTTGCCGCTTTTCCTTAAAATTGAATTTTTGTAGACAACATTGATTTCAGTCACGCTGAATTACTTGAGTTTTGACTCGAAAACGGTCGCAATGCCGTCAGCCTTGTTAATTTTGTGCTGCAGCAAAGTTAAAGAAAGCTGAAGCCACTACTCTGGAGTGCCGTGTTTTCTTATTTTACATCCGGAGGTGCACAAATGTTCAGGAAAAGTTAGAGCTGCCAATCATGGTGCTTGTTCTGTTGTAGCTAAATTAGTAACCCCAATTCAATTTCGACACATTCTACATAATTCCAAACCTTAAACTAACTTAACTAACTAATTAACCTATAGTTAGGTAAAGGTTTTTGGAAATTGTAAGATGTGGGAAACACAGAAAAATCTAAAGAATCCCCAAAAATGCATATTTTGAACAAAGAAGAGGAAAGGAGGTTTTGTTTAAGTTAATTAAATATTTTCGACTTATAAACTTAAAGGGATGGGACGAACTAAGCTTGTTCAGTATTCGAAAGAGATGGAAAAGACTTCATAACCATTAGGTTATGATTTTTACCGGCACCGTTCATAAATTTTCGTTCTTGAATTAAGAACGCTGGTAATGAAATGTTTTTGATTTGGTACAAATAGAACGGATTTGGTAGATTTGTACCAAATTAAGAACGATGTTAATAAAGTAAGAAAGCAAATATATGTAACTGTATAACGCGAAGCTGATGCACAAACGGTAAACACAAGCCGATGATCGTACACAGAAAAAAAAAGTAGCCCGTTGGTGTCAAAATAATCTCGAATGCAGGATTACCTTTTAAGGACGGATTACGGGATAACGGGCAAGTCAAACGGACTATTTCACGAGCTGTAGTCCGAATTTGGCTTAATTTTAGTACGGAATTCTTATTTATGAATCCGTGAATCGATACTCGCTCCCTCGCAAACATGAAATGTGTTGCAAAGCAGCTATGTCCACTGTTTACCCATTTTGGGTAAATTGACACTTCGTTCCACACAGACACAAGCCGAAGAAAGTCAAGCAACAGCCGAACAACAGCCGAAGTTATTATTTGTTCAGTGTTACGCACACCAATGCACTAACAGCTCTCTCAGCTTGGACATAGCTGATGCAAAGTAACGGATCGCTCTCTCGCATATGCGAAGTAACGATATGTCACATTTATAATACACAAGAAAACGTGAATCGATACGTGAATCGATACAGGCCATTAAGCTCTTCAAGGAGGGCAAAGAGAAAATGTTCGATGAGAACTCAAATTATCGACGTAATCTGACCAGTTTGGTCTTCTTCCACATGCTTAGCGAGCGAGCTAAAAGCTATCTTTCCCAACGGTGTCTTTGCGGGCGATCAGTTTCGGATCACCAAAGCCGATGCTGTCGACTTCTGGAAAAGCAATTTTGGCAACAGGTAAGCATAGACCACCCCAGAATACGGATTAACCCAAATTAATCGGCACATGATTTTTTTAGTACACTGGTGCCTTGGAAAATATTCCGTTAGGAGCTAAACAAACTACATCCGATATGGAGCGGCTATTTCAGCCTTGGGTCAGGCTGTTGCGCAACTTGCAAATCCTTGCCGTTACCCATCCCGGCTATGAGGTAAAAGCGCGTCTACAGCGCTACATACACAAAGCGGGTAGCTATGTATTCCGATTATCCTGAAAACGGCTGGGACAATGGGCGCTTTGTCAGGCGCTGCTATATACGATTTGATACGATTTGATCGCAAAAAAACCTTTTTTGTGTACTTTTGTATCTATGCAGCGAGGGCTTTTACCTCTATCCCGATGGTCAGGCCTACAATCCAGACCTATCGTCTGCGGTGCAAAGTTCCACTGAAGATCACATTACTGTCACACAAGAGCAATATGAGCTATACTGCGAAATGGGTAAGTCATTTATTTATTTATTTATTGTCAACTAATATCAGTCGACATAAAAATTAAAATTAAATCAAATTAAAAAGTAGAGCTTAAGCTACAAAAATGTTTAAGATTAATGAACAAAATTTAAAATTAAATCAGTAAGCAAACTGGAATGAAATGAAAAAGTTTAAAAATTAAAATATTCTGGGGAGTTAACAAAAATTTAATGATCCAACATTTGTTGCAAGGATTGGGAAAAACCCAGAAAAACCCAATCAGATCATAAGATTAGTGATTAGTGACTATGACTAGATAAGTAAAGCAGTATGGATCTTTTTAGTATGGGAATGGAGGCCTCAATAAAACAAGTGAAGACATCTTATTGTAGTCTGCGCACACTACTCGAAACGGTTCATGCATTAGATAGTTGGTAGAGCAACGATCAAGGTTAATAGGTACAAAGTTACGAGAAGATCTAATAGGGACAGTTAAGTTTATTCGACTTAATAAAATGGGTGAGTCGATTTCACCATTGAGCAGATTAGTAACAAATAAAACTCCATGCATAGTTCTACGGTTTAAAAGAGAAGGAAGGTTAATTAATAGAAGTCTACTTGAATACGAAGGCAAATCAACACCGGCAACCCAGTTAAAACTTCTAGGTGCAAATAAAAGAAATTTCTTCTGAACAGATTCGATTCTATCCTGATGAATCCTGTATTGCGGAGACCACACACAAGATCCATATTCAAGGATGGGACGCACTAGGGATGTATAAAGTGTTTTAGTAGTGTAGGGATCGTTAAACTCTTTCGACCACCGCTTGATGAAACTCACGACACTGATGGCTTTATTAACCATGCACGATATATGAGAATCAAACTTTAATTTTGGGTCAAGAATAATACCCAAATCCTTCATTTCTAATACGCGATCGAGTGGTGAGCCATCAAGTACTGAGCAGTATGAGGAGTACTTCTACAGAAAGACATAACTTTACATTTAGAACAATTTAAATTAAGTTTGTTAAAGCTGCACCAATTAGAAAGTTCACTAAGATCTGACTGTAGTAAGTTACTGGAATAAGGCTCATTATAGGATAAACATAATTTTACATCATCAGCACATGTACATGTACACGTGCGAGTTAGATAATACCGCAGCAAAATCATTAATAGAGAGATTAAATAATAAAGGCCCAAGGTGACTACCTTGTGGGACACCTGATGTTACATAAATAGGTTTAGAGACAGATGATTTAAAGACAACTTTTTGAGTACGGCCACACAAGTACTCGGAAAGCCATGAAAGGAGGTTAGTTGGGAGCCCAATAATGTTTAATTTATGAAGCAAAAGTGAATGACTAAAAGAATCAAATGCCTTACTAAAATCGGTATAAATGACATCAGTTTGCATTTTGCTCTGAAACCCTTTAATAATAATTAAGTAGATCTACGCTTTACGAAACCATGTTGATAAGGCGACATAATTGCACTACATGAGTGTTGCAATTGAGAGCAAATAAGTTTTTCAAAGACTTTTGGAATGGCAGACAATTTAGAAATCCCTCTATAATTTCTAACATTGGACTTTGAAGAATTTTTATGAAGTGGAATAATAAAAGATATCAGGGAATACTGAAGATTCAACAGACAATTTGAATAATTTTAGTAAAGGTTTGCACAGTGTATCAGCGCAATATCTAAGTACACAACCGGGCACTCCATCAGGACCAGGCGAGAAGCCTGGTTTGATCAGGTTAAGGTCACTTAGAGGCGAACACTCAGTTAAGACTGGGGCAAATATGCAATTTGATGTTTGAATTTGAAAGGGATAAGTAATACTAGATCTATGAGAACTCAAAGAATATACTGATTGAAAATATTCAGCAAATAGATCGGCCACAGCCTGATCCGTACTTGCTTTCGTATTATCAAGAAAAACTGATAATGGCAGAGTTAACGTTAAGAGTTAACAAGTTTTATAATAAAAATCAAAAAATAAAGCTCAAATTCAAATAACTTTTGAACGGAGAGAGCTAGACAATATTTGGCCATATATATATAATCTGCTCATCAATACCTACATATGCATGTACAAACGCATGTACAGACATACATATATATATACACAATAGTCTGCTTAGACACTTGAGTTTTATTTTTGATTTTTATTATAAAACTCAACAAATAATTTTTATTTTCAATTTTTAAAATAAAAATCACAAATAAAAATTATGATTTAATTTGAATATAAAAATCATAAAATAATAATTATTTTCTATTTTTATTATAAAAATTAAATTTAATAATTAAAAATAATTTTTTTAATAAAAATAATAAAATAATTTTTATTTTTCAATTTTTACAATAAAAATTATAACCGTTACGGTCCCTGGTTAACAGAAAGAAAATTAGACTTTGCTATAATATAAGTTGATAAGTCAATAGTATTTCCCGATTTTCTGAATTTTTTAAAAGATCTTGTCTTCGCATTTTTCAGTTTTGATAATTCCCTTGTAAACCAAGGTGGTTTGTTGTCACTTGATGAGTGACAGAGGGGAACACATCAGTCCAAATGTGAAGTCAAGGTCGCAGTTTCTAAATCACTACAGGAAACAAGTAAGAAGGCTCTAGTCGAGAAATCCCGACTAGGACATACCCTTAACCCGATAGGTAATGCTTACAGTTACTTATGTGTATTAACTCAGTGACCAATATAACCAAACTTCAAACTGCGATATCTCTGGTGTTTCTTAACCGATTTTAATCAAATTTTTTTAAATGTTCATTATTTTATCCATAGTTTCAAACCTTATTTTCAGAATTTTAAAATTCAAGATTTTTGTGTTATCGATCACATGTGTATATCGGAAACCAGAAGTGCTATCGATAATTCGAAACAAACTTGATCTGCTTATGGAATAGGAGATCTTAAGTTTCAAATTTGAAGTCTCTAGCTCTTATAGTCTCTGAGATCAGCGCGTTCATACAGACAGACAGACAGACAGACAGACAGACGGACAGACGGACATGGCTAGATCGAGTAGCTACACGTGCCACGCCATCATCTCCAGTTACCAGCTCGATGACCCTTGCCAGTGGCCACTTTAGTGGAGGTAGGTTTTCGTCTTTGACCAGAACAACATCGTTGACGCACAGATTGGCCTGAGGTGTGCGCCATTTTGAGCGTTGATTCAGGAGCGTCAAATATTCCTCTCGCCAACGGCGCCAGAACATTTGCTGGTAGTAAGAGATCCTCTGCCAGCGATTCAATCGATTAAGGTTTAGCCCTGTGAGATCAGGTTAGGGAAACAAGGCCAGTGGAGCTGTACCCAGAAAATGTGCTGGTGTCAACACATCGAGGTCTGCAGGATTTTCTGAAATGGGAACGTAAGGTCTAGAGTTAATTACGGCAACGATATGGCATAGAATAGTGCGAAGGTCATCTAGTGGGAGTATAGAAGGGCCAACAGTTCTATAGAAGTGATGCTTTGCCGTCTTAACTGCTGCCTCCCAAATACCGCCAAAGTGGGGCGACCGAGGTGGAATAAAGCGCCATTCAATGTTGTCCAGCAAGCAAAAGTCGTTGACAGTCTGCTGATGTTTGCTGCTAAGGAACAATTGCCGTAACTCCGACAACTCGTTTTTGGCGCCAACGAAGTTAGTGGCGTTATCCGACCAAATGCGATAAGGTTTACCACGAGTTAGTATAAACCGTCTTAGTGCGCATAAAAATGATCCTGTGGACAAATCGCTTACAAGCTCGAGATGCACAGCCTTCGTTGCGAAACATATAAAAACGCAGACGTAGCATTTTACAGCAGCGCGATTCCAAACATCGCTTTTGTAGAAAAATGGGCCACAGAAGTCGATGCCCGTTACAGTAAAAGCGTGCGCTCCAGTCACTCGATCCTTGGGTAAATCAGCCATGATATGCTCAGCCAAGCGTGGTTTAGCTCGAAAACACATCGTGCATTTGGCCACAACTAATGAGACTGTCTTGCGTCCTCCAAAGGGCCAGTACTGCAGTCGAATGTGCGCAAGAAGCGAGCGAGGTCCAGAATGCAGAGTGCTGCGATGATAATGCATTATTATTGCGCAAGTTACTGGATGCTGTCTTGGTAATATTGCAGGGTGCTGAGCCTCAAAGCTTAAAGCCGAACTCATTAAAAGACCACCAACATGAAGCACTCCATTGCCATCAACAAACGGTGCCAGAGACACCAATGAGATAGATGATGGCACTTGAAGACCGTTCTTTAAACGGCTGTAGTCCTCAGACAAGTGCGACATTTGAATATAACGAATCAGCATTCGTTCACCTCGGCGCACATCATCTCCGATGAGTCCAGGGCGCTTGATGCGATGACAAAACTTGTATACGTAGGAAAATACATGTTTGGGCTTTTCCCAGGAGCTAGCATATTTGCAGTTTGCAGCAAGATCTTCGGTATTGACAGTCGCAATGAGAACTTTCTTTTTCAATTCTGGCAGTGACTTAATGACGAGACAGGATTCTGGCCATTCATTTTTGTCCCTTGTGAGAAACTCTGGTCCATGAGCCCAGAGTGATGACTCTATCAGTTCACTAGGAAGCGCTCCTCGGGATAAAATGTCCGCAGGGTTGGCCTTGGTGGGAACATAGCGCCATTCCATGCCGGAAGTAATATCTTGGATCAAAGAAATTCGATTATATGCAAATATTTGAAATCGTGAGGACTCATCTCGTATCCATGATAAGACCACTGCAGAATCAGACCAACAATAAAAAGGACAATGGAACAAGTCCATTTGCTTAAGTTCTCGCATAAGTTGTGCCAGCAAAACTGCCCCACATAGCTCCAGCTTAGGCACCGTGAGGGGTTTTAACGGAGCAACACGAGATTTGGCACAAAAAAGATGCACTTTTCGCTTTCCCTGAGTCATAGAGACAATATAGATGCATCCACCATATGCTTCTATGGAAGCGTCGCAGAATCCATGTACACCTATAGCGCCCCTGTGAAGCTGTGCAAACCGTGGAAACTTCAATTGCTGCGTGCTGCCAATATCAGACGACAAACTAAACCACGATGAGTTAAGTGCAGCAGGTAGACTCTCATCCCAATCCACCTTTTCTCTCCAGAGCTTCTGCAAAAAGAGTTTAGCCTTTGTTATGACCGGGCATATAAGGCCGAGAGGGTCATAAAATCGCGCGATTGCCGACAGAACAGATCGTTTAGTTGGCTTCAGAGAAGACCGAATTGGCGAAAATGAGAACAGCAAAGTGTCAGAGGACAAGCGTTTTTGTAATGTCACTGCCATCATCAAACTTAAGAAATGTGTCCCTATCCGAATCTGGTATTTTTTTGCAGCACGGATGAGTCGTTTGAGCACCACTTCCGAATTTTGAAGTTGCCACGATCCAGTAAACCCGTAACTTGGCCTAATACATCCAGCACTTCAGGAACAGAGTTGCCACAAGTGATCAAATCATCAACATAGAAATCACGTTTGATTATTTTTGAACCAATGGGATACGATGCCTGCTCATCAGATGCAAGCTGCTGCATGGCACGAACCGAAAGAAATGATGCAGATTTTGTGCCGTACGTAACGGTGTCCAACTTGTACACTTGCACCCTTTGATGAGATGAGTCCCACCACAAAATGCACTGCAATCAGCTGTCAGATTCATCCATCCTGAAGCACCGGTCCATTTTACAGATGTCTCCCGTTAAAGCTACTGGAAATGTTCTAAACTGCAGCAAAGTGTTAAAAAGCTTCGGCTGTAACGTTGGACCTGCCATAAGCAGCTCGTTTAGGGAATATCCTGATGATGAACTAGCAGACCCGTACTTTCCGCAATGATGTGGCAAAAAATACTTGCAGAGACTTATGAAATCTTCTGGAACCAGTGACATATGTTGTAGAGATAAGTATTCAGCGATAAATGCCGAGTATAGAGCCTTGAGCTTAGGATGGCGTTCGAGCTTTCTCTCTAAGTTAAGAAACCGTCGATATGCTTGCTGGTAAGAATCCCCTAGCATATTCAAACTAGTTTTTATAGGTAGACGGACTGAGTATTCGCCTGTGGGCAAGCGCGAAAAATTGGCAACAAAATGATCCTCGCAATCCTGTTCTTCCTTTGTGTATTTGTAGCTAGACTCTTCGAAACCTTTAATCTCCCAAAAAAGGCGCACAACCTCGTCCATCTTCGTGTCAGATTCTATATTGGCGCTTTCAGTAGATTGACTAGCTAACAAGATTGAATTTTGGCGCATATGCTTCCCAGCGGAGACTATCCATCCAAATCGAGTTTTCTGGAGAAGTGGGAGGTCAGCAGACAACTTGATTTGGCCTACGCAAAGGAGTTTGAAGAATAATCCTGCTCCAATCAGCAAGTCTATCTTAAGAGATCTATAAAATTCTGGATCTGCCAGGCGAATATGTGCGGGTATGTTCCAAGTTTCTGGGCTTAATGTTAAGCTTGGTTGATTCTCAGTAATTGCTGGAGCCACTAAAGCTGTGAGGTTTGTTTGATATTCTGAGTTTAGAGATTTTAAGTGCACATCAACTGAGAATCCTTCTGAGCGAAAATTTGTTTGGCCTAATCCGCTTACAATAGCTGTTGATTTGGTTCGCCTAAGTTGCAATTGATGAGCTAGAAATGTGGTAATTATGTGCAATTGCGACCCAGAATCGAGCAATGCACGGCATGGCATCCATTGGCCAGAGCGATTCCTTATATTGACAACAACAGTGGCAAGAAACACAAGATCTGGGTTTCGTTGCTGAGCTAACAGAGAAGTAGAGTGCGGCGGAACAGATTGGCTGCTAAACGATGTTTCATTCTGAGGACGAGCAAGTGAAGCATTCACAGCGCATTGGGTACGCGGCAATGTAGATTGCGAGTTCAGATGTAACAAGGTGTGATGTTTGCTGCCACATGTGCGGCAGGCAGCTTAACTACAATTTCGCAGCTGATGTCCCTTTTTTAAACAGTTTAGGCAAAGTGATAATCTCTTAGCTTCTCTTAAGCGGTTTTGGGGCGTTAGACTTGTAAATTGTGGGCACGAGTAAATTGAGTGATTTGCGTTTTGGCAAGAGACGCAACCATTTGTTGATGAGTTAGTGGCAATTAACGAGCTTCTACTGAGGTTAGTCTTTTTGTTCAGTCCCACCTGAGAATTTACTGCCTATAAATCAGTTGCATGCTCCACCATCGTTTATGCAACAATTCTTTTGCCACTGCATAGTTAGCATTGCTGATTTCCAGAGATCTAATGGTATCCAGCGCTGCTCCCCTCAAACACGTCCGCAGATGCTTAAGCTTCTCGATGTCTGACAGCTGGTTATCATGATCAATAATGGTTGAAAACATTGACATGAAATCCGAATATTCAGTGTAGCCGCCGCTAAACTCGGGCAACTTAAGTTCAGGTAAACAATTGCGTTTCGTGTATGTTCTGTTATGCGCCTCCTCTGGCATTGAAGTATCACCTCGAACTGTAGAACAAGCTTGCACTTGGTGCGTACGTTTATTTAATTCGCGGCGTATATTTGATTTTATCACAACAATAAGCTCTTCAAAGTCTTCGCGTAACTGGCTACCGATTTCATCAAAATTAGTCTCCTCAAGACTGTCATGAGTTAACACAAATGCCGTTTCAGTCTTGTCAATAAGCTCTAAACGCACTTCTAACTGCTCGTCGGGCATTTGGCTTAATTGCTGCGAACTTAATGCACTTGAAATCTTTTGATCATGACTTTAAATCGATTGAGCTTTCCGCTTTAAAAATTCGGATTTATTTTCAAACGTTAAAACTGTTTCATTATGTGCTATTGTTCCGACTTAACTTTCAGCAACACGTAAAGTAAACAAACCAAGATTAAAGGTGTTTGTAAGAATGTATGTATGTCAACCGCGTTTGACAACAGCTGCACAAAAAAAAACAAGCACTTGCGCGAGAATAGGCACACGAAGTTAGGCAAAGCAACAGAAAGTAAAAGTCAATCACCTTCGGCTAACGGAGCTCTAGAATATGCACTTGACAACAGCTGCACAAAATAGCAAGCACGAGAGATTAGGCGAACGAAATTAGGCAAAGCGACGGCGCACTTGACCTTCGGTAAGCAACGAAAGTTAAAGGGTTATTCAACTTTGGCTAACGGCGCCAACGTTGTGGAAAGCGTAAGCTGCGATTACAATTACACTTGCTGGTGCTTAGTTAAGTGCAAATCAACTGACCGATGTGTAATTGTTAATGTTTTTGGCGAACAATGTTTGGTTATTGCTATAAAGTGGTTATACGCGATTTTAACGAAATGTATTAGAGTAACGAATCACGTCGGGGTCACCAAAATGTTGGGCTAGGGAGCTTTTTCTCTAGCCGTAGATTACCGAAAATTAACAATTTGTTTTGTTTGTTAATAATAATTATTAATATAGTTTATTTAAGTTTATATTAGCAGGCAGGCTCGAATTTGCCTCTGCTATTTAACGAACAATGTTTGTTTGCAAGTCGATCCGAAGTGATCGATGCGCAGAGATAGTGAACTTGAAAGGTTAGCGATCAAATTATAACTACTTTGGCTTCGCCAAAGCCGAATACAAAAAGGGCATGCAATGCAAGATAACTAATAAGCGGTTAACATAGAATGAGCATGCAATTGCATGTAATTAACATTATCCATATGTATAAGAGCAGCTGTTGCTGCTTATGGTGCGGTGATGCTGCCGCTATTTGGCTGCATAGCCAAACAATAAGTATAAATAAAAATTTAAAGAATTTTGTCTTATGAGTGTTTTATTTATGTGATCGTAAACTCAAAACAAGTGCGCTACGCTTAACAGAGGTCCTGACGCGTTTGACTTTGTTTTGTTTATTCAAGACTTTATAATGTATAAACATGGCAATTCGCTCTTAAATGTTAAGTCGAATTACGTGCGGGCACGATCAGGCATGCTGTTTACTGTTCTGCTTGCGTTTTCTTTGTGTGTTTGATGCTTTGGTTTGTGTCTGTGTTTATTACCCTATTTTAGATACTCTGAGTGTGCAATTGGCCGGACGTAAAAGTGCATATGAAAAGCTTTACGAAAAATTTAATTTCTTCGATAATTTATCTGAAATAGATCCAACCGAACTAAAAAATCTTGCCAATAAATTAGTCGACAAGTATCCTGACGATTTAGAAGAGACATTAGGCAACGAATGTATTCATTTTCATTACCAACTTAAAGATTCTTCAGCAAATACGGAAGATGTACGCTCTGCACAAAATACGTGTATATGCAATGTATTACACTCACGTAGTCTTCGAGATGTTTACCCAAATGTTGATATTGCTTTACGTATTTTTTTGAGTATTCCAGCTACAAATTGTTCAGGAGAAAGATCTTTTTCTACTTTAAAAAGAGTAAAAACCTAATTACGTGCCAGTATGGGTCAAGATAGACTTAATGCTCTTGCAGTATTGTCTATTGAAGCTCAACTATTTCAAGACATTGAGTATGATGATATAATTGATATTTTTGCGCGTACCAAAGCCAGGAAAAAGAAATTTTAAAATTGAATAATAATAAAAAAAAAAAAAAAAACATATTTATTTATTTGTCTAACGTTTATCTATATCTATTCTATATATATATATATATATATATATATATATATATATATATATAAAAGAAAGTCGTGTTAGTTACAGCGCTAAGATCTCAAGAACGGCAAAACAGATTTGGGTGTAAATTGGTAGGGAGGTTGCTTGGAGCCAGGGGAAGGTTTACGACAAACAAAATTCAGGAAAATGTTCAACAGGAATGCAGGAAAACCGGGAAAATTTTTTGTACACCCATATCAAAAATCCCTAATCAAGTAACCATTCGATTACATGTCGTTACATTGTTTGACAGCTTCTAATTGTAATCTGTTCAGTTTTGGGGTAAAAGTTATTCGTTTGTTAACAGTTCAATTGGAAACACGTTTATTGTGCAAACTTTTATTAAATTTCAACATCAACCATTTGTCTTGAAGGTGGTAAGTTGATCTGTGTAAACTATGTGGGTTGTGCATTTAAGGTTAAATTCACCAGTCTGTCCATAATCTAAAATGCCTAGACGTCGTGGGAACATCGGCCGCCGCACAAGACATGCAAGCCAGCAACGAAATACTGCAAATGAAAGAACTGAAGAAGAACAAGAAATTGCACGTGAACAGCGCAGCGATAGTATGGCTCGACTTCGTGCTTCTCAATCACAAGAGCAAAGTGAAGCAGCCCGTGAAACAGCTCGGTTGGCAATGCGGAATCGTCGAGCGAACAACAGAGGTCAACAAATAGATGATTTGCGACACAGAAGATATTTATCAAGAGCTGATTTGAATCGAGCAGCTTTTCGGTACGATTGCCGCGATGATTACAGCTTGCATCGTAGCGTTTGCATTGGGCAAATGGATGTTGTGTATGAGTATTGTGGTGCATTAATGTTTACCGGAGAAACGGCTGGATTATGTTGCCTTAATGGTAAAGTAAAATTGCCGTTGTTGACTCCGCCACATGAGCCATTGTATTCATTGCTTTGTGGCGAAACACAAGAATCACGCCACTTTCTTGCAAACACTCAAACATACAAAAAAAATCCAAATGACGTCATTTGGGGCAGATATTATCGAAGAACAAGGATTTAATCCGACATTTAAGATACAAGGACAGATTCACCATCGAATTGGATCATTACTACCTTTCGAAGATACACAGAATAAATTCTTACAAATATATTTTATGGGCAACATGGAAGAACAACTTGATCGACGCCTAGGGATCAATGCAGGAATGAAGCGAGCAATTCTTTAAGACTTGCAGTGTCTGCTTCATGCACATCATGCGTTGGTCAGGTTGTTTAAGAGTCTTTAGAGCGCATGCCAAATGATGACTATAAAGTTGTCATCAAAGCAGATAAACGACCATCTGGAACACACGAACGCACATTTAATGCTCCAACATTAGACGAAGTTGCCATCCTGATTGTTGGTAAACAATTTGAAAAACGCGATATTGTGCTTACACGTCGCAACACTGGGTAACTACAACATATATCTGAAACTCATCGATCATATGACGCATTGCAATACCCGCTGATGTTTTGGCAAGGAGAAGATGGATATTATTTTAATATTAAGATGATAAATCCATTGAATGGTGAAGAAACTACAAAGAAAGTTAGCTCAATGAATTATTACGCATATCGTTTGATGATTCGTCAAAATGCTGACAACTATTTGCTGCGGTTTCGTCGATTGTTTCAGCAGTATTGCGTTGACATGTATGTAAAAATAGAAACGGAACGTTTAACATTCATTAGGTTGAACCAAGCCAAACTGTGTTCTGAGGAGTACATCCATTTACGTGATGCAGTTAGTACTGAAGGAAATGCAGCTAATATTGGTCGATTAACTATTCTGCCGGCGACGTACATTGGTAGTCCACTTCATATGCATGAATATGCACAGGATGCAATGACATATGTTCGTCAATACGGTCGGCCAGATCTCTTTATTACTTTTACGTGTAATCCAAAATGGATAGAAATTACTCAATTGCTGCTTCCCGGACAAACATCAAGTGATAGACACTACATCACAGCACGTATATTCAGGCAAAAAATTCGGTCCCTGATGAACTTTATTGTTAAACAACGCGTCTTTGGAAATACTCGATGCTGGATGTATTCAATCGAATGGCAAAAGCGAGGCCTGCCGCACGCACACATTCTTATTTGGTTAGTGGAAAGAATTCAGCCTGACCAAATAGATGATATCATATGTGCCGAGATTCCTGATTATGAAGTCGAATCAGACCAACATAATGTTGTTACTACTAATATGATTCATGGACCGTGTGGTGCCATCAATCCCCAATCACCTTGCATGGTCGATGGAAAGTGCTCTAAACGATATCCACGGAAATTAACGGCGGAGACTGTCACTGGCAACGATGGTTATCCGCTATATCGGCGTCGATCACCAGATGACAACGGTCGAACTGTCACAACGATAGTGAAAAGAATTGATTTCGTTGTCGACAACAGTTGGATTGTTCCATATTCGCCACTTATTTCTAAAACGTTCAAGACACATTGCAACGTTGAATACTGCAATTCAGTTAAGTCCATAAAATATATTTGCAAATATGTCACGAAAGCCAGTGATATGGCGGTTTTTGGATTGCAATCCTCGAACATCAACGATGAAATTTCACGCTATCAAGTTGGTCGTTATGTGAACTGTAATGAAGCGATTTGGCGTATACTCTCATTTCCCATTCACGAACGTCATCCAACTGTTATGCATTTGGCGGTGCATCTGGAGAATGGTCAACGAGTATATTTCACGGCTTCGAATGCTATGCAACGTGCTGAAACACCTTCAGCAACTACATTGACCAGTTTTTTGCAATCTGCCAAAGCGATCTGTTTGCACGAACTTTGCTTTACTCGGAGATGCCACGTTATTATACTTGGAATGCTTCATCGAAGAATTTTCAAAGACGGAAGCAAGGCGATGCGGTACCTGGGTATCCAGATGTGCGTTCTACTGATGCTCTTGGTCGTATGTATACAGTTCATCCAAAGAATGATGAATGTTTCTATTTGCGGTTGTTGCTGGTAAATGTGCGTGGGCCAACGTCATTTGAGACACTACGAACTGTTAATGGTGTAGTATTTTCAACATATCGTGCTGCATGTAAAGAATTAAAATTATTAGAAAACGATACCCATTGGGATACGACAATCGCTGAAGCCATTATTTCTGCATCTCCAAGTCAGATACGCACATTATTCGCTATCATAGTTTCGACATGTTTTCCATCAAACCCATGTAACCTGTGGCACAAATACAAGGATAATATTTCAGAAGATATTTTACATCAAATTCGTGTCAGTTCCAGAAATCACGATATTGAGATGAATGTGGAGATACATAATCGTGCTTTACTCTTGATCGAAGATATGTGTTACCTTATGTGCGGTAATTTATTAATCAGGTTGGGAATGACAGCGTCATATCGTGTCTTGAAGGTGGTAAGTTGATCTGTGTAAACTATGTGGATTGTGCATTTGAGGTTAAATTCACCAGTCTGTCCATAGTTTGAAATGCCTAGAGGACGACGTGCGAACATCGGCCGCCGCACAAGACATGCAAGCCAGCAACAAGTGTACACAGATGATAATTGGTTGTATGCGTTTTATCTTTATTGGCTCCAAATGAAGTCATGCGAATACAGTTATTGTATTCAAGGATGTGTTGAAGAAAATAGTTGGAATCGGGAACACTTCCATTGAACAATGCTTTCAGTGGGTGTTGTGGTGTAAGTAATGGATCCAGTTTGACTTTTCACTTGCGCAGCACAATCCAGCGTTTCTCTTTTAAACTGTAGCGAATTGCAATATCGACAGACAGTCGTCATTGGTCCAATATCCAAATTGTCATCATAATCTTCATTCTTCATCTTTTAATCCCCAAACGAAATGTTTAAAAAAACGAGGTGGCGTAACGGAGTTCGCCGGGTTTTCTAGTTACTTATATATCTGAAATATTTATTAGTTATAACTAAAAATTATATTCTAACGAAATAAAGTTATTTTAAATTTAGAATTTAAACATTGTATAAAAATTTATTGAATTTATTCTAACATTAAGGGCGGCGCGATAAACAGGGCCTAGGGCGGCATCAAGCCTAAATCCGTCACAAGTTGTGATACGAGAAAGAGCATCAGCAACAACATTTCATTTACCCGGTTTATAAATCAACTCACAATTGTATTCCTCTATGCGCGATTTCCAACGCTTCAGTTTGGCGTTAAAATCTCCATTGCCTAGTGCAAAGGTAAGAGGCTGGTGATCAGCGTAGACCTTTATTGCCCCAGCTCCGTATAAGTACGATCGAAGGTTATCTAATGCCCAAACTATTGCGAGCATTTCTTTCTCAATTGTGGAATAATTTTCTTCTGTTCTAGATAACGATCGTGAAATATACGCAATGGGTCGGTCTTTCCTTTGATCATCCTCGGACAGTACTGCCCCAATATCGTAGTTGGACGCATCTGTTGTTAAGTGGAAGGGAATGGAAAAGTTTGGAAACGCCAAAACCTCGGAAGAGGCAAAGATAGACTTTAGATCGTTAAAGACCTGTAACGATTTTTCGTCTAATTCAACTGGGGCTTTGATTGATTGGGAGGCCTTGACTTTGGCATATTTTCCTCTAGTCAAATTAGTTAAAGGTTTTGCAACATTGGCATAATCTTGTATAAACTTTCTAGAATATGATGTCATACCTAGAAACCTTTTAAGCTCTTTTACGTTGGTAGGAGGCTGCATTCTGTTAATAGACTCGACTTTTTTATTATCCGCCATAATACCCTCTGCTGTGACAATATAACCTAAGAATTCGACTTGTGTGGATAAAAAGTGTGTTTTCTCCAGATTAACCTGTAAGTTTGCTTTTTTCAAACTTTCAAAAACAAATCTGAGATTACTATCGTAGTCCTTACTAGAGACAATTATGTACACGTAGCAAAATTTCCCAATGTGTTTCCTAAGCACGTCGTCAATCATGCGTTGGAAAATTGCTGGGGAAGACGGAGAAACTTTTTTTTCCATTCAATGTAGAAAATGCAGTTTTCGGAATGTCCTGTTCTCTCATATGGATTTGGTGAAATCCTAAAGTCAAATCGAGAGTTGTAAAGTATTTTGCATTAGAGGTAGAGTTTATATCAGGTATTGGGTAAGTGTCGGATATTGTAATGGCGTTTAAAAGCTTGAAATCAATCACCAAGCGGTATTGTTTTTCGCCGTTTGGTTTTGGTTTTTTTGGCACCACCCAGAGTGGAGAATTGTAGGGACTCCTAGAGGGTCTGATTATACCGTCGTTTAAAAGTTCTTCTGCTTGTTTTTCTACTACCCCCCTCATATTGGCAGGGTAAGGGTAGCTTTTGGGATATATTGGGCGGTATGAGTACGAATATCTGCTTTGACAACAGTGTCTACTGCTTCTCCTCGTGAGATTGCTTTAAAAATCATAGCGAATTCACTAATCAATTAGTTCAATGTCAAAATTTGAAGATTTTTTTTGCTAAAAGAGGTAACTTTACTCCTGGAGTTATTATTAGAAAGTCATTTCTCTATCGATTAGAGCTGTATCGGCTGAGGGTATCGTCGCTAATAATACCATCAAACGAATTTAAGCCAGGAAGTACGAAAAAAGTGAGGTTGGAATTGTTGCCAAACTGTTTAAAAAATTGGCCCACGAGCCGATGCGTGATTTTTGCGCAACCTGTTGCGAATTGAACGAAGAACGGGGTGGGTAATGGGGTACTGCCGGCTGCAATTTTAGGGCTAAAAAATTTCTTGTTTGCGCCGGTGTCTACGAGGAGATGTAGCTTAGCCCCATCTTTGGTAGCATACTCTAGGTATGGTACACTAGAGACTTTTTAGTAGTGAGGCGTCCGTCATAAAATTTGATTCCTCCACATTCGAACTTTCTGAACAATCCCGTTATCGCTCCACATACCCTCATAACCAGACTCTTGTGCGATGGCTTGGGTGTGTTCTGTTCACTGATAGAAAAAATCAAGTATTTCGTACTCAAAACCCAACAATCCGAACTTAGTTCTCACTAAGTATGGAATTACTGAAGTAGAGAATGTCGCACTTGATTCAAGTACGATTTTTTAAGTTGGGTTATTCTTGATTAAAGTACTCCTTGAACTTGATTAAAGTTTCACCGTACTTGATTTAAATTCATGTTTTTTCAAAAAAACATTAATTTTTTAAAACAAGTATTTTGTTGTTTTGGATTCTAAAATTTTTGTACTTAAATCCAAGTATGAATAATACTTAATTGAAGTATTGAAGTATGAACTCCTCTCCTTTGATACATAGGCGACTTGCTGGTGGTGGTGGAAGAGGTGTGCTTTTTTTAAAGCTTCCATCACTACTCCTCGTGCTTTAAATAAAGATGTAGGGAAGACGAAATTAAGAAAAAGGCGTTATAAATTTTGTTCACACTTACCGTCGTGACGGAGATTTGAACCTGAGACTTCCTGTAAATGCGGCGAATGTCTTATCTGTTGACCAAGATCCGTAAACATTCCTATTGCAGCTAATAGATATTTTAAGCTAACATCGCGGCACTGAATGTATAAAGGTGATCGTCTCTCTTTTGAAAGAGATGCCGTTACATTTTGTGCATGAGAGAGAGCGATTTTGTATACATTCATTTTTTTTTTAGTATATCAAGGGTGTGCTACGAATGAAAACCAACCGAATTTCAACCCGAAACCAACCTGATAGTGATTTTAGGTGTGCCAGAGTGCTGTTTAAGACGCTTCTAAAACTCCAAGCTGTTGGGCCAGTGTTTTGCGTAGTTTAAGCAAAATAAAACGTTTAATGCATTATAAGTATATCATTTTAGAAAGATCATTTTAAGCTTCAATGCATATTGTAAATACATTTGAAAATAATAAATGTTTTAATTCATCAATTTTTATTGTGATAAATCTTTAACAATTGTCTAAGAGATTTTGCAATTCGGTGAACAACATCTGTTCAAGCAAGATGTCGTAGCAGAGTTGTCAAGCAGCACAAGTTACTTGGTGGCAAAATATTAAATGTTTATTTTGTATAAAAACTACAAGAGACAAGACTTTGCATATTTTTATATTCTTATTAATGACATTAGCACATAAATGTCCAGCGGTTACCCTTGAAAACAATGAAAAAAATATTAAATACATTTTGGACAATTTTTTTATTTATTTTGTGGCAACTTGTGAGGAAGGCCAAATGATGCCTTCCCCCACATTTTTATATAGTTAAGAATATGAATGAGAATATGAATAGTTGAAGATTGCCAAGAAGGCCCTTTATTGTTTAATCTATATATATAAAATAGTTTGTGCTGATTGTTGAGAGGCCCACAGCCTAAACGATAAGAGCTAGAAGGCTGAAATTTTCACATAATATTCAATGCAGCTTGAAAGTGAGCACTAAGAAAGGATTTTTAATTTGGATTAAATTTTGAACAACTCAATTAATTGCATTAATCACTTTACCTCATTCCACCACTCTGGCGCCTCATTGTCGCACAAGCTGTGAGTTTCAACGCCGCCGAGGTTTCAAAGAAAAAAAAATAAAAAAAATGACCCATTCCACTTTTTGCCGTCTGTAGATGTGTCTCTCTCCGTTATTCTCTTTTCTTCTTTGTGCCTTTGACAATTGTTTTTCGAATTAAGTAGCATTTGTTGTTGTTGTTGTTGTAAGTGTTGTTGTTGCTTCTTTTTGTTGGTATCATTGATTTAAAACAAATCAATTAAAACATAATTTGTTTTTGTACACCAGAATATGCTACACGAGTGGTCTTATCTACATACTTGCTAATTATCAAACAAAACTTAACACACAAATACCTATTGCCATTGTTGTTTTGATATTATTTTCAAACTGACATTTGTAACTTTAGTTGGTGTTGCAAATGCACATATGTACATACATACACATGTATGTACGTGCATTTTCATTATTTAGTACCTACATACATATGTATTAACAAAAATGCAAGTGCATATATTGGTTAATGCACGCATACATTGTTGTATCTGTAGCAAGCTAATCTATATATATAAAATAGTTTGTCCTGATTGTTGAGAGGCCTACAGCCTAAACGATAAGAGCTAGAAGGCTGAAATTTTCACAAAATATTCCATTCAGTTTGAAAGTGAGCACTAAGAAAGGATTTTTAATTTGGACCACTCCTTCGAGTACCTTCCAAAATCTAATTGCATTAATCACTTTACCTCATTCCACCATTCTGGCGCCTCATTCTCGCACAAGCTGTGAGTTTCAACGCCAACGTGTGTACAAAAAAAAAATACATGACCCATTCCACTACTGCCGTCTGCGCACAAGCTATTGCGGCCGCATATACAAAAACAAAACAAATCACCCATTCCACTTCTGCCGTCTGTAGATGTGTCTCCGTTATTCTCTTTTCTTCTTTGTGCCTTTGACAATTGATTTACGACCCCAGAACCGTTTGTTGTTGTTGTAAGTGTTGTTGTTGGGAACGCAATGCTTCTTTTTGTTGGTATTATTAATTTAAAACAAATCAATTAAAACATAACTTGGTTTTGTACACCAGAATATGTTACGGGGGTGGTTTTATCTACATACTTTTTAATTATCAAACAAAACTTAACACACAAATACCTATTGCTATTGTTGTTCTGATATAATTTTCGAGCTGACATTTGTAACTTTGGTTGGTGTTGCAAATGCACATATGTACATACATTCACATGTATGTACGTACATTTAACATTCTTTTGTACATACATTTATATAAAAAAAATGCAAGTGCAAATATATATGTATATACAGTTCGAAAAAAAACGCACTAACAAATAGAAACTTAAGAAAATGTAATCTGCATACATACGTATGTTTATTTAATGCAAAAAAGTTGTATAGATATGTACATACATATGTATAACATTCAATTTGTAGTTTTTTTTTTATAGCGAGCCCTTTGTGCGAAAATATTTAATCTTGCTTATCTAACTCAGACGTAACGTCGTACCACACAAACATTGTTGATATACAATTTCGAACAATTAAGCAAAGCACATATGTAAGTTTGTATGTATTTGTAACGTATGGAGGTTTGTGAATAAAAGGCAGGCAGAAGGGGTAGGCGTGACATTCAAATTTGTGATGCATATCAGTGGCGGATGCCACCTTCTATCTCCCTATCAAGTTTGGAGGCTCGAGCGCAAAAACTGAGAAAGATATAGAAATTTCAGATTTTACGAGTTGGGTGGAAAAGGTGGGCGTGGCGTATAAAACTTTGATGTAGATCGGGGTTACGGATGTCACTAACAATGTTTTTGTGAGTATAGCTTTAAAACTGTGGGAAATACAGTCATTTTCGATTATAACTGAAGGGGGGCTGGGGGCGGAAGAGGTGGGCGTGGCATCCAAACTTTTTATGTAGTTTTTTGAGGAATGCCATCGGCTATCTTGCCCCTTAATTTGGTGACTATAGCTTCTAAAATGTGGGACATATATATGTTTGATCGATTTGCACATCGAGGGGTATCGATTTGTTATCGATTTCTCAGGCCCCTGAGGTCGTAGAGCCAAATTTAACACTTTTTCTGACGAAGGTATTGACCAAGATGTTCGCAAAGTTGCAAAGCTCTAGCTTTAAGGGTGTTGAAAAAAGTTGCGCTCAAGCGGACGGGCGGACGGACGGGCGGACGGGCGGACGGACAGACACCTTGACGGACATTGCATAAGCCCAATATAATATGATACCTTTGGTATCAAAGTAAAATGACGAGTCTGATTCTTAACCTCAATGGTAGCGTGAAAAAGAGAATATTAAATATTTTGCTAATATGTTGTTAAACATTAACTAATTTATTTTATATATATTAAAATTTTGAAAAACTATTGGCGCAGCGAAGCAAGCGGGTCACTTACTAGTATTAATATAATAGGCTGTAAGAAATAATTGTTAAGATCGGTAATGTACGATACCACCCAATAGTATAATAGTCAATAAGCAACGTCGGTTTCAAAACAGAACGGCCATTAGAAGCAGAGTGGCCAGATGATGCGAAAGCACTAAGCAGAGCTTTCGACCCTCAACACGCGATCCACCAAACTACAAAAGCTCGAGTGGATCGGCGAAGAAGGGCCGAGCGTGAGCCGCGAATATGCGGCGAGGACAGTCTAGTACGAGCATCGAAAGTGCGTGGAAGGGCCGAACGCAAAGATGTAGAATTAAGAGAGTCGAGTGCGAATCTTGAAAGCGTGCGGGAGTGGTAAACGCAACGCAAGTGAGAGTGACAAAGAGAAACGTATAAGAACTAAATATAAGCAGCGCCGAGAAAAGATATACCGAGGAACCGGAGAGAAGGCCGTACAGAGAAGCACAGATTAAAAAAAGGGTTTGAGATTAATACGTGAGTAAGATAATCACACCTGTATATTAGATTTAAACCCCCCCGCAAAGACTAACGCGTGGCTTGTACCGTGGCTTAAGTATATATATATATATAGAGAATAAAGTGATTAATAGTAACATAAAACGCGTGGTTACTCTGTGTAGTACAGTGTCTGATACCCTGTGATTCAAACCCACAGAGGCACGTGTTCTATCAACGATAAGGTACAGAGGCGATTGAGGCAATAACCCAATCCACACCCTCGCCAGCTAATTTACCAGACGACACTCGTGAGGCTTAGCGATCGGATGTGGTGGATGTTAAACGGCATTCGAACATCGAGATTTTGTGCAATTGTCGCGGCACAACGAAAGAAAACGAAAAACGGGCGAAGCGATAGGATCAACGGGATCATAGCGAACAGAGTGTGTAAGGCGTGTTGAATCGGTCGCTGCTGCAGAATAGAGAAGAAAACGTAAACGGCGATAAAGTAACGGGCCTTGCTTAAGTCCGCGCGGTCGACAAAGATTTGAGTCGCAGCGAACGAGACGGTGAAAACGTGCGCGCCGATTACCTAACGGAACCGTGTAAGTCATTGCTGCTGGCAACCGTCGGTGAACGCGGCGAACTTGACGGCAAAGCGGGTGAGTCGATCACCTAACGGAAAACTCTCACGTCGACGCGAGCAGCACAGGGTGCCTAGAATTTTGAGAAGTCAAAGCGGTTGACTCAAGGAAAAAAAAATAAAAAACAGTGGGACGATACCGACGAAAGTGAACAATGTTCGGTTTGGGAATAGTTGTCTTGGTAGCCATTAGAAACAAAATAAGTGAACGGATTGGCTGCACTGTGGGTCGCAGAGTATTGTAAAGGTGTTTTGAAAATTTTATAAATTTTTTTTTAAAAAAAGTCAACAACGATAAATAAATGAAAGCTAAAAAAATAAATAAATAAAATTAAATAAATAAAAATAAATAAATAAGGAACAAAAAAAATATATGTATATATATAATAATAAAAATTATCAGGTTTTCATTAAATAGATTTTGGAGAATTTTTTTTTATATACACATAACACAACTGAGATTTTGGAGGAAAAATTTTTTTTTTGGTATCATTAAATTTTGGAGAATTTTTTTTTACAATAATAATCTGCGATGGAGAAACCACCAGTCAGCGAATCTGCCAACGAGATTTGGACACGTTTGGCTGACTGGGAGTTACGTTTCGCGAAGTTTCAGACGTCGCCAATCCTGACCGATAAACCTGTCGTAGGCCGAAGACCACGGCAGAAATCGGAATTCGATGTGGCAATCCCATCGGGTTGGGCTGGAACGGCGACAACTGTACTCTCGTCGAACCGGGACATCCACAACAGCACAACGTTAAATCTAATGGTGACGAAAGAATCTATCCCTCGTATCCATGTCCAGTCACCTGCTAGTACACCGGTGGTACATAGTCAGGTCGAGCCGGCTGGCTACCGACATGCGGAGGAGGGATATTACAGCCATAGGAACAGCGTGGTTGTCCCAGAACTGGTCCGGAAGTGGGGTGTTAGGTTCAATGGGTATACGGACCCACTTGTATTCCTCGAGGAGATTGAAAAGCGAGCTAGTATGTACGAGATCAGTCTGGAGCGATTACCACGGGCAATAAGTGAAGCACTAACAAACCTGGCCGCGGGGTGGTTTTCTGTCTTTCAGTTGATGGACGCCACATGGGCCACTTTTAGGAGCGCATTTTTAGACTTCTTCCTGCCGCCGGAATATTATCAACGACTCGAGGATGATATTAGGATCCGCCGACAGCGCGTCGGAGAGAGTTTTAAGGAGTACATGATTGACCTCCGAAGGATGATGCGACACGCTAGGTATACGGCAGAGCAGGAGATATATAGAGTGTATGAAAACTTGTCGTCAGACTATCGACGAAATATTAGCAGGCGCGAGTTCAAAACATTGGAGAAACTAACACAGTTGGCGGCAGAATACGAGACCCTGGAGGAACGGGATCGGAGAGATGCGGCGGCAGGTTACGGCGCGCGGACTGTCCCGAGACACTACAATCCGTTCAGATCATCACCACGGCCAGTTGCGATGAGTGAGGAGTCGGGTAAAGTACCGCTTAGCGAAACAGGGACAATAGCAAACAGAATGCTGAGTCACGAACAGCCTAGGATGCCCATGAATAGGCGGGTATGCTACAACTGTTCGCAGGAGGGGCACTTTGCCAGAGAGTGTCCTAATCCGCGAGTGCAGTTGGGTCCCGACTTGAAGCAGTCCCGAAGTTAGAAAACCCTTTAAGAGTAGAGGATGGGCGGATAGTCGCTACAGTTAAGGTCGGGGACCAGGTAGCGACAGCAACGGTGGATTCAGGGGCAACCAGAAGTTTCATAAGTGAGGAATTTTCCCGAGGGTTAAAGAAAGGATGTGAAGTATTGACAGCCAACGCGAAGATTTGCTTAGCAGATGGGTCGACATTGGGGGTGAAAGAATTATTCAGGGGATAGGTTAGTTTAGCGGGGGCCGAGGTCACGATGGACATGCTCGTGATGCCTTCGATGCTAGATAACCTAATATTGGGAATAAATTTTGTATGCCTGGTAGGGTCGACCATACAGTGTGGGAACGCGCGGCGGATATTGGAAGCCGAGAAGGCACCGAACAAGGACGGCGACAGGGTCAGAATAGAACCCGAGTCAAGTGCAAGGCAAGGATACACAAAGGGGAAGCAAAGGGAAACAGGAGAAGTCCAGGAAACGCGTCAGCCAGACGCCACCGTAAGAACCATCACCAACACAGGAAAGGATACAGCGCCGGGCGCTGAGAAACAGATACGAGACGAAGTAGGAGGACAAGAGACAGATGCTACTATGCCTGCCACAACGCTGCCAGACAAGGTAGCCGTAGACGAACAGGAGTGGCCGGCGGATTTGGAACCCGGGATACAAAAATAGTTAAGGTCGGAATTGGCTCTCTTCGATGGACTCCAGGGTGTGTCCAACGTTGCCGAGCACAGGATCATCAAGAAAACGAACGAGTGGCGGAATTACAACCGCAGACGAAGAGAGTGGCGGCCGGGGCTCAACACGTTGGTGTTACTGAGGACACACCAACTATCGAAGGCTAGCGACGGGTTTGCAGCAAAACTCGCTCCCAAATACGATGGCCCATTCCTCGTAAAGAAGTTTGTATCACCAAACATTGTACGATTGCTGAAGGTAGGACAGCGTAAAGGCCGAGTCGCAAGCATAGCCCAGCTAAAACCATTCTATCAGGAAGGCGAAGACTACGAGGAACACCAAGTGGAAGAAGGACAAGACCTGGATACAGAGCGAAAGACGTCATAAGCCAAGTCGGAAATGAGAAGAGTCGACTAGAGTTTTGTGAAAGAAGAAAAAAAATAACACCCTCCCAACTCTAATAAATTTTTTTTTCTAACCAAAACATACAAAGGGAATAGATTAATAACGATTATAATTTTAATTCACAGGAAAATGAGCGACGATATCGTAGTCATCAGGAGCGACGAAGAGGTACGGTCCGGCGAGGAAAGCCCGTCGGACGAGGAGACGAACACAAATACGGAGGCAAGCAGCAGCGAAGCCCCGCCGAGTGTCCACGTGGAAGCAGAGGCGTAACTAGGGTATGGCAAGCAGGGCACGTGCCATGGGCGCCACTCTATTGGGGGCGCAAAGTGACACCTCAACTTTGAGTATTCAATCGTGATTTTGAACTTCAGTTTTAAATAAAGATACAAAAAGTCAGGGTAGTCGACTATGTATGCTCGCCAGGGAGAAAAACTGAAACGTATACTGTCCAGAAGAGGGGCGGTCCTTCGCTTCCCACCTCGATGTTTTTTCTCGCTCGCACATACTGCTTTCTCCGTCGCGCTCGCGCCCCTCCACGCTAATCTTTGCATGCAACCAACTTCCTACGTCACGGCACTTCTGGTGTAAACATAACCTTCGCTGAGTGTTTTTCATCTTATTTTTCTCAACACAGTGAAATATTGTTGAATCGTTTGATTTTCACATAAAGATAAAAATTGTGTAAGGAGCGACCATTTCGGTAAGTATTCATTTTTATCGCAGAATATATTTTTATTTGGTATATGATGTCTATAATCACTAATTTTGGAAATTCATTATCGAAGTTGCATTTTGTTATATGTACATATCAGATCGTCATTTAAATTTTAATAAATATGACTGAATTACTTTTTTACATTATATGCTGCCCTAGCAAACGTTCGTCGATTTTTTTACCGACAAATTTGTCAATATAATTTTATAATTACGTAAACAAATATTTTATAATTTTATTGTCTTATGATTTTTACTTTTTCACCAACAAAAAACTGATTTCAATGATCTTATTAATGAATTCGCGTCAAAAAAAGCAAGAAAAGTACAACTGTAATTTTCACGAAAGCTTTGATTGTTCTAACAAATTAGTTAATGAAATATTATTGTAACGATGCGACGATGCAAGATCTTGTAATAAATAATTTGAATCTTACCTTAAACGTGTTATGTTATTATTGAAAACCAGCATCCTGGATATATAATCTTGAAAATTCAAATTTTATTTCCATTCTTTAGCATTATGATATTGAAACAAATTACGAAGAATTTCTTATCAAATTACTATTAAAATTTTTGTAAATTCATAAGAATTAAGAACAAATATATAAAGATTAAATATAACAAATTAATAACTTTATAGAAAAAAGAGTAGTGGGAGGGGGGGCGCAATTTTTTCGCTGCCATGGGCGCTACGTCCTCCAGGTACGCCTCTGCGTGGAAGACACCGGCTCAACCAGCGACGAAGAAAACCGCAACCAGGGTGGACAGCAAAAGCAATATCCGAGGGATCCCCGCAGAAACAATCCCACCTACCAGAGGCAGGAACGCGAGGACAGCCCGCCGACGTACCGCCACACGATTTACCGTTCAGAACAAGTAACGGCGTACCGAGTGGACGGGGCAGTAGGACTGATGAGGGTGGAGACGACCACGGCAGTCATCGAGAAGGAGGACGCGCAGGCCCCACAACCGCGCGTCGAAGAGCCGCCATCCCCTCCACACTACCCCTCTTGGAAAAGACAACGAGGAGGACAAAGCAGAAAAGGGTGTAGCTTCCCTAGCCCCAGAGGTGTCAGCCCGTGCGTCCCCAACCCCGGAGCCGTACGAGGGCACCGAGTTGTTTGACGAAGGCCTCGAAGCGGAGGTGGGAAATTTCGTATGCCCGTTTAGACAGGAGGACACGACCAAGGACTGGTTCCCCCGGTTGTACACGACAATCCCGGAGAAGTGGACGGTGTACCCATGCGATAGCATTTTGACCAAAGCCGCGGTAGCGGAAATACAAGACGAACTCTTGAGACGCAGGCAATCCCCAGGGCCACGCAGGGCGCGATTCAGGGTGATGGAAGGAGCCGACGTACTCAACGTAACAGCACACGCCTACGGGAGGGTAATCATCACCCTAGTGGAGAAAGGGGGGGTGTGAGGAAGGCCAAATGATGCCTTCCCCACATTTTTTATATAGTTAAGAATATGAATGAGAATATGAATAGTTGAAGATTGCCAAGAAGGCCCTTTATTGTTTAATATTAATATAATAGGCTGTAAGAAATAATTGTTAAGATCGGTAATGTACGATACCACCCAATAGTATAATAGTCAATAAGCAACGTCGGTTTCAAAACAGAACGGTCATTAGAAGCAGAGTGGCCAGATGATGCGAAAGCACTAAGCAGACCTTTCGACCCTCAACACGCGATCCACCAAACTACAAAAGCTCGAGTGGATCGGCGAAGAAGGGCCGAGCGTGAGCCGCGAATATGCGGCGAGGACAGTCTAGTACGAGCATCGAAAGTGCGTGGAAGGGCCGAACGCAAAGATGTAGAATTAAGAGAGTCGAGTGCGAACCTTGAAAGCGTGCGGGAGTGGTAAACGCAACGCAAGTGAGAGTGACAAAGAGAAACGTATAAGAACTAAATATAAGCAGCGCCGAGAAAAGATATACCGAGGAACCGGAGAGAAGGCCGTACAGAGAAGCACAGATTAAGAAAAGGGTTTGAGATTAATACGTGAGTAAGATAATCACACCTGTATATTAGATTTAAACCCCCTTTCCGCAAAGACTAACGCGTGGCTTGTACCGTGGCTTAAGTATATATATATAGAGAATAAAGTGAACAATAGTAACATAAAACGCGTGGCTACTCTGTGTAGTACAGTGTCTGATACCCTGTGATTCAAACCCACAGAGGCACGTGTTCTATTAACGATAAGGTACAGAGGCGATTGAGGCAATAACCCAATCCACACCCTCGCCAGCTAATTTACCAGACGACACTCGTGACGCAAGCCCGCGGTGGCGTAAGGTAAGCTTAGCGATCGGATAAGGTAGCAATTGTGGTGTCGGCCCGGTTGATACCCTAACTGATCAGTAGTTGACAGGACACGACTTTACATCGGATCACTATTTGACTCTTCATAAACGCTATACTTTAGGTTTCAGCAAGTTATAAATTTCTTGTAACCAGCCTTGGCTAGACTGAGATCTGTACCTCGGCAAATCACTACTTTACAAACTCTTATTTAATCCGAACAAAAATACCGAAAAATGAAATCTCCCTAACATGCGGAACAGGGAGGGCTTGGCCTCAGAGATTTTAAAATTTGCTCGAGCCAAAAACTCTGGAGTTTTTTAGCATAGCCCAGTATATAGGTATTTCGTACTTATATCAAGCTTTAATTGTCATATTTTATGGTTTTAATTTTGCTGTTAATCTCTGTTTAAAACAGCAACCACGAAATATTAAAATAAAATATTTTGTAAATAAAAAAAAGGAAATTATGAAATGCTGTGGATGGGATTCGAACCCACAACTCGTACTTGAATCAAGAATTTTTGTACTCGATTTCAGTATTTCTGGAAATATACTTGATTCAAGTTCACTTATACTTATTTTAAGAATATTGTACTTAATTAAAGTATGTTAATATCAAGTATTTTGTACTTGAATCAAGAATAAAATTCTAGAATCCAAAATACTTAAAACATGTTCATTCGAACTTATTTTTAGCAAGGCTTTTTTCTATCAGTGTTGGAACAAGGTTTGCAGATGGCACAGCCGTTGTCATATGGTACATTCTTTGTGCCTTTTTGAACGGGTTCAATACACTAAAGGCGTGTGAGTCCCGTTTCCCGTTGGTGTTTTCGTCCTTACGAGTGCTAAAACCGGATTGATAAGATTGCCCTGATCTATAAGTTTCCAACTTGATAGCTGGACGGGGTCCGTGAAATCTTTGCAAAAACTGCTGGCCACTGGCCCGACCACCACTGTAACCTGCCACCATTGGTGCTTTAACAGGTGGTTGGAGAGAAGCGAATCGAGGAGTATTTGTGGGTCGGTATTGTTGCGAAGAATTGTTAAATGTGTTAGCATAGTTAGTTTTCCTGAGATCCCCTCTAAAGGTGACGTTCTGTAACTCCAAGCAAAAAGAATATGCCTCTGGCAAATTCTTTGGGCTACGGATCACTAATAACTTTGAAGCGTCACCATCAAGTCCTCTTATAAAAACATCCAATGCTTTGTCCCTATAAGTTTCGATCAAAGCACTAACAACATTTGATGGATGAGTACCCGCCTTTAATTTAATCATAATCAAAGAAAAATGGTTGTTAACCTCCATATAATATTCTTCTAGGGACTTGTTAGCTTGGGTTATCTGACTCAACTGGTATTCTAAGGTTCGAACATCGCGTTTGTCTGCGTAATGGAGTGCCAATACCCTCTTAATTTCGGACCAGACATCGTCCTCTACGCTATAAGAACAAAGCGCTAGGTCCGCAGCACCCCTTATTTTCTGCCTAATGTGCAATACAATAGATCTGTATAGGTGCTTGTCTCTAACGATTTCATAATCGTTTAGAATGGATTGTGCCCTATTGATCCACAAAACATAGCTTTCAGTCACCTCTTCAAAAGCTTGTAGTTCTTTTACACAATCTGGCAAGATAGAAGTTTCTATCAAATCATACTCGTTGCGGGGGCGGGTCAGGTGCGCAGGTTGGTCCGCTACTGGATTACGATTCTCATATTCTTTTTCTAAATATAATTTTTCTAACGTCGTCCTTTAACCCCATTATCTGGTTAAGCAAAGCTTTCAGGGATTCGTTGAATTTTCCAGGGTCTCTTTTATTTCTTCCATATTATTGGTTTCTAAAAAAAATGTATTAAAGTTTTTTTTATTTTTTTTACCCTCAACCCATATAATGAGTAATTAAGAGTATAATGTTTTTCTGCAAATGTATGTAACAGACAGAAGGATGCATCTCCGACCTCATAAAGTATGTATATTCTTGATCAGCATCAACAGCCGAGTCGATCTAGCCATGTCTGTTTGTCCGTCTGTCTGTCTGTATGAACGAATAGATCTCAGAGACTATAAGAGCTAGAGACTTCAAACTTGAAATTTAAGCTCTCCTATACCACAAGCAGATCAAGTATGTTTCGTATTATCGATAACATTTTTGGTTCTCGACATACACATCAGTGACCTGCAGCGGTGCCTGATTTCAGCACTATTAGTGTACTCGTTCAAAGTGCGGTCGCGGTATGAGTACCAGCGCACAAAATGCGGTGGCGGTGGTACACACACCGCGTCAATGCAGCCGCGGTGGTTTAGACACCGAGTGTATTTTACTGCGTCGCAAAAAATACGCGGTGGTAAAAAAAACACTCATAAATACACCAGGTACTTTTTTGATGCGTCAGCCTCGCAGACATCAAATTTTTACTCCGTTATTCTTACACCGTTAGGAATATACGCAATGGGCGAGCCCACGCTTTGTTGTTGTAAATCTATTTTTGTAACAGGTACATGAAAAGATGAGTCGGCTGCGCACACGACACACAGATTTAGGGGTTGTTTTGCGTTTACGCGGCGTTTTTTTACTCGGTATGCAAAATACCATGTGTTTGTACGGTGTACTAGTTGTTGCAATACACCGCTGCCGGTCTCTGATACACATGTGATCGATAACAAAATAAGCTTGAATATCAAAATTGTGAAAATAAGGTTTGAAACTATAAATAAAATAATGAATATTTAAAAAAATTTGATCAAAATCGGTTTAGAAACACCTGAGATATCGCAGTTTGAAGTTTGATTATATTGGTCACTGGGTAAATACAAACAAATGACTGTACGGGTTACATATGGGGTTAAGGTTATGTCCTAGTCGGGATTTCTCGACAAGAGCCTTCTAACTTATTTGAACTCGTCTAAGGACGTCGACAAGAAACCTACTCAAAAAAATTTCGCTCCTCATGTTTTATTAGTTTTTTTTATTAATTTAATTGCACCAAAGGTATCATAGTATATTGGGTTTTTGCAATGTCCGTCATGGTGTCTGTCCGTCCGTCAGTCTGTCTATCTGTCTGTATGAACGCAACTTTTTTCGACACCTTTAAAGCTAGAGCCTTGCAACTTTGCAAATATCTTGGAACATGTCTTCGTCAGACAAAGTGTTAAATTTAGGGGTCTACGACCTCAGGGGGCCTGGGAAATCGATAACATGTCGATACACCTCGTTGTGCAAATCGATAAATCACAAATATATCCCACATTTTAGCAGCTAGAGTCACCAAATTTTGGGGCAAGATAGCCGATGACATTCCTCAAAAACTGCATCAAAAGTTTTGATGTCACGCCCAGCTCCCCTTCAAATATAAACAAAAATGTCTGTATCTTCTACAGTTTTGAAGCTATAGCCACCAAAATTGACATGAAGGTAGATACCGACATCTGACAAAGTAATGATTCAAAATTTTGGATGTACGCCCACTTATTCCGCCCAACGCTATATCACTCTCAGTTTTCGAGCTAGGCTCGTCAAATTTGGTATGAACGTTGTTAGTGACATCCGTAACAGATCTGCATCAATGTTTTGGATGCCACGCCCACTTATACCGCCCACCTCTATATATGTCTTTGCATTGATTGACACAGCTGGATGTCATGCCTACCCTTTCTGCATGATTTTTATACCCAAAACCCTCATATATTACTATTTGCACTCATAATCCTTAACACAGCTATGTAAACTGGTATTAAAGTATATCGCAGTCGGTTGCGTCCGACTGCAACGTTTTTACTTGTTTTTATTAGTTTTTTTATTAATTTAATTGCACTGCCTTTCTTTTATACTAAAGGCCCATTCCCAGCATTCCATTCCGGGCCTGCTGGGAATGGGCCTTAATCAAGTATGGTGCCCAACAAATATTTACATTTTCCATACAAATATTTAGTATATCTAGTCACCCTAACTTTATGTGGAACCTAACGAAATAATAAACACTTTTCATAAATGAAATTTTTATTTGCCGGGAATAGGCCTTTAGCTACAAAAATTTTTAAAAACATTAAATTAAAATTAAATCAAATTAAAAAATAGAGCTTAAGCTACAAAAATATATAATATAATAATACGAGTTCAGCCGCGAAGCGAGTAAGACGTGTTTTCTCCTCAACCCAATAGCAAGTTCAAAAATACACAGTGAATTGATAAATAAAAGAAGATTGAAATTAACGCGGAAAGACGCTTTGTGCAGTGAAAATGCACACATCTGTAAAAACAAATATATATTAGGTCTACAACTTTGCTTCCGCCGTTTTCCAATAGATGTTTCTAGGGTCAAGCATTGGTCGATATAAATCGATTTAATCGTTTTATATCGATCTTGGACATCTGTCAACGTTAACCCAACAAAATATTTGTGGAGATCTGTTTGTTCCCAAACTTTATTCTCAACTGAAAATGTCACTTTTTGAGCCGAATTCTCGACATATGCGGGAAATGCATTTTTTGCATGTGAACAGCTGCTCCAAAGGCAAAACCGGAAGGGATTTCTACATCGCATCGTAACTGGCGACGAAAAATGGGTCCATTACGATAATCCTAAGCGAAGAAAGTCATGGGGAAAGCCTGGACATGCCTCCACGTCGACGGCAAAACCGAACATTCACGGCGCCAAGGTCATGCTCTGCATTTGGTGGGACCAGCTGGGGGTGATATATTATGAACTGCTAAAGCCAAGTGAAACCATCACAGGAGATCGATACCCAACGCAATTGATGCGTTTGAGCCGAGCACTTAAAGAAAAACGGCCACAGTACGAGGAAAGACACGATAAAGTCATTCTCCAGCATGACAATGCTCGGCCTCACGTCGCAAAGGTGGTCAAAAAATATTTGGAGACGCTGAAATGGGAGATCTTACCCCACCCGCCGTATTCTCCAGACGTTGCTCCATCTGACTACCACCTGTTCCGATCGATGGCACACGGTCTAGCTAACGAGCACTTCAGTTCTTATGAAGAAGTCAAAAATTGGATTGATACTTGGATCGACTCGAAAGATGAGGAGTTCTTTCGTCACGGAATACGCATGCTGCCAGCAAGATGGTCAAAAGTAGTAGCTAGCGACGGCCAATATTTTGAATAACATTTCTGTAACCGTTTTTTTTACAATAAAGCCTTAAATTTACGAAAAAAACGGCGGAAGAAAAGTTGTAGACCTAATATATTTGCATATATATACATATATCTAATCATTTTTAGTTAAAACTCTCACAAATAAAATCAAAGAAATATAAAACCATAAACGTAACCCCGCTCAATAAAATGAGCCTACGTAGCCAAATTCGCGCTCAGGCGCAGCGCAAGCAAGACGAACGCCGGCTCTCTGTACAACGGAACAACAAGTACATCGCTGTGGTCTCCCAAGATATGGAGAGCGAGCGACCAAGGGAAGTCTTACCCTCACTGGGCGACTCTGAACATTCGTGCTCCCCGTCACCGTCCGTACTATCAACGAAATCTGACCGCGCGCGGTCAATAACTCCAAACGCGAACAACGAACTCTTGCACGTAGAACGCGAAAGAGTACGATCATGCTCTCCGTCTCTTCTGACATGTGACGTAACTGTCACTGAACCAACAACTGCACCTGTGCCGACCGCCTGCTCAGTAAACGCAACAACTGCTGCGCCGTCAGCAGAACAATCCGCAGACAACGCAAATGAGAAGCCGGCTATACAGACAGGTATGGATCGCTACATACAGATCAAGCGTAAATTAAGCCCCCAACAAGCTACAAACAAACCAAAAATTACTCGCGCTAATATAGGCGAAGCACCAAACAATACCAATAGATTTGAAATTTTGGCAGATAACGCTGATGATTTGCCCCCTGAAGATAATGTTGACAAAAAAAGCAAAAGCCTCCCCCGATATTTATACGTGAAAAAAGCTCTAGCGCTTTTGTTAACAATGTTGTAAAGCTCGTTGGCAATGACAATTTCCACATCATCCCCCTAATGAGGGGTAGTATTCATGAGATTAAAGTGCAGACAAAAACTGAAGACAGTTTTAGAAAGTTGACGGCCTACTTAACAAAAAACGAAAAAAACTTTTACACGTACCAGCTTAAAAGCAGCAAGGGCCTGCAAGTTGTATTGAAAGGCATCGAGCCTGATGTTACGACGGATGAAATTAAACAAGCGCTACATGAGGAAGGATTCTCCGTTAAATCAGTTCTAAATATTCAAAACAAAACCAGGCAGCCACAACCACTCTTTAAAATTGAGCTTGAGCCTCAGGCTCTGATTATGAAAAAATATGAGGTGCACCCCATTTACAAGCTTCAGTTCCTATTGCACCGCAGAATCACCGTTGAAGAGCCACACAAACGTAACGGCCCGGTACAATGCATGAATTGCCAAGAATATGGTCACACAAGGTCTTACTGCAAGCTGCGCCCTGTATGTGTGGTTTGCGGCGATCTTCATGACTCGTCGAGCTGCCCAGCAAGCAAAGATGACTCCAGTAAAAAAAAGTGCAGCAACTGCGGAGGCAACCACACAGCTAACTACAGAGGCTGCCCAATCTACAAGGAGCTTAAGTCTCGCATCCATCATCGCGTAAACACAGCACGCTCTCAAAACGCACCGCCATCATACATTCCATCAAAGTCCAACCCTGACGTCTTCTTTTCGTCTGCAGCCAGGTCATCTTTTGGCCCCGCACCTGTTATTAAAAACGCAACCTATGCTAGCGCCTTAAGATCTGGACTGATGCCTCCTGCTTTTTATCCAGGCTCTCAAGCAAAACATATAGAACTCAACGACGAACGAGACAACAAGCCGCAGGAACCGCCACTAAGCAACTTTGAATCAATGATATGTAATATGCAGCAGAGTTTATCACAGTTCATGTCATTTATGCAAGAAACTATGCAAAATTTACTACAAAATCAAAATACTTTGATACAGTTGCTTGTATCACTACAATCTAAATAATCAATGGCCTCACTACGTATATCAACGTGGAATGCCAATGGCGTTTCACAGCATAAACTTGAATTAGCTCAATTTCTACTCGACAACCACATTGACATTATGCTACTTTCCGAAACACACCTTACAAATAAGTATAATTTTACCATAACCGGATACTCATTCTACGGAACCAACCATCCCGATGGCAAGGCGCACGGCGGGACTGGTATCTTGATAAGAAGCCGGCTGAAGCACCACTTCCACAAAGATTTTGCTAAAAACTATCTACAGGCCACATCCTTAAAAATACATCTGGATAGTGGTAACCAACTTGCACTTTCTGCCATCTACTGCCCACCGCGATACTCCATATCTGAAGACCAATTCATGGAATTTTTCAACTCATTAGGAGAACACTTTATAGCAGCAGGGGACTATAATGCCAAGCACACTCACTGGGGATCTCGTCTTGTGACTCCAAGAGGAAAGCAGCTGTACAACGCAATTATAAAACCAAAGAACAGGCTCAGCCACGTCTCTCCTGGCACACCAACATACTGGCCCACGGACCCCAAGAAACTGCCCGACTTAATTGATTTTGCAGTCTCCAAAAATATTCCGCGCAACCTGATAAGCGCCGAATGTCTTTCGGAGTTATCATCTGACCACTCGCCTGTACTAATTCAACTTCAACGACACCCAGAGTTTGCAAATCGCCCGGGTAAGCTGACATCACAAAAAACTAACTGGCTAAGATACAAGAAATATGTTAGCTCACACATCCAACTTAATCCGCATCTGAAAGTGGAAGCTGATATTGATTCTATTGCAAACAAACTTGAGTCAGTCTTCGTCGAAGCAGCTCGTATGTCAACACCGAAAGCAAAAACTGCAGCACCCACCCAAAAGAAAACAAATCACCAAATTGAACAGCTCGTTCTTGATAAGCGGCGACTAAGACGGGAGTGGCAATGCCTAAGTCCGCCGTCAGCTAAGCAAAAGCTAAAAAACGCTACACGTAAACTTACCAAAGCGTTAGCACTTGAAGAAGAACATGCCCAGCGCTGATACATTGAGCAATTATCAACATCCAGCTCGAAAAACTCACTGTGGAAAGCTCACCCAACTCTCAGCCAACCGACAAAAGCAGAGATGCCCCTAAGAAACCAAGCTGGCGGCTGGGCCCGAAGCGATGAAGAAAGAGCCAACACGTTTGCTGTTCACCTGCAAAAAGTTTTCCAACCGAACCCTGCTACAAACTCGTTCGCTCTACCGACTGTATTAAACGGCACCCACTTACAACATGAGCCCATTGAATTTCGCCCGAACGAAGTCGCAAGAGTTATTAATCAGGAACTAAACCCCAAAAAATCTCCGGGTCTAGACCTAATAACACCAAAGATGATTATTGAGCTTCCCTATTGTGCCGTCTGTGTTATCTGCCAGTTATTCAATGCGATCACACGACTCGGGCATTTCCCAGAAAGATGGAAAAAGTCTATCATCATAATGATACCAAAGCTGGGAAAGGATCAAACAGTACCCTCGTCGTATAGACCTATAAGCCTTCTATCATGTCTATCAAAACTGTTAGAAAAATGCTTGATGACTCGGATTAATCAATTTCTGAACCTTCACAACATAATCCCGTCGCACCAATTCGGCTTTCGCCAAAACCACGGAACTATTGAACAGGTCAATCGCATAACTTCAGAAATTCGAGGCGCGTTTGAAAATCGAGAATACTGTACTGCAATTTTTCTGGATGTGGCTCAGGCGTTTGACAGAGTCTGGTTGGAAGGGCTGATGTATAAGATCAAATCAACGCTTCCACCAAACACACATAAGCTGTTAAAGTCGTACCTTTACGACAGGAAGTTTGCAGTAAGATGCAACACTGCAACATCAAGCGAACACCGTATTGAAGCCGGCGTTCCTCAGGGAAGCGTACTTGGGCCAACACTCTACGTTCTCTACACAGCAGACATTCCTACATGCAGGGGACTTACAACTTCAACCTTTGCTGACGATACAGCTATTCTTAGCCGATCTAGATGTCCACTGCAAGCCACATCGCAACTCGCTCGTCATCTGGTTAACGTGGAAAAATGGCTATCCGACTGGCGAATTAAAGTTAACGAACAAAAATGTAAACATGTAACGTTCACCCTTAACAAGAAAGATTGTCCACCACTTACGCTAAATAATATCCCACTCCCGAAAGCAAACGAAGTAACGTACCTAGGAGTACACCTGGACAGAAGGCTTACATGGCGCAGGCACATTGAAGCCAAGAGAACACAACTAAAACTAAAAGCCAATAGCCTCCACTGGCTTATCAACGCTCGCTCCCCGCTAAGCCTTGACTACAAGGTCCTGCTCTACAACTCTGTTCTTAAACCAATCTGGACCTATGGATGCCAGCTATGGGGTAATGCGTGCAGCAGTAACATCGACATCGTCCAAAGAGCCCAGTCAAAGATCCTGAGAACTATCACCGGGGCACCGTGGTACGTTCGCAACGAAAACATTCAAAACGACTTAAACGTCCCACCAATCAAGAAAGTAATTGCGGTCTACAAGAAAAATTACCTTGGCAAGCTGTCATCGCACCCAAACTATCTTGCTAGAGGACTCACAAACTTAAGCAGCCGATCCCGTCTTCGTCGTAATGACTTTCCGACCCAGCGATGAGTTGAGGTACGCGGCCACCAACTATTTGTACAACAACAAATAGTTAACTAAGTAATACTTGTAAGATTTGTAAACTTTTTGTTAGTTTCCCTATTATAAGGAAAGATTCAAAAAATAAAACCAGCAAAATAAAAAAAAAAAAAAAAAAAAGCTACAAAAATGTTTAAGATTAATGAACAAAATTTAAAGTTAAATCAGTAAGCAAACTGAAATGAAATGAAAAAGTTTAAAAAATTAAAATATATGCAAACGTAATATGTGTGGATTTGTCTGGGTTGACTACGATATTTCACCGTCTTAGCCATGTGTTTAGGCGGTCCAGCTGAGTTTGGATTATGCTGGACACCACGAGTGGGGACTTATCATTGGCTAAAAACGCGGTGTCATCTGCATACGTGGCAGTGAGTATTCTAGGGTCTCTGATGGTTGGCATATCTACTGTATACTTTGAGTATGGCGTCGGGCCCAGGAAACTTCCCTGTGGGACTCCAGCTCTGACTTATCTTATTGCTGAGCTCTTCTTACCGCATTTATCGTAGAAAAATCTAACAGTTAGATAAGATCTGAGCAGAAGAAAGTAAAAAGCTGGTAGCGCAAGCGTCAGCTTGTAGAGCATTCCTATATGCCAAACTAGAGATGGGATAGGGAAAGAAATTGCTTCCCATCCCATCCCGTCCCGATATTGAATTCGCGTTTCCCATCCCGATTGTCCCGACAAATTTTGGGTCTATCCCGCGGGTCCCGATATTTTCCCGAAATTTTATTTTTCAAATATGTGTGTATATATATATATGTTATGTATATATATTTTTAAATATAATTTTAATTTAAATTTAAATTTTTATTTAAAAACAATATTTTTTCAAAATTTTCTCTTAATAACCTCGTTCGTCTTTCTTCCAAAATTCTACTAGAGGTAGAAAAAACTCTTTCGCTGGTTTGGATGTTGCTATATTAAGCACTTGCCTCAACAGCATTTGCAACAACATTCTTGCCAAAATTTCAAAATATCGCAATCTTTCTTAAATCTAATTTGCTTAATATAACTATTTATTTTTTTGGCAATTAATTGCAAAATTTCGACACGCCATAGCTGCAGCAATTATTGGAAAAGAGTGACCGAATTTCGTAATAAAGAAAATACATGTAAATGCTCCCATTTATTGCATTTGCGATATTTCGTGTCGCTACAAAATGCAATCGGTGGGTAATTTCGATAAAAACATAACTTTCATCGAGTACATTTTGTTTGGGTCCCGACTAATTTTTGGGTCCCGACAGGTTTACCGGGACCCGTGGGAATTTCGGGATCGACCACTTATCCCGACTTTCCCGGATTTTTTTAGAATCGTTCCCATCCCGCCCGATCCCGATAATTTTTTCGGGACCCGCGGGATTCCCGAAAATCCCGATCCCGACGCCCATCTCTATGCCAAACCCTGTCAAATGCTTGCCTGACATCTAGAAAGACGGCCGATCAGTATTCTTTTTCCTCAAGAGCACCTCGTGTAGGTGTTCCGCGTAGGCTTTAGCTCTTTCGCAGTCAGATCGGCACCAGGCACCGTTAGCGTGCCGAACAGGTTCCTTTCTGCGAATGGCCATTCAATAGGTTTGTTTATTCGTCACAGGTTGTGCTGATGGTCGCCTGGCTCCACTTGAGCGAGGTACTGCTCCAGCGATTGCTTTCGAAGGTTTGACAAGCGTTCTTTGATGACTTTCGCAGCCCTGTTGAACTCAGTCTTATCCCTGGGATTGCGAGAATTGTGCCATACTCGGCGCAGGCACCTTTTCTCAGTAACTAGAGCAGCAACCTCTGGATACCAATGGTAGACATCTCTGTGGGGAGCTCTATTGGAGGGTCGTCTTGGCGGAGTGGCGTGGGAGACGGCATTGTAGATTTGAACAGTGTTTAAAATGCTTCAGTCGAAGCAGCAAAATTTAAAAAATTTCGACGTTTTACTGTTTTGACTGTTGGCAACTGTTTAATATGAACTGCTGCTTCTGCTTATGCTTCTGAGAAAAACGAAAGTCGCAGTCGAAGCAACATCAGAAAGCGATCTTCGACGAAAAGCAAAGCAACAGCAGCAGTCGCCGTTTGAGAATTTTTGATTTTGTTATGCTTCTGCTTTCGATCAGCAACACAAGTTGAAGCAGCAGCAACTGTTCGACTTCTGCAAGTCGCAGTCGCGACTTCTGTCTCGACTATTGTCTCGACTACTGTCTCGACAGACTTTTTCTGCTTATGCTGTTTGATTCTTGATCATTTCATTTTAATGTGTTGTGTTTTATGCATCAGTCTCAATTGAAGCAACATCGATAAAGGAGCTTAACTTAACTATGGCGCATAGTGAAGTTTGGATGCATTTTGAAAATAATTTCAAATTTAAAAACTCATTTGCTTAAAGTGCACAAAATAACTTTCAATGCCGCAAGTGTCGAACAGTTTGAAACATCGTCGTCAAATTCGTCAATTAAATCAATAAAAACAATTAGAAAAAAAATTTAAATTGAAGTGAATAAAAAAAATATCCTAAGATCGTATATTGGATTGGTTACAGAAGACAGCATTCTTTTTAACGTTTTAAATTCTCAAAATATGAGAAATATCGTTGACCCAATTTGTGATGGACTTAAAGCCGCCGACGGAAAAAAAATTACATTAAATGCATTAAACTGTAAAAAAAAACTTTACAAACAGTGGCAAACAATATAAAAGCGCATATAACCACTGAAGTGAGAAATAAATTATTGTCCCTAAAAATAGACAGTGCCTCGCGGCTGACAAGAAACATTTTTGGCATAAGTGCACAATATATAAGTTCAGCTCAAATAAAATCCCTTATTTTAGGCATGGTAGAGCTTAAAGGTGTTGGATCAAGCACAGCCAAAAATCTCGCCGCTGAAGTGCTAAGAGCTCTAAATAAATATAATATAAACTTAAATTAAATACTTTCAATTACGTCTGACAATGGTGCCAACATGCTTAAGGCAACAAATATTTTTTCATATGTTTTTGATGAAAATATTGACAAGGACGCCGAAGTTTGTTCTAACGATGAATATTTAAAAAAAATTGAAAATATGAAAAAAGTGCCAAGAGTGCTAATAGGCAATATTCAAGTATGTCGTTGTGCTGCACATACAACTCAACTGGTTGCTCTCGATGTAACTAAATCGTCGGATATGTTGAAATATCTATTTAAAGGCCTATTTACCCAAAATTTAATTTAATTTAATTTATTTTAATTTAATTTAATTTAATTTAAGAAAATGTATGCGTTTACCCAAAATTTTATTTAATTTAAGGAAACAGTGTGTAAAGCGTGTAAAATGATGTTAGCAGTGTTGTTAACACTCCGTTACATTTTGAATTGGTATTCAAACACATTTTTACTTGAGCTCATGGCAATATATAAGCCCAAACTTCTAATTTTTAATTATTTTTTTAAAGTATTTTGACTTTTTATCACACAACAAACATGACTTTCAACTAAAATAATAAGCTTATGCTTGTTCATTTAAATATTTGAATATGTAAACGTTTTGCACAACACTTTTTGATCAGCTGTTTTGTATTTTCAAGCTTACCAACACCGAAAAGATTTAAGAATCTGCAACCTGCAGGTTCGGAACTAAACTAAATTAAATTAAATTAAATTTTGGGTAAACGCTCACATAGAGTTAGCATAGGTTTGATTGAGTCAGCTGACTTGTTAAATTAAATTAAATTAAATTAAATTTTGGGTAAACAGGCCTTAACTGTCGTAACATAACAAAATTTATAAGAAAAACCTCAAATGGGTTTCGCGAAATATTTGAGATGAAAGAGCTAAAAATGCCGCAACTAGATTGCCCAACCAGATGGGGATCCACCTACACGATGCTCAAGGAATTGTTAGTGGCTAAAGATGTCTTTACTTAAAATTGAGTCAACTAAAAACAAACTCGAAGAAGACAATTTTGAAGTGGATGCATCGTTTTGGGAGTTTATTGAAAACCATTGCTTAGTGTTTAATCCATTGCAGAAAACAATAAAAAAAATGCCAAGAGGAGCAACTGCATTATGGAAATTTTTACGCCCAATGGCTTAAGTTAAAAATTTGCACAGAAAAAATTGTTAATGATGCAAGTCACGAAATGACAAAAAAAAAATTCTGAGCTCTATAGAAGTGCAATCCAAAACATTATTAAATAATAAATTTCTCATTTCGTGTTTGTATTTGGATCCTCGTTTCCAACATACACTTACACCACATCAAAAAACAGATGCAGAGTGTCATTAAAAATCGATATGGGATAGAATATGCGATATAAATCCTACTGGCAATTTATGCTAAACACCAAATTCGGGATCATATCAATCCCTGAACCGTTTTTTTGATTAAGAAGATGAGTTGTTAAACGCTTACTTAGTGCAAGGGATCCAAACGGAAGTCAATACCAAATTCGACGTCTACTCAAAGATTGAAAATCTTCAACTTTCTTTCCAAAGAATCGATGCAGACGTTCTCACATTTTGGAAAGGAAAGCAGTGCACTGACCAGGAGCTGTACGCAATAAGTAATGTTTGCTTTGCTGTACCACCAACTCAGGTAAATACGAATTTTTTCATAAATTAATGCTCACAGTTTCATAAGAATGTTTTCTAACAGGTGACGATTGAAAGAGCGTTTTCGACGTTAAGACTTGTGCTAACAGATTACCGAAATCGCTTAAGCCAGGAAGTACTAGAGAACTTACTGCTGGTTAAATTGAATCCAAGCTTTCTGGACTCAGCGATTGACAGCTTATCTCTTTTTCAAGATGACGAAGATTTTGAGAGTCTGTGACTTAATTATTATTAAAATATTATTATCTATAATATATATAAAATAGTTTGTCCTGACTGACTGACTGACTGACTGATTGTTGAGAGACCCACAGCCTAAACGATAAGAGCTAGAAGGCTGAAATTTTCACATAATATTCCATTCAGGTTGAAAGTGAGCACTAAGAATTTTTAATTTGGACCACTCCTTCGAGTACCTCCCATACAAATCAATGTTTTGCATTAATCACTTTACCTCATTCCACCACTCTGGCGCCTCATTGTCGCACAAGCTGTGAGTTCCAACGCGACCGAGTTTATAAAAACAAAACATATGACCCATTTCAATACTGCCGTCTGTACAAGCGATCGCCAGCAAGTTTACAAAAACAAAAAACAATGGGCTGTGTATGTGTCTCCGTTATTCTCTTTTCTTCTTTGTGCCTTTGACAGTTGATTTTTGATACGACCCAAGTAGCGTTTGTTGTTGTTGTAAGTGTTGTTGTCGGGCTCGCAATGCTTTTTTTTGTTGGTATCATTGATTTAAAACAAATCAATTAAAACATGGTGCGCCTAGAAGAGTTTTGAACATCAGAATATGTTACGGTGGTGGTTTTACCTACATATGTTCTTGCTAATTACATATCAAACACAACTTAACACACAAACACAAATACCTATCGCCATTGTTGTTTTGATATAAATTTCGAGCAGACATTTGTAACTTTCGTTGGTGTTGCGAATGCACATATGTACATACATACACATGTTTGTACGTACATTTAATATTCTTTCGTACATCTATATATATAAAATAGTTTGTCCTGACTGACTGACTGACTGATTGTTGAGAGGCCCATAGCCTAAACGATAAGAGCTAGAAGGTTGAAATTTTCACAAAATATTCCATTCTCGGTGAAAGGATTTTTAATTTGGACCACTCCTTCGAGTACCTCCCAAAATCTAATTGCATTAATCACTTTATAGTGCATTTACACTGACGCCTTAAGGCGCGCCTTTAGCATTTAGCCTTAAAGCCTTCGAAAAATTTAGCCTTTACCATACAAAATGTGGCCGTTATATTTGAAAATAGCGACTTTTTCGTCGCGCCGCAAGAGCGCCGCTATGCTACGGGCTAAAATATAGACCTTTTTTGCCAATGTATCGATATTTTCGGCTTGCATTTTAATAGGTGGCAACTTTTAACAGCTGATTTTAAACCAAATTGAATGTGCAAGCAACGAGAATGAATATAATATTATGAATATATAATATAATATATATATTATATTCATTCTCGTTGGTGCAAGTATGTAATCTGAATGTTGTACAGGCTAGCACTTGATATGCCAAACAGACTGGCAACTGTTCTGTACTCTGCAGATGAGCACAGGCTATACAGAGCTATGGCTACCCGCTTTGCCAGAGGAATGGACGCAAGGTGACGCAAAGCTGGAAGAGGTGTCTAAAGGCCATCTCACTCAATTTCGGGACATCCATCTCCCAACAGCAGCCATTGCGCTCTGCCTTCCAGATGTTTCGCGTCCTAATGCAGTCAAATCCAGACATTGCATTATGGGCAAGTGCTGCTGCGGTCACTTCTGAGTTCTCGCAATCAACAAAATTGCCAAAAAAAAAAGTTAACGCAATCATTTGCCGTATTAACAACGCAATCACCTATTTCCTTTGCAGCAATCATTATTAAATTCAAATTGTGCTCCATTTTACACAATTCTGCTTGTTCAACAATAACAACCGAAAGTAAACAAAAAACAGCTGATTTCTAAAGACCTTTTGTCAGTGTAAATGACTTTTCGCCCGTATCACTAAGGCGCGCCTTAGGGCGTCAGTGTGAATGCACTATTACCTCATTCCACCATTCTGGCGCCTTATTGTCGCACATGCTGTGAGTTTCAACGCCGCCGAGTGTACAAATCAAACACATGACCCATTCCACTACTGCCGTCTGCGCACAAGCTATTGCGGCCGAATTTACAAAAACAAAACAAATCACCCATTCCACTTCTGCCGTCTGTAGATGTGTCTCCGTTATTCTCTTTTCTTCTTTGTGCCTTTGACAATTGTTTTTCGAATCAAGTAGCATTTGTTGTTGTTGTTAGTAAGTGTTGTTTTTGGGCTCGCAATGCTTCTTTTTGTTGGTATCATTGATTTAAAACAAATCAATTAAAACATAACTTGGTTTTGTACACCAGAATATGTTACGGGGGTGGTTTTACCTACATACTTGCTAATTATCAAACAAAACTTAACACACAAATACCTATTGCCATTGTTGTTTTGATATCATTTTCAAACTGACATTTGTAACTTTAGTTGGTGTTGCAAATGCACATATGTACATACATACACATGTATTTACGTGCATTTTTCATTATTTAGTACATATATGTATATATTTTAATACATACATATATATTAACAAAAATGCAAGTGCAAATATTGGTTAATGCACGCATACATTGTTGTATCTGTAGCAAGCTAAATGAAAGCAATAAACATGTTCACCAACAGTGCAAAAACAAACACACTAACAAATAGGATCTTAAGAAATGTAATCTATATATATAAAATAGTTTGTCCTGACTGACTGACTGACTGATTGTTGAGAGGCCCACAGCCTAAACGATAAGAGCTAGAAGGCTGAAATTTTCACCAAATATTCCATTCTCGGTGAAAGTGAGCACTAAGAAAGGATTTTTTAATTTGGACCACTCCTTCGAGTACCTCCCAATCAAATCTTTGTATTGCATTAATCACTTTACCTCATTCCACCACTCTGGCGCCTCATTGTCGCACAAGCTGTGAGTTTCAACGCCACCGAGTGTACAAAAACAAAATACATGACCCATTCCACTTCTGCCGTCTGTACATGTTCTCCGTTATTCTCTTTTCTTCTTTGTGCCTTTGACAATTGTTTTTCGAATCAAGTAGCATTTGCTGTTGTTGTTAGTAAGTGTTGTTGTTGGGCTCGCAATGCTTCCTTTTGTTGGTATCATTGATTTAAAACAAATCAATTAAAACATAACTTGGTTTTGTACACCAGAATATGTTACGGGGGTGGTTTTACCTAACACACAAATACCTATTGCCATTGTTGTTTTTATATAATTTGTAATTTTAGTTGTAACTTTAGTTGGTGTTGCAAATGCACATATGTACATACATACATACAAACATACACATGTGTGTACCTACATTTTACATTGTTTTGAACATACATATATTTAAACAAGTAAGAAGGCTCTAGTCGAGATATCCCGACTAAGACATACCCTTAACCCGTTAGGTAATGCTTACAGTAAGTTGTGTGTATTTTTTCAGTGACCAATATAACCAAACTTCAAACTGCGATATCTCTGGTGTTTCTTAACCGATTTTAATCAATTTTTTTTAAATGTTCATTATTGTATCCATAGTTTCAAACCTTATTTTCAGAATTTTGAAATTCATTATTTTGTTGTTATCGATCACATGTGTATATCGGAAACCAGAACCAAGCAATAAACCGATGGGTACGGAACCTTCTGAGCTGCAGGAAAGTTCGTGCCGAATGGGGACCAACAACGCAGACCAGAGAGGTTTACGGGGGCACGCCGCAAGGCGGAGTCCTATCCCCTCTACTGTGGAACCTGGCGGTTGACGATCTCCTCAAGAAATTTAAAAGAAGAGCGCCAAGGATAACTGCCTATGCGGACGACATAGGCATAATCTTCACTGGCAAATGTCCATCGACGATTAGCTCAGTCATGGATGAAACGCTAAAGGAAGTGCTGAACTGGGCCACAAGAGCAGGTCTCAGCATCAACGCTGACAAATCGGACCTCATTCTCTTCACAAAGAGATACAAGGTGCCGAGATGGAGCCCACCAAGAATCAAAAACATACAACTACTTCCCAGGACTCACGTGAAATACCTAGGAGTGATATTGGACTCAAAACTGACGTGGAGACTCAATGCTGAAGAAAGGGTGAAAAAGGCTACCAACGCGCTCTACACCTCGCGGAGGATGTTAGGCAGCAAATGGGGTCTCTCACCCAGACTAATGCACTGGATCTTCATTTCGGTAGTGAGGCCAATACTACTATACGGCGTAGTGGTATGGTGGCAGGCCACGGAGAAAGTCACATACCTAAAGCTGTTGGAAAAGGTACAACGGCAATCCCTAATCTGCATCACGGGAGCCCTTCGGACTACTCCAACAAGGGCACTGGAGACGATAACAGGGGTGCTACCAATCAACGTACAAGCCCGTCTAACTGCACAGAAAGCCGCCCAACGCCTTTGTGCAACGGGAAATATGAGACTGCTAGGCTACGGTCATGGCGCAGTGGGAAGGGAGCTCACAAGTGGCACGGACTACATGACTCCCCAAATTGACCTAAGGCAAGTGCCAACACTAATGGGACCTGAAGACTGGCGCGCAGGTGTTCAACAACAAAATGCGGTCAACATCTTCACGGACGGCTCCAAAATGGACGCAGGAGTCGGGGCGGCGGTATACTGCGCCTCGCCTGAATTAAGCTTAGAATACAAGCTGCCAGACCACTGCAGCATATTTCAGGCTGAAGTCTTCGCGATACGGATGGCCGTGGAAGCGGCAATCAGATCGGGGTCTTCAACGAACAGGGTCAACATCTTTGTGGACAGCCAAGCAGCCATAAAATCGCTACAGTCTGCTCTCACAACCTCCAAAAATGTCCTGGCGAGCAGGGATGCGATAGATGAACTTATGGAGTCCAGAGAGGTCCACATCTATTGGGTTCCCAGCCATCAGGGCATTGAAGGCAATGAGCACGCAGACCAATTAGCAAAAAATGGCGTGCGAACGCGAAACATTGCCGAACACGTTCAAGTCTCCCTACGGGCTCTATACGCCGACATGGAGGCAAGGCCAACTATGATGCAGACCGCATATGGAGGAACACCGGCGGATGCAGAGTAGCAAAAACGATGTGCAGTAAACGGAGCAGAAAACTCTCTGACTTCGTGCTGAGTCTACAAAGGAATGACTGCAGACTGCTCACAGGCATATTAACAGGTCACTGCCTAACAGCCTCGCATGCAAAAAAGATGGGCCTAACCATAGAAGATGGCTGCAGGAGATGCAAAGAGCCTGGAGTGGAGGAAACGCTGGAACACTTGCTATGCAAGTGCCCGGCGCTGGCTCCATCCAGACTCATGCACCTCAACAGGTCGTTCATGGACTCAATCAACGAAGCAGCGAAGAAGCTCTGCCCCAGAGCAATGCTCAAATTCGCTAAAAGTGTGAACATGATGAAAAACCTCTAAAGCTCCGTTTTACTCCCCCAACCTATCCGGCATCGCTAGGGACCAGCAGGTCTATGCGCGACCACTCTGGAGGTCGACCGGTTTAAACTAACTAACTAACTAGTTGGTGTTGCAAATGCACATATGTACATACATACATACAAACATACACATGTGTGTACCTACATTTTACATTGTTTTGTACATACATATATTTAAACAAGTAAGAAGGCTCTAGTCGAGATATCCCGACTAGGACATAGGACATTAGGTAATACTTACAGTAACTTGTGTGTATTTATTCAGTGACCAATATAACCAAACTTCAAACTGCGATATCTCTGGTGTTTCTTAACCGATTTTAATCAATTTTTTTTAAATGTTCATTATTGTATCCATAGTTTCAAACCTTATTTTCAGAATTTTGAAATTCATTATTTTGTTGTTATCGATCACATGTGTATATCGGAAACCAGAAGTGCTTTCGATAATTCAAAACAAACTTGATCTGCTTATAGAATAGGAGATCTTAAGTTTCAAATTTGCAGTCTCTAGCTCTTATAGTCTCTGAGATCGGCGCGTTCATACAGACAGACAGACAGACGGACAGACAGACGGACAGACGGACATGGCTAGATCGACTCGGCTATTGATGCTGATCAAGAATATATATACTTTATAGGGTCGGAGATGCTTGCTTCTGTCTGTAACATACATTTGCACAAAACCATTATACCCTTATTTTACCCATTTTATGGGTTAAGGGTATAAAAAAATGCAAGTGCAAATACAGTAAATATCGGTTATATGACGAACTGCTTGTATGCAAATACCTCTTATATGCAAAAATTTCATAATACAATACATCATGCGCAAATTTAATATGAAAATGTAATTGCTTGTAGGGAAATCGCCTATAAGCAAATATCGCTTGTTTGCAAAAATTTTTCACAAAAATTTGAGCTTCTGCACACTATTATAATCGGTTATAAGAAAATTTTACAGCACTGTTCCCGTAAGTTGAACTATCGATTGACTATCATCGATATCTAAACATATGACTTTGTAATCACTTTTGCAGCAATGTCGCGCCATACTCTTTCAGCTAAGCAAAAAATTGCTATTTTAAATGAACTTAAAACAAACAATAATCAAAAAACACTAGCTGTAAAGCATAAAGTTAGCGTCAGCACTATTTCGCGCATTAAAAAAAAATGAAAGTAAGGTCCGTGCTGTGACCAATCCTAATAATAAAAGGGATAGAAAAAGCACACATTTTCGCTTGGAAACAGCATTATTGAATTGGTTTAACCAAATCCGTTCTCAAAATGGAATAATTAGTGGACCAGTCTTGCTAGCTAAGGCACAAGAGTTTGCCATAAAGTTAAACGAAGACTATGCACCAGATCGGAGCTGGCTTCAGCGTTGGTGCAAGCGAAATTCTGTTAACTTCGCAAAGATTCATGGAGAAGCCAGTGAAAATAATACAACAAGTGCGGCAGCTTTTATCTCTGATCATTTGCCTCATATTCTGGACAAATTCACTCCGGAATGTATATTTAATGCTGATGAAACTGGATTGTACTACAAGGCATTGCCAAATGGAAGTTACAAAGGCAAGAATGAAAATCCAAAAGGATTCAAAACCCAAAAGCAACGCATCACATTGCTTTTTCTGTGCAATGCTACCGGTACATTCAAACGAGCTTACTGTATTGGAAAGTCAGCCAAACCCCGTCCATTTAACGGAAGAGAGGTGCCACTGCCATATTATAGCAACAAAAGCGCATGGATGACGAGCGTTATTTGGACACAAATACTTGTAGATCTTAATAAGGATCTGCAGAAAGACAATAAGCACATTTGTTTGATTATAGACAATGCTCCTTGCCACAATACAGAAGCTAAATTCTCGAACATAAAAATTCAATTTCTGCCGCCAAATACTACGGCATTAATACAGCCACTTGATCAAGGTATTATCCACTCCTTTAAAATGGAATACCGGAAAGTTCTTATAAAAAAACAAATTGGAGCATTGGAAAAAGGATTATCCATAGTTGAATTTCTCAAATCTTTGACAGTTTTGGATGGTATACGATATGCTAATCGAGCTTGGAACTTAGTTAAGCAGAAAACAATAATTAATTGTTTTAAGAAGGTAGATTTGCAAGAGATTTTATTAGAATAAATTTAAGTAAGCAATATAATTTTTTATTTTAGGCTGGCATTAATCAAATTCCAGAGTCTAGTATGGATGCAGAAACAGAAGCAGAGAGTGAAAACTTTGAATGGTCCAATCTAGATGAACAATACATTCAATGCGACAATGAGCTAGCCTGTTTTGGAACTATTTCGGACGACGACATTGTGGCCGATGTGATGGGAGAAAATGATAATCCGATTGAAGATGAGGAAAATTTTGCTCAATCCGATTTTAATATTAAACAATGCTCAACCAAAGAGGCCCTACAAAGTTTAGATTCGCTGCGCGACTACTTTTTTCAAATAATATAAATGCCTTAGAGGCTTTTGAAGACATTGAAGACATTATCTTAAAAAATGCTGAAAAAAACAAATACCAAACGAAAATAACAGATTTTTTTAAGTAAATGAATGTATAAAACTATTAACATATGTAAGTTAGTGAATTGTTGAATATTTTATATTGTTTGAAACGAAATGTGATTTTAAGTTCTCATTGTGTAACACAAGAAATAAATATATACATTATCTATAGGTGAAATAATGCAATGAAAATAAAAATGAATAAATTACTTCTTATATGCAATTTTTTTCTTATAGCCGATAGATTGCTTATATGCAACAGACTTGCATATAACCGACATCCGCTTATATGCAAATATTGCTTGAATGCAAACATATTCCTGCATTATAGCTTTTGCATATATGCGATACTCACTGTATATATATATACCGTGCAAAAACGAACACACTGTTAGTGTAGAAACTTAAGAAATGTAATCTACATCTACCTATATACGTAATGCATAAACGTGGCATAGATATGTACATATGTACATTCATGTAATTTGTATTTGCTTTTTTTTTATATCGAGCACTTTGTGCGAAAATAATTAGTCTTGAACATCATTGTATTGTGGTAGATTTGTTAACTTGCTGCTTATCTAAATTAGACAAAACGTAACACACAATCATTATTGATATACAATTTCGAACAAGCAAGCAAAGCACATATGAAAGTTTGTAAAGTATGGGGGTTTTGGGTATAAAAAGGCAGGCAGAAGAGGTAGGCGTGACATTCAAATTTGTGATGCACATCTGTGGCGGATGACATCTTTATCTCCCTATCAAGTTTGGAGACTCTAGCGCTAAAAATGAGAAAGATATTGAGGTGGGCGATATAAGTGGGCGTGGCATCCAATATTGCACATTTGTTACGGATGTCACTTACAATGTTTCTACCAAATTTGGTGACTCTAGCGTAAAAGCTGGGGAAGATATAGAAATTTCAGATTTTACGAGGTGGGTGGAAAAGGTGGACGTGCCATATAAAACTTTGATGTAGATCGGTTACAGATGTCACTAACAAGGTTTCTACCAAATTTGGTGACTCTAGCCCAAAAACTGAAAAAGATAAAGAGTTTTCAGATTTTAGGAGGTGGGCGGACGGACGGACAGACACCTTGACGGACATTGCATAAGCCCAATATAATATGATACCTTTGGTATCAAAGTAAAATGACGCGTCTGATTCTTAACCTCAATGGTGGCGTGAAAAAGAGAATATTAAATACTTTGCTAATATGTTGTTATTATTAACTAATTTATTTTATATATATTGCTAAAATTTTGTAAAAACTATTGGCGCAGCGAAGCAAGCGGGTCCCTTACTAGTACATATGTATATATAACAAAAAATGCAAGTGCAAAAATTTGTATATACAGTGCAAAAACAAACGCACTAACAAATAGAAACTTAAGAAAATGTAATCTGCATACACATGTATGTATATTTAATGCAAAAAGTTTAGTATAGATATGTACATACATAAACATTTATGTACGTACATTTTTCATTGTTTTGTTCATACATATAAATTAACAAAAAATGCAAGTGCAAATATAGGTTAATGAACGCATACATTGTTGTATCTGTAGCAAGATAAAAGAAATCAATGAACATGTTCAATAACTATATACAGTGCAAAAACAAAAACAAATAGGATCTTAAGAAATGTAATCTACATGTACATAAATACACATGCTGGGAGTTTGACCGCCAGCGAGTTTACAAAAACAAAACACATGCGTTTTTTTTCTTTTCTTCTTTGTGCCTTTGACAATTGATTTTCGAATCAAGTAGCGTTTGTTGTTGTTGGGATCGTTTGTGTCATTGATTTAAAACAAATAAATTTAAACACAACTTGGCGCGTCTAGAAGAGTTTTGCACACCAGAATATGTTACGGGGGTGGTTTTACCTACATACTTGCTGATTATCAAACTCAACAATTTGCCATTGAAGTCTTGATATAATTTTCGAGCTGGAATTTGTAACTTTGGGTTGCTGTTGCAAATGCACATATGTACATACATACACATGTATGTACGTACATTTAACATTGTGTTGTACATAACAAAAATGCAAGTGCAAAAATATATGTATATACAGTGCAAAAACAAACGCACTAACAAATAGATACTTAAGAAAATGTAATCTGCATACATATGTACATATATATAAGTTAGGGTTTGGTGGAAGCCACTACCTTAACAAATTAAGATTTATTTCCATATCTTATAAGATCCTGCGGGAGTTATCCGTGAATGAAAGACAAAAGTTTAAGTTTGGTTGGTTTAAGTTGTTTATTCAATGGAAGAATAGTTTGGTTCTGCTTCTGGATGGTTGTCGGTCTCGAACGAGTCTGATTTAGGCTAGCGAACGCTGGCCGCTTGAAGGGTATAGACGTCGCTCCAATTGCATCGTCAGCATATTCGACGCAACGACGACGTTGCGTTGTCTAAGCATTGACCGTTGCCGGGTGTTGCGACACATCCGCTGCAACTTTGTCGCGGAGAATTGCTGACGACTTGGTTTCGGGTGACAACATTGTTGTTGTGCCCAAAACGCTTGGTCTGCAGTTGTGTTTGTGGAATGTGGAAGATTGTTCATGGCATGAAGTGTCGCGATCGCTGTGCGGAGGTCGATGGTGTTAACTTATATTTAATGCAAAAAAGTTGTATAGATATGTACATATGTACATACATTCAATTTGTATGTGTTTTTTATAACGAGCCATTTGCGCGAAAATAATTAATCTTAAACATCTTTGTATAGCAGTAGATTTGCTTACTTGCTGCTTATTAACTCAGACGTTACGTCGTACCACACAAACATTGTTGATATACAATTTCGAACAAGCAAGCAAAGCACATATGTATGTAAGTTTGTATGTATTTGTAAATTATGGGGGTTTTGGGTATAAAGAGGCAGGCAGAAGGCGTGACATTCAAATTTGTGATGCATATCTGTGGCGGATGGCACCCTGTAACCCCCTACCAAGTTTGGAGACTCTAGCGCAAAAACTGACAAAGATGAAGATGTGGGCGGTATAAGTGGGCATGGCATCCAAAACTTTGATGCGAAGTTAAATGCATTTCAATTTTTTTAGGGCGGTAGAGCCCGTTGTTTGGGGGCTGGCATCCAACATTTTGATGCATATCTGTGTCAGATGTCAGCATCTACCTTTCTACCAAATTTTGTGTCTATAGCTTAAAAACTGTTGACAATACAGCCATTTTTGTTTATAATTTGTGGGCGGCTGGGAGCGGAACAGGTAGGCGTGGCATTCGAAATTTTGATGCAGTTTTTTGGGGAATGCCGTGGGCTATCTTGTCCCCAAATTCGGTGGTTCTAGCTGCTCAAATGTGGGATATATAAGTATTTTATCGATTTGCACATCGAGGTGTATCGACTTGTTATCGATTTCCCAGGCCCCTGAGGTCGTAGAGCCCTAAATTTAACACTTTGTCTGACGAAGGCATGTACCAAGATATTTGCAAAGTTGCAAGGTTCTAGCTTTAAGGGTGTCGAAAAAAGTTGCGTTCATACGGACGGACCATGACGGACATTGCACAAAGCCAATATACTATGATACCATTGGTAACAACATAATAACACCCCAAAACTAAAAAAAAAAAAAAAATTTTGGGGTCTTATTTCATTTCTGATTTGGGGTCTTTTTTCATAAAAAAAAATATTTTTAGGAAATTAAGCCCCAAAAAAGGAAATAACACCCCAAATTTTATGAAAAATCGTTGTTGTTGTGTACTATGTACATTTTTGGGGCCTTATTAAATTTTTTTTTTTGGGGCCTTATTGCATTGGGGTGTTATTTCACAGCGCCATATATCTTCGCAAGTTTTTAATCTAGAGCATTGTTAGTGACATCCGTAACAGATGTGCATTTTGGATGCTACGCCCATCTTTACCGCCCTCTTTCTAAAACCTGAAAACTTCATATCTCTCTCAGTTTTTGTGCTAGTCACCAAATTTGGCGGGAACATTGTTAGTGACATCTGTAACAGATGTGCATTTTGGATGCAACGCCCACTTATACCGACCACCTCAACATCTTTCTCAGTGTTTGCGCTAGAGTCTCCAAACTTGGTAGGGGGTTAGAAGATGCCATCCGCCACAGATATGCATCACAAATTTGGATGTAACACCTACCCCTTCTGCCTGATATTTAAACCCACAACCCCCATATATTACTGTAGGATTGGCAGCTCTAGCTACGCTAGTAGCTGATGTCGATTACTATTAAGATTAAGTCAGATTAGCAGCGCTAACAGCTGAAGCCGATAAGTAACCTATAAGTACGATTACAATTGTATAAATTAAGAACTGTTGATTAGGAGATCGACAGAAAATCTCGCCAATAACAAAATGTATCATTGTAACCGAACCGGCCAAGCGCAAGCACGCAGCAGTGCGAAATAGTTCAAATGATATATACAACATATGTACATGAAGCGAACAATTAAGTTAAATATTAAACATTTTGTATGCGTATTCAAGAAGTGTTTTATTTCACGGTGGCTTTAAAGGTTCAGTCCTACAATCTTGGGGGCTCGTCCGGGATGAACTTAAGAAGATAACGAACAAACGGTAAAATTAAGTAACAAAAATTGCGATTCAAGTTGTTTAAAAACGCGATTGAGTTTAGCGTAGTTAACATTATTTAACAGCGCTAATGATGAAGTAAAGTCAACATTGTTCAACTACGTTGATGTAAAGGTGGTAGAACAGGTGACATTCTGCGAAAGTTTTCAGTTGTTGAAGAATACTTTGTGCATCGAAACGGCGCGAACGCTTCAAGCAGAGGCGCTGGTGGCATGGAAAGCAAGGCAAAGATACAGACGTAAAGATCGACGACGCCTGGCGCATATTCGAGGAATAACGGCGTTTGGCAGAACGGTGAAAGATGCAGACGGCAATATTCACAAAGCAGAGTGTGAGTATATTGCGACGCCAAACGGTGTAACGGAGAAAAGCGACAGACGAGAAGGTTGACGACGGCTGGCGGTTTTGTGGAAGAAATAACGGTAGAAGGAAGAACAGCGAAAAGAAAAACGCCGGCAGAAGGTAATATTTACACATAATCGAGTGCGGTAGTGCTGTAACAAAAATACAACGCAAAGCAGAGAATACGAGTGCGTGTGCCCTAACACATATACATAAGTTCTTGGAGAGAAGGAAATCTGGTGCAGTTTACATAACCCTTTACATTGAGTAAACATAGGTCTGTTGAATATAATTTTACTTCTTATGTTGAAACTATTATACGCTGTTAAGTAACGTACGTATGTGAAGAAAATACTACTTAAGAATGATAATTTGTTTGAGAAAATGTTAGTAAAAGACATCACTTGTCTTATAATGCAAGGTCTTAAAGAAAAATTGAAATCGTTGGCATTACCAAGTTCAGGTGTTAAGAAAGAACTACAGCAAAGATTAATAAGTTATTTTAATTTAGAGGCAAACGAGTTAAGAAGTGATAGTTCATCGTACAAAGAACCAGAGCAGTTCGAGATGGAACCGGCAAATGATCAAACGATAGTCTCAGCATTCACATTAAGGGACATCGATGACTCCCTTGTGTTTTTTTTTTTTACCGGGAATGGTCTTCCAGACGTGGCTACTTGATTTTGAATATAATTCGGTAATAGTTTAATGGAATGACTTACAAAAATTTATTTATGGCAGGCAGTTAATTTAAGGTGCAGCAAAATTATTTTTGAATAGTCAAACCGAAGTAAACGATTGGCATACGCTTAAGCAGGCGTTAAAATCAGAGTTTAGTGAGAAGCGTTCGTCAAAAGAAGTTCACAAATTATTGTCAGAAAGAAAGAAAAAACAAAATGTGTCTTTAAGTGAATATTTTTATGTAATGATGAGCGTTGAAAACCACTGAAAATTAGACGATGAAGGCATAATGGACTACGTGATTGAAGAAAACCATATTCCAAGCAGATTAAAAGTTGTTTATTTCATGCATCAAATCGAACAAAGTTTAGACAAAAAATGAAGATTTACGAACGATTTTGTTCCATTCATGAGTCTAAGCAAAGACCAAAGACAGACAATTATCCAACAATGAGTAGCAAGCCAGAGAGGCGTTGTTTTAAATGTGGTAAAAACGATTCCTTATTGAAAGAATATAAAGAAGAAGAATTTAGATGTTTTAATTGCAATCAGATAGGACACATGGCAAATCAGTGCTAGACAAAGACCGTTAATAAACAAGAAGGAGTCGGTTAGCATGCAACAGTGTTCTTAGTCGATATTTAACCGCGCTTTTAAAACAGTCCTTATAAGTGGCAAACACGTCACAGCTTTGTTTGATTCGGGAAGCGACCCGTTTACTATTGGGGAAAGAATAAACAAGACAGTCCTACCAGTTGCTTTAAAAAAGAATGTGAAAGAATTGACTGGTATAGGTTGGAAAAAGATTTACACCTTAGGTTCATTCGTAGTGTCGACCAGACTAGATGATATTCCGATTAAAATGCGTTTCCATGTTGTGCGTGGTGAAGATAGTTTGTACGACGGAGTTATCGGCTGCGATGTTTTAGATAAAGTTGACGCATCAATTAGCTCAGAAGGTGTTATTTTTCAAGCAGCAGTAGTAGATAACGTTAATGAAGTTGTTTAGAAAAAACATGATCACAGCAAAGTTCAGACTGCCGTTCAAGATGTACAAAAGACAAATATTACTGAATTAAAAAACGTTTTTAAACAGTTGCTATCAACCGAAATAAGTAGCAAGTTTTATCCGAAAATAGATGTTGTGCATTTAAACACTAATAAAGACGCAAGTCAAAAGGTTGATTCAGGATTACAAGCGAGAGTGGCCAATGACAAGTCCTGTTGAAAATTCGTAATAGCGTTTCGGAGTATGCATCTCCTATTGTTTTAGTGTCTAAAGAAGATGGTACAAAGAGGTTATGTTGCGACTATCGAAAACTTAATGAGAAGATTATTCGTGATAATTTTCCTATGGTATTGATTGATGCCGTTTTACAGAAATTACAAAAAGGAAAGGTGTTTACGACTTTGGACTTAACTAATGGGTTTTTCCACGTTCCAGTGCAAGAGAATTCGCGCAAGTATACGTCGTTCGTCACACCTGTTTCGTACCTTTCGGAATTTCTAATTCTCCGGCCGTGCTTATGAGGTATATTTTTGCAGTTCTGAGGCAGTTGATTGATGACGGAACTATACTTTTCTATATGGACGATATCATAATACCCTCGAAAGATGAACAGGAAGGTTTTGAAAAGTTGCAGAAAGTCCTGAGCGTAGCAAAGGTGTCGGGATTAAAAATAAAGTGGAAGAAGTGCCAAATATTATGTCGTAAAGTAAAATATCTTTGCTATATAATAGAAGATTCGAAAATAAAAGTCTCAGAAGAAAAGACATAAGCAGTGAAGAATTTTCCAGTCCCTCGACATAAAAAAGCACTCCAACGTTATTTAGGCTTAACTTTTTATTTGCGCATGTTCGTCAGAGATTTTGCTTCGATTGCTAGACCGTTGAGTAGTAAAAATGGAAGAAGAAGAGTAAGCATCGTTCGAGAAGCTAAAAGGTTGTTTATTAAGTTCACCAGTATTAATATTATATGATCAAAATGTTTCTGCTTTTTGATCATATAATATTAATACTGGTGTTCATTGCGATGCGAGTAAGTATGTGCGGGTACGTCGCAGTTCTTTTACAAAAGAAGTCTGAAGATCAGTATTTTCACCCCGTAGTACATGAGCAGGAAAGCGACGAAAGCTGAAGAAAAATACCCGTCCTATGAGTTAGAAGTTCTAGCAATAGTTGAAGCTTTAAAGAAGTGGCAAGTTAACTTGTTCGGTAAAAAAAAATAAAATCGTGACAGATTGTAATGCGTTCACAATGACTATGAAAAAACAAGATTTTCCCGTTAAAATATCCCGCTGGGCAACATTTTTGGATGATTTTGATTTTCAAATTGACCATAGGCCAGGAACAAGCATGTAGAAGCTCTAAGAAGAGTACACTGTTTATTGTTACAGGACTCGCTTGAACATCGCGTATTGCAGGCACAGCGTAAGGATCAGTGGATAAACGCAATTTGCAAAGTCTTAGAAACGTCTACTTATGATGATTATTATTTGAAGTATGATCTTCTGCATAAGGACCCAGTCAATAAATTATTAGTTATACCTTCAAAAATGGAGAATAAAATTATAACTACATTGATTGATTTATAAAACGTGATTACTATATTCCAAACTTAGCAAGAAAAGTAGAGTTAATCATTAAATCGTGCGTATAAGTGATTCTAAGTGTGGAAAAACGGAAGGCTTATTAAATCCAATTGATAAGTCGGACGTTCCACTGCAAACATATCACATTGACCATGTGGGGCCAATGGAGTCGACTAAGAAACATTACAACCACATTTTAATTGTAGTTGATGCTTTTTCGAAATTCGTTTGGTTGTACCCAACAAAGAGCACAGGAGCAAGCGAAGTTGTTGACAAGTTGCAAAAACAGGCAGAAATTTTGAAAAACCAAAAAGAATTATACTGATAGAGGAACGGATTTCACAGCCAATACGTTTGAAGATTTTTGTAGTAGTCAAGGCATAGAACACCTCGTTATAGCTACAGGAGTTCTACGTAGAAATGGCCAGGTGTGTCGGACCCAAAAGCATGGTATAATCATGTTGGCAAGGTACAACAATGTATAAATTCTGAGGAGCACAAAGGTGTCTCCGCTGAAAATTCTTACAGGGATAAAAATTAGAACAAAATCTAATAATGATATTCAAAAGTTGATTGATGAAGAATTTTTAGTTGACTCACAAGAAGAAAAAGATAAGTTAAGACAAGTAGTAAAAGAAAATATGTTATCAATTCAAGAAAACCGTGATTCGGTTTACAAATCAAGGAAGCCAGAAAAAGGGTGTAACGTCAATGAAAGGGTCGCCATTGAGCGCACCCAATTTGGAGTCGTTCTTAAGTTAAGGGGAAAGTTCCTTGGTCCCTATTTGGTAGACGTAAATTGAGACACGGACGATACATTGTCGAAAAAATAGGTGATTTCGAAGGACCAAACAATACGAATACAGTTGCGGAGTAAAAGAAAGTTTGGCACCCATCATTCGGGACGAATGATTAGTAAGATGGTCGAATGTAGGATTGGCAGCTGTAGCAACGGTAGTAGCTGATGTCGATTACTATCATACGAATTAATGTAAGATTAGCAGCGCTTACAATTGATGCCGATAAGTAACCTATATATACGATTACAATTGTATAAATTAAAAACTATCGATTAAGAGATCGACATAAAAACTCGCCACTAACAAAATGTGTCATTGTAACCGAACCGGCGAAGCGCAAGCAGCAGTGCGAAATAGTTTAAATGATAATATACAACATATGTACAAGAAGCGAACAATTAAGTTAAAATATTAAACATTTTGTGTGCGTGTTCGAGAAAAGTTTTATTTCACGGTGGCTTTAAAGGTACATTACTATTTGCACACAGAATCTTAAACACAGCTATGTAAACTAGTATCAAAGTATATCGCAGTCGGTTGCGTCCGACTGCAACGTTTTTACTTGTTTATTATACCCTTAACCCATAAATTGGGTAAATAAGGGTATAATGGTTTTGTGCAAATGTATGTAACAGACAGAAGGAAGCATCTCCGACCCTAAAAAGTATATATATTCTTGATCAACATCAATAGCCGAGTCGATCTAGCCATGTCCGTCTGTCCGTCTGTCTGTCTGACTGTATGAACGCGCTGATCTCAGAGACTATATGAGCTAGAGAGTTCAAACATAAATCTTAAGCTCTCCTATACCATGAGAAAATCAAGTTTGCTTCAAATTTTCGATAACACTTCTGGTTTCCGATATACACATGTGATTAATAACAAAAAATTCTGGAATTTTGAAATTGAAAAAACGAGGTTTCAAACTATTGATAAAATAATGAGCATTTGAACAAATTTGATTAAAATAGGTTAAGAAACACCGGAGATATCGCTGTTTGAAATTTGGTCATTTTGGTCATATTGGTCACTGGGTAAATACACACAAATGACTGCACGCGTTACGTTTGGAGTCGGGATTTCTCGACTAGAGCTTTCTTACTTGTTTATATCTTCTTCTTAGTCAGGTGGTGCTGAATGGGTAATTTTAATAAGTGACCGATGCTTTACTGAGTGTATCGAACGATTGTATTCAATTGCCGTTTGCAAAATTAGCTCGACTATTTTGATGATGCCCCTTTCTTCCGTGAGACATGTCATGTCACCAAATGTGTTGTAGAAACGTTTTAAATGGCCATGGTGGCCACATTACTGTGTAACGGTGGACAAGTTACAATTTTAGTTTTTTTGTAAAAATTTGTATCATGGACTTTATTGTTTCTAATCAGAAAGCTGCTTCATTGTCGCAGAAGAAAGATTAAGTTTTTGGGAACAAATTATAATTTGTAGGACGGAAACTTTTATGTCCACTACTGTGCGAAAAGCAATGGGTAACATAAATATTTTGAAAAGATATCTATAGCAGTAAAAAAATGTTTTTCTGTTGTGCTATGATGTCAACGTGTACATTTTGCCCGTGCGATGGTAAAGGCGTGACACCGAGCTCTTGCTTTTTTGGATGGTGATTGTACTTTGACTTCGCACAAATCCTACAACTCATTTTGGGGGAAATAGTAGTCCTGTGGGCTTGTGGGTTATGCTTTACGGTCACGATTTGTTTTTGTTCGTCTTTATTTAAAATGTCCAATACCCTATGTCTGTTAAAGCCAGAATATTTTTGAAGAGAAACATTCAACATGCCTTTGTTGTAGCCCAGTATGGACAGTTTGCAATGTATTGCGTTAACAACGTAAAGCTTATCAACATATTTTACACGATTGATTGATTCCCAATCTTTGAAATGTAATATGTGCCTGGTTGCTCCCCCAAAATCACGAAATTATTTTTGAATGCGTTTTCTGCCACATCCAGTAATATCAGATTTTGAAACAGTTTACCGGCTTATCGTTTGACTCAACCGTGTAAGTGGGCGATTTCTCACTATAAATTGTACCTGCGTCATTTATGATTTTTCTGTATAAAATATTAGCCGAATGTGTTTCTTTGCCTTGCATATAAAAAATTTTGGTATCGTGTTTATCTATGAACGCCTTTAAACGCTTTATATTTGCGTTGGAATTTTTATCAGATATGGCGAATGTCCGAGGCTGGTGGTGTAGGTTGCGCAGGGTGTTAAGAGCCCAACAAATCTCTTCTTTGTTACATAGTTGATTTCTCTGTCTTTAAAGAGTCCTAAAGATCATTATAATGGGCATACCGCACTGAGACAGATCGGCCCCTATGCCTGAATATGAAGGACCGGTCGTTAGGTCCAAAGGTTTTTTAAAATCAGGGTAGTGAAGAACTACCTGCTCAGAAGCCGAAATGTTTGTGAACTTATAGAAGGCTTGTTACTGTGTTTCATTGAAGGTTATCGGTACTTTTTTAGACGTTCCCAAGGGGATTTAAAAATTTGGAAAACGTCTCTTACGTGGTCTTTTAGTTTTCGCTTTTAGAGAATATGAATAGCAATAACAAGTCTTGCCAATGTGACCCAGCAACACATCATCTATAGACTTTTGAAAGTACTTCCGGCGGTCTTAAGGCCGAACGGCAGTCGGCAGAACTCGTATTTTCCTCCGTCAACAGAAAAATACGTCTTCTTATGGTCTTGTTCTGCTTACGTAACCTGGTGAAGGCCAGATTTAAGGTCCAATGTTGTGAAAAACTGGCCATACTTGGCATGAAGTACTTATTAGCGATAGTTCTTTCGTTCCAATCTCTTCTTTTAAGCTCCTCAGTCGTCCTTTTTTACTGACGACCCTAATGGGGTTGTTATTTTGTGATTTAGATGGGCGGAATATTCCGTTTCACATTTTTGGCGACAAAGTCTGCTGCACCCATTGGAAAAGGGTACACTTTGGAGTATACTGTTTTTTTATTTTCCGTTCGGAAGGTTTCGACAACTGAAGGGTTATACGTTAGTAACTCATTAGGTTCTGCAAACTCTTTATTTTTGCTCTAGCATTTTGAGCCCTTGTTTCTAATAAAAGTTTTAATGTTTTCCCTGCGACTTTGTGTTAGATAAAAGCTTTCAGGGACTGGCATCTAAAAAGTGGACCGAGTCGCAAGTTAAATTAAATTTGTCAATGTCGGCGACTTCTATAGTTGACCGGTTGAAAGCAATTTCTGCCTCTTGCGAGTCGCTTTGTGCCAGGTGGCTTACTCATTGGCGTCATTGATCAGACTGCCTTCCAAAACTATTAGATCTTTTGACCACCTGTTGGTTAGTATTCGTGCGAGAAGACTGTAGGTTTTGTCTCTAGCCTTGCCGCTGAGAGTTAGTCTGTTTCCTTAACTTTACCGAGGAGGGGTCAAGTTCCATAGGTTCAACTTTACGGCAAAATTATAGCTTATAGCCTAAAACTCTTGTGATCGACAACTCCCATCATCACATGACATTACTGTTTTATTTGCGAGGAGAGAGAGCTTTTTCTCGATCTCGTCATTAAATAAAGGCTCATATTACCCTGCCTGAGGGTTCCCAATTCGTGCTCAGCAATGTTCGCAAGTCGTTTATCAGCGTGTGTGAAATGTAACCCTTCTATTATCGCCTGAAAATTGAGTTTAGTATTGAAAGTCGAAAGAGTGCGGTTGGCTCCGCTTCTTATTTTGTTTCAAATTATAATAACTGCCTGATAGTCTCGGGAACTAGCTACATAGTTGTCAAACATTTTACAAGCGAAAGTGGTCGCTTGACGCCAAGAGACATAGTCCTATTGCTCGCCGTCAAACTGTGGAAAATAATTTGTGGCGTGTAGTGGCTCGTCGCATTGTATGCTCTAAATGATGAAAACATACTCAATGGCTAAAACTTTTGGTTCGGCTGTTGCTGACCTCGGCTCCTGCAGAATTTGATCAAATTCTGTTTTGGTGCGCTATAAACAAGAAAGAATTCGGTACTAAAGAACTAGTGAGGTGGTTCTAAGGTGGGCTAGCTGATGCCACCGAACGGGTCGCAGGTTGCGGATAGCGCAAGGCCTCCAGTGGAGGTTAGCTGCGAATAGCGATCTGTCGTGAATAAGCAGTCCCGGACAACAGCGGGTACCAAACCGTATGTGGTACCGACAAGGCGCTTGTCTGACCGTCTTTAATACATAGTCTTACACACACCCAAATTCCTACACGTGTTCCTACCCACATCCTATCCCCAACATCTCACAAGGGCGGTGGTGACGTCCTGAGGCAAGGGTGCCGCTTCACCCCCCTAAGCCAGGGTGTTATGCGTTCCGTGCCCATTGGTTGGTTTGCAGTCAGGGGTAACCGACTGTATTTGGACGGAGCCTCACCGATACCTGGCCGCCACGGTGAGTATACCTGGCCCCAGCGTGTTAATGGGGGCTATGACACGCTGGTACTTCTCTCCCCTACACTCGTGGGATTTTTATAGACAAAAACACAAATCTAACCAAATTTAACAGGCGGGACTTAACCGCAACCCAGTTAGCAGAGCGGATAGAGGAGGCGGCTCTGGACGATGGTGGTAAGCTGTCGCCGCGCAGGGGCTTGGCCCCACACCCGAAGAGTGCTGCAAAGCCGAAGGGTTCGACCCCGAAGCAGAGCACCTCGAAAGGTGAAGAGACTTTCAAGTCTCAAGTGGCCGTCAGTGAGGCCACCAAACGAACGCAGCAGAGGGGGGTCCGCAGTGCCTGGCACTGCTCCGGCGGCTGTTCCGCTGGCGATCGTTGCCAGCAGGAGAGACGCCCCAACACCCTCTTCCGGAAGGTCGGGGCAGCAACCTCTTCCGGCGGCAGGTCAGCCTGGGGGACCCGGAGACCCACTGAGGCAGGGCCTCAGCGGTGCAGGCCGTAAGTGGTACCTCCGGTACCTTGGGCGTGGAATGAAGCCGGAAGAGGCTCGTAGAAAGGCACTGGAGCACCGTGCCCCGAACGGGTCTCCTGTGGAAAGAGTCGACGGCCAGGCCGTTGCGGGGAGGAAAAGGCAGCTGCATCACACGTCGCCGTCTGATCTCCCCAAGGTCGAACCGAAGAGCCAGAAGAACGCTGCAGCTCTGGAGGGCTCAAGAACCTCACTTGGCTCGAAGCGTCCGAAGGCGGCCACTTACGCCAGTGTAGCCAAGGGTACCTACTTGGCTGTTCTGGCAAGTGACTACCCGAAGAGGCTGCTGTCAAAGGAAGAGCTGACGGCGGTGGAGCAGGCACTCGTCGACGAGATGAGGAAGGGCTGGACCTCAGCGCTCAACTTCAACGGCATCCAGTTCCAGGATGGTCTAGTCTTGGTAGACTGTATGGACAACGATGCCAAGGCGTGGTTGGAGTCAAAGGTGCCAGATGTCAGCACCACGGCGGGCGTAAAGCTGCGCACGTGTTTGCAAAAGGACCTGCCGGTGACCAATATAGTCACGCTTTACCCTCCTCGCACGGCTGGTGAGACGGTGGAGAAGTCCCTTGGCTCTAGTCGAGAAATCCCGACAAGGACATACCCTTAACCCCATACGTATCGTGTACAGTCATTTGTGTGTATTTACCCAGTGACCAATATGGCAAAATGAAAAAATTTAAAACAACGATATCTTCGGTGTTTCTCAACCGATTTTAGTCAAATTTTTCAAAATGTTCATTATTTTATCAATAGTTTGAAACCTCGTTTTTACAATTTTGAAATTCAAGAATTTGTTGTTATCGATCACATGTGTATATCGGAAACCAGAAGTGTTATCGAAAATTTGAATCAAATCGCATGGTTTAGGAGAGTTTAAGTTTCAAGTTTGAAGTCTCTAGCTCTTATAGTCTCTGAGATCAGCGCGTTCATACAGACAGACGGAGAGACAGACGGACAGACAGACATGGCTAGATCGACTCGGCTGTTGATGCTGATCAAGAATATATATACTTTATGGGGTCGGAAATGCTTCCCTCTGTCTGTTACATACATTTGCACAAAACCATTATACCCTTATTTACCCATTTTATGGGATAAGGGTATGAAAAGTGTTTGTAAGTCCATATTTCTGTTTGCTTTTTATTATTTAGTTAAGGTCTTGCTAGGCCAGTAAGTACTTCTGAAAGCTGTCAGAGTCACTTTCCTTTGTACTCAAACACTTTCAAACATTTATGGCATGCAATTAGACACTTTCTTGTTTGTCACAACAAAAATTCTTTAAGAAAGAAAAACAAGAAACGCAACTGCGAAGGCAGTGGCTGTATAATGTAAACATCGTCTCGGGTTGCGCTGGCTTGACCGCTTATTTTCGCTGCTGTTTATTTAAATGAAACTATGTAAGCTCACAACTTATATTTTGCTTTATTTATTATAATTTTTATACTTTGATACCAAAGGTATCATAGTATATTGGGTTTGTGCAATGTCCGTCATGGTGTCTGTCCGTCTGTCCGTATGAACGCAACTTTTTTCGACACTCTTAAAGCTAGAGCCTTGCAACTTTGCAAATATCTTTGTACATGTCTTCGTCAGACAAAGTGTTAAATTTAGGGCTCTACGACCTCAGGGGCCTGGGAAATCGATAACAAGTCGATACACCTCGATGTGCAAATCGAAAAAATACTTATATATCCCACATTTGAACAGCTAGAGCCACCGAATTTGGGGGCAAGATAGCCCACGGCATTCCCCAAAAAACTGCATCAAAATTTCGAATTCCACGCCTACCTGTTCCGCCCCCAGCCGCCCACAAATTATAAAAAAAAATGTATTGTCTACAGTTTTGAAGCTATAGATACAAAATTTGGTAGAAAGGTAGATGCTGACATCTGACACAGATAGGCATCAAAATGTTGGATGCCACGCCCCCAAACAACGGGCCATGCTCTACCGCCCTAAAAAATTGAAATGCATTTAGCTTCGCCAGTTTTTTAGCTAGAGTCACCAAATTTGGTGGGCATATTGTTAGTGACATCCGTAACAGACCTGCTTCAAAGTTTTTGATGCCATGCCACCTCTTAATCTTTGTCAGTTTTTGCGCTAGAGTCTCCAAACTTTGTAGGGGGTTACAGGGTGCCATCCGCCACAGATATGCATTACAAATTAGAATGTCACGCCTACCCCTTCTGCCTAATATTTATATTCATTTATATATTACTATTTGCACTCAGAATCCTTAGCACAGCTATGTAAACAGGTATCAAAGTATATCGCAGTCGGTTGCGTCCGACTGCAACGTTTTTACTTGTTTGTTTTTTTTTTTTTTTTTTTTTTTGGAATTAATAAAACAGTGACAGTGACCTTTCTTAAAATTCGAAACGATAAAGTCACTTATGAACAACCAATATAACGTTCAATTTATAAGCGCCCCACCGCTCTAAAATTAAAAGATTCCATAGCACTTAAGACGAAATCGCGAGATGTCTGGCAACTCCAAGGAAGATCACAGGCACAACCGATGTAACACTTGAGGCAACAATCGAATATAATAAAATTGTCTATTCGCTTACAAACAAACGGGCATCAATATTATTTAATCATCCTCCCTAGAACTTGATCATAAAATTAATGCGGTATGGAGCTTACTTAGTCCTGGAATTTGCGGCCATTCCTCCTGAACAACCTGCTAAAGTTGATCTTTATTTGAAGGTTTTTCCTTGAATTTACTTCACTTGACGTCTTCCAATAGGTTTTCTGTTGGATTCAGATTCGGCGACTCAGCTGGCCATGCCTACCTTCCGACGCAAACCAATTCTTAGCGTGTTTGGAATCATTATCCTCTTGGAATGTCTATTTAAATGGCATTTCCCAACAGGCATATGGTAACATCACATTTTTTAATATTTCCAAGTGCATATTTTTATCCATAATTCCGTTTGTATGTCCGTTTCGAGAGATCTCGACTAGGACGCACCCTTAACCCGTTTACTAACGCCTACAGCTATTTTTGTGTCCGGTGCTCCTTAATCGAATTTAATCAAATTATTTCAAATGCCCATTATTATACTTTGATACCAAAGGTATCATAGTACATTGGGTTTGTGCAATTGTTAGTCATGGTGTCGGTCCGTCCGTCTGTCTGTCTGTCCGTCTGTCTGTATGAAAGCAACTTTTTTCGCACCCTTAAAGCTAGAGCCTTGCAACTTTGCAAATATCTTGGTACATGCCTTCGTCAGAAGATTTAAGGCTGTACGACCTCAGGGAGCCTGGGAAATCGATATCAAGTCGATACACCTCGATGTGCAAATCGATTAAACACATATACCCCACATTTTAGCAGCTAAAGCTACCAGGCGAGATAGCTGGTGACATTCCCCAAAAAACTGCATCAAAAGTTTGAATGCCACGCTCCCAAACATGCCCCACCGCCCTAAAAAAAAACAGAATGCACGTATCTTTGCCAGTTTTCAAGCTAGACTCACAAATTTTAATAGGGAGGCAGAAGTTGCTATTCCCCAAAGATCTGCATTAAATGAAGAGAGTTGGATAGACCTCTACCACCCACCTTCTAAAATCTAAAAACTATAGTTTTGGCGCTAGAGTCACCAAGTCCGTAACAGATGTGCAACAAAGTTTTGGATGCCATGCCCACTTATACCGCCCATCTCTATATCTTTCTCAGTTTTTGAGCTAGAGTCTCCAAACTTGGTAGGGGGTTACAAGGTGCCATCCGCCACAGATATGCATCGCAAATTTGGATGTAACGCCCACCCCTTTTGCCTGAAATTTATACCCAAAACCCCCATATATTTATATTTGCACACAGAATTCTTCTTAGTTATGTAAACTGGTATCAAAGTATATCGCAGTCGGGTGCGTTCGACTGCAACGTTTTTACTTGTTTTATTTAATTTGTTTTTCTTTTTTTTTTCAAAAAAAAAAAAATAATAAAATAGTTTGGTGCAAGACTGTAAGAAAATTGCACTTACATTTCAAATTTATTCTGTATTTAATAACGTTGCTGCTACTGCTGGCGCCGTTGTTATACCCTTAACCCATAAAATGGGTAAATAAGGGTATAATGGTTTTGTGCAAATGTATGTAACAGACAGAAGGAAACATCTCCGACCCCATAAAGTATATATATTCTTGATCAGCATCAACAGCCGAGTCGATCTAGCCATGTCTGTCTGTCCGTCTGTCCGTCTGTCCGTCTGTATGAACGCGCCGATCTCAGAGACTATAAGAGCTAGAGACTTCAAATTTGAAACTTAAGCTCTCCTATACCATGAGAAGATCAAGTTTGTTTTGAATTTTCGATAACACTTCTGGTTTCCGATATACACATGTGATCGATAACAAAAAAATCTTCAATTTCAAAATTGTGAAAATGAGGTTTAAAACTATTGATAAAATAATGAACATTTGAAAAATTTGGTCAAGATCGGTTAAGAAACACCGGAGATATCTCAGTTTGAAGTTTGGTCACTGATTTTATACACATAAGTAACTGTAAGCGTTAAGTATCGGGTTAAGGGTATGTCCTAGTCGGGATTTCTCGACTAAAGCCTCTTACTTGTTTTTTCTTGTTGTTGATGTTGTTGTTTTTGTTGATGCTGCTACGGGTGTTGTTATTATACCCTTAACCCATAAAATGGGTAAATAAAGGTATAATGGTTTTGTGCAAATGTATGTAACAGACAGAAGAAAGCATCTGTGACCCCATAAACTTTTTATGTTTATTATTGATCAGCATCAACAGCCGAGTCGATATAGCCATGTCCGACTGTCTGTCTGTCTGTCCGTCCGTATAAAAGCGACGATCTCAGAGAATACAAGAGCTAGACAATTCCAACTTGAAACTCTCCATGAGAAGAACAGGTTTGTTTCAAATTATCGATAACACTTCTGGTTTCCGATATACACATCAGTGACCTGCAGTGGTGCCTGATTTCAGCACTACTAGTGTACTCGTTCAAAATGCGGTGGCAGTGCACTGCAGTGGGACTAACACCGCATCAAAGTGGTTGCGGTGGTAAAAACACCGCGTCAAACCGCAGTTGCGGTGTTTTAGACACCGCATGTATCTGAGTGCGTAGCAAAAAAATACGCGGTGGTAAAAGATACACTCATAAATACACCGGGTACTTTTTTGAAGCGTCAGCCTCGCACACATCAAATTTTTACTCCGTAATTCTTACACCGTTTAGGAATGTACACAATGAGCGAGCCCACGCTTTGTTGTTGTAAATCTATTTTTGTACCCTAGTTGTCCGCAAAACGAAGAGAACAAAAACAGGTACATGAAAAGATGAGTCGTGTGCGCAGCGTATTCGCTGCGTAAAACAAAAAACTCATCAGATTTAGGGGTTGTTTTGCATTTACGCGGTGGCCGAACACATAGTCAAAAATATACCAGTGCAATATGTGACGCTCATTTTTAGCACCGCATCAAAAAATGATGAGTAAATAAAACACCGCGTCAAAAAATGACAAGTAAAAAAAACACCGCATCAAAAAATGATGAGTCGTTTTTTTACTCGTGTACACAAAATACCATGTGTTTGTGCGGTGTACTAGTAGTTGCGATACACCGCTGCCGGTCTCTGATACACATGTGATCGATAACCAAAAAAACCTTGAATTTCTAAATTGTGAAAACGAGGTTTTAAACTATGGGTGAAATTACGAACATTTAGAAAAAGTTGATCAAAATCGCGATTTGAAGTTTGCTCATGTTGGGCATACACGTGTTGGGTTAAGGGTATTTCCTAGTTGGGATTTCTCGACCAGAGCCTTCTTACTCGTTATACCCTAAGCCCATTAAATGTGTAAATAAGGGTATTATGGTTTTCTGCAAATGTATGTAACACACAGAAGGAAGCATCTCCGACCCCATAAAGTATACATAGTCGATACAGCCATGTCTATATGTCCGTCTGTCTGTCTGCTCAGAGACTTTTAACTTGAAACCTAGGCTCCCCTACACCAAAAGCAGAACAAGTGTGTTTCAAATTATCGTTAGCATTTCTGGCTTCCGATATACACATGTGATCGATAGCAAAAAAGCTTGAATTTTAAAATTGTGAAAATGTACCAGTTTAAATAGCTGTGTTAAGGATTCTTAGTGCAAATAGTATAATATGAGGGTTTTGGGTATAAAAATCAGGCAAAAAGGGTAGGCATGACATTTATCTGTGCCGGAAGGCACTTTCTATCCCCCTACCAAGTTTGGAGACTCTAGCGCAAAAACCGACAAATATATAGAGGTGAGCGGTATAAGTGGGCGTGGCATCCAAAACATTGATGCAGATCTGTTACGGATGTCACTAACAATGTTCACACCAAATTTGAAGAGCCTAGCTCAAAAACTGAGAGAGATATAGCGGTGGGCGGTATAGGTGGGCGTTGCATCCAAAATTTGTATGCACACCTGTTAAGGATGTTACTACCAATGTTCATACCAAATTTGGTGACTCTAGCTTAAAAACTGGCGAAGATACATGCCTTCCTGTTTTTTTTAGGGCGGTGGGCATGTCCCGTTGTTTGGAGGCGAGGCATTCAATGTTTTCACGCATATCTGTGTCAGATGTCAGCATCTACCTTCATGTCAATTTTGGTGACTATAGCTTCAAAACTGTAGAAGATACAGGCATTTTAGTCTATAATTGGAAGGGGTGGGTTCGGAATAGGTGGGCGTGGCTTCCAAACTTTTGATGCAGTTTTTTGGGGAATGTCATCGGCTATGTTGCCCCCAAATTTGGTGACTCTAGCTGCTAAAATGTGGGATATACACTCCTCGCCACTTGAATAGGACACCCTTTAATTCTGTTTTAGATCGACCATTGCTCTGCAACCAAACGTGCTAGCGACCTAATATTTTTTTAAATTAATTCTTATTCTATTGTTGTTTCTTGACCAAAACGCCCAAATGATTGCAAAAGTTGAAGTACTTAAAAGTTATAACTAAAGAAAAGCAATCAAGATTCGGGCGTAAATTCTTGCGCCACTTGAATAGGACACTTAAACAAAAAATAATTTTGAGAGCTCAAACTTGAAATTAAAGCAAAATTTTATTGAACTATGTGAAATAGCATTAATTTAAGCAAAAAAATCAAGTTTTCAGTAGTGTGTTGAGCCACCATTTTGCTCCAAGACTTCACACATCCGGTTTGGAAGGGATGCATACAATTTTCCCAAATATTCTAGCGAAATCGAGCTCCAAGCCAACTTGATGGCGTCTATTAGTTCAGGAACACTTGAAAACTGCCGTCCTGATCCATACACCTTGCGTGTTAACCACCCCCAAGCATTTTCGATGATATTTAAATCCGGGGAGTAGGGTGGCCAGTTAAGTAATTCCACATTTTGGCTTTCTATAAACGTTTTTACAACACGGGCTGTATGCATGGGAGCATTATCATGTTGATAAACCCACGGCAGACGTCCAAAATGGTTATGAAAGTAAGGAAAGGCCGGTCTTAGTACACCATTGTAAGACAACGCATTCATTTTGGTTGATAAAAATTTAAACTCGCAGCCATAGTATGAAATGGCGCCCCATACCAAAACACCTCCAACACTGCTGTGCAACTTATCTAAATGATGTGTTTCTTTTCGAAGATCATGAAAATAATAACTATAGCCATTGGGGCCTTCCAAATTAATTTTTTTTTTCGTCCGAAAAAGATTTCACGATGCCACTCTGTTTTCCAAGTCACATGTGCGCGACAAAAACCAAGACGTTGCGACTTCCGAATAGAGTTCAGAGGTGGTTTCTTTTTAATTTTTAATCTTCTCAAATGTGAAGCATTAGAAATAACTCGACGTATTGTTGTTAGACTGGCCTCAACACCCGCTTTTGCTCTAATCTTAGCCAACGAGTCATGGGAATTTGACGCTTTTCTTAGTATGAGTCTCTTTTCCGCCTCACTTAGCACACTGTGTGTGCGACCTTTCATATTTTTACCATAGTTAGACTCGTTATATAAAAATTGGGACACAACATGACGGCTCCTGTTGATTTTTCTTGATATTTTTGCAATAGATAGGCCAGAATCCTTGTAAGCCTTGATTTGTCCTCTCTCCATATCGCTCAAAGCTTTGCCACGTCCCATTTTAGGTTTTTTAATTTTATAATGGTTTTGAACAACTAATTTATTCAATTTGCTAACAATCTGTGTGCAAGAGTCAACGATAACTATCAAAATAAATTCATGTCATATTCAAGTTGTTCGAAAAATTTGTCTAAATTTTGACGAATTCTAATATAAAATAAATTAAACCATATAACGGTTCTTTATTAAGCAATGCCATCGTGAAGAATGGCGAATAAATGATCAAAGAGAACGTAAAAAAAGTTCCGTTACTTTATCATTTCGTTTTCAAGTTACAAGCATTTGAACACAAGGCATACAGGGTCTCCTATTCAAGTGGCGAAGAGTGTATATTTGTTTTATCGACTTAAACATCGAGGTGTGTCGACTTGTTATCGATTTCCCAGGCCCCCTGAGGTCGTAGAGCCCTAAACTTAACACTTTGTCTGACGAAGGCATGTACCAAGATATTTGGTAGTGGTGGTGGTGGTGGTGGTGGTGGTGGTGGTGGTGGTAGTGGTGGTGGTGGTGGTGGTGGTGGTGGTGGTGGTGGTGGTATTTCATTCTTCATCTTTTAATCCCCAAACGAAATGTTTAAAAAAACGAGGTGGCGTAACGGAGTTCGCTGGGTTTTCTAGTCTATATATATAAAAGAAAGTCGTGTTAGTTACACCACTTATAACTCCAGAACGCAAGAACCGATTTCCATGGTTTTGCATTCGATGGAAAGGTCTCGGGCTCAGTGAGGTTTATGACAAACAAAATTCATGAAAATGTTCAACAGGAATGCAGGAAAACCGGGAAAGTTTTTTACACCCTTAACAAAATTCCCTAATCAAGTAACCATTCGATTACATGTCGTTACATTGTTTGACAGCTTCTAATTATAATCTGTTCAGTTTTGAGGTTAAAGTTATTCGTTTGTTAACAGTTTAATTGGAAACACGTTAGTTGTGCAAACTTTTATAAAATTTCAACAGCAACCATTTGTCTTGAAGGTGGTAAGTTGATCTGTGTAAACTATGTGGATTGTGCATTTGAGGTTAATTTGCCAGTCTGTCCATAGTCTAAAATGCCTAGACGACGACGTGCGAAGATCGGCCGCCGCACAAGACATGCAAGCCAGCAACAAGTGTATACACAGATGATAATTGGTTGTATGCGTTTTACTTTAAAAGTCGACATTAAGCCGCCTTCTCGAATGATTTTAGCTCAAATAAAGTCATGCGAAAGCAGTTATTGTATTCAAGGATGTGTTGAAGAAAATGGTTGGAATCGGGATCACTTCCATCGAACATTGCTTTCAGTGGGTGTTATGGTGTAAGTAATGGATCCAGTTTGACTTTTCCACTTGCGCAGCACAATCCCGCCGTTTCTCTTTTAAACTTTAGCGAATTGCAATATCGACATACAGTCGTCATTGGTCCAATGTCTAAATTGTCATTATCACTGTAGTTCGTAGTGGGATCATATTGGAATGCCAAGCGATTGTATGGTGCCAATTATCTTCGCGTACTCAATCGGGCATTTTCTCTTATTATATTTTGGCTTTCTTTGCTTAAGTTCTGTCTTTACACTTCTTGCTTTTACTAAATGAAATAAAAATATTGCTTTTCAAAAATTTCATTCTTAATCTTTTAATCCCCAAACGAAATGGGTAAAAAAAAATAATCTATATATTTTTAAAATAGTTTGTCCTGACTGACTGACTGACTGATTGTTGAGAGACCCACAGCCTAAACGATAAGAGCTAGAAGGCTGAAATTTTCACCAAATATTCCATTTAGGTTGAAAGTGAGCACTAAGAGAGGATATTTATTTTGGACAACTCCTTCGAGTACCTCCTGAACACCTAAGTCCTTTATTCACACTTTTATGGTTCAACATCTCTGTGTTAACCGTACAAGCATAAGAGTGTGCATACCCATGACTTCAATGGCGGCGTGGCAGGCTGCCATTACTCTAGAAGATCAATCCTCCCAAGAACTTAGACTGGACCTTGGTCAACAGCGTCACCTATAAAGAAAAAGAGGGTAATGTTAGAATACGACTTACTTACCTATTGTGTGCGCGTGAACGCCATCTCCATTGTCGCCGCCATCAAACCTGAAAAGGAAAACAAATATTGTTATTCAAATACATAGCAGCGTGGCAGGCTGCTGTGCTACAAAGATACGCAACTAACCAACATCCAAGAGTGTATCGCCGCTTCGTCGTCGTTGGAACACCATCGTCCTGGGATCTTCGCCTTTGCCACTCAGCATGCATCTCTGTGCGTGTTCATCTGAGGCAGGATTGGGATTTGTATTTATTTAATTGACATATCGCTCAATAGCCACTTTTACGGTTCCACATCCCTGCTCCAATCGTTCATGCATAAGAGTCTGCATACCTATGACTCCAATGGCAGCGTGGCAGGCTGCCATTACTCTTGAAGATCAATCCTATCAGGAACTTGGACTGGACCTTGGTCTACAACATCACCTATAAAGAAAAAGAGGGTAATGTTAAAATACATCTGACTTACCTGTTGTGTGCGCATCAACGCCATCTCCATCGCCGCCGCCATTAAACCTGAAAAGAAAAGTAAAAATTGTTACTTAAAAACACAGCAGTGTGGCAGGCTGCTGTGTTGCAAAGATACGCATCTTACCCACATCCAGGATCGTATCGTCACTTCTCCGACGGAACATCATCGTCCCTGGATCTTCACCATTACCACTCATCATGCATCTCTGTGCGTGTTCACCCGATTGCAGAATGGAGAATCATATTTTATTTAATTGACATATAGCTCAATAGCCACTTTTATGGTTCTACACTTCCGCGTCAAATGTTCGTGCATAAGAGTGCGCGTATGAATTCAATTTTTTTTTCATCTTTGTGCTTTTGACAATTGATTTACGACCCAAGTACCGTTTGTTGTTGTTGTAAGTGTTATTGTTGGGCTCAAACTTCTAATTTTTGTTGGTGTCATTGATTTAAAACTAATTAATTTAAACAAAACTTGGTGCGTCTAGAAAAGAAAGCACACCAGAATATATTACGGGGGTGGTTTTACTGCTATATATAATATTGCTGCGGTGGGAAGGGAACCCAGTTATTATAACCATTCATGGTCAGTCACTTTTAGAAATGAAATAAGCCAATATGAAAATGGCACACTGAATAAAATATAAAACGCTTTGCTTTTATATGTTGTTAAAGATCCCCTAACTTATTTATTTTATATCTATTGCTAAAATTTTGTAAAAACTATCGGCGCAGCGAAGCAAGCGGGACACTTACTAGTATAAAAATATTCAAATAAATAACATGAAATTAAAAACCTGAGAATACATATAATTAATTTTTTAGGAAATTATCAAACGAAACTCCAGCAGTTTTATTCTAAAGTATAGCATTTCGAATCACTTTCACGTAAATTTAGCCAACTTAAATTCTTAAAAAATTGAAAAGCCTATTTGTTCGCATTTTTTGTGGGGGCCCCCAAAATGTGGGGGCCTTGGGCCTCGGCCTTGCCCTTAATCCGGCCCTGATGTCCACCCAATTCACCACCAGTTCTCACCAGTTCTAAAAATAATAATAAAAATAATAAAATACTGCTGTATACTTTTATCCCAAAGTGGATGTGAAAATATGGCGTCTTTCTTATAACACGGCATGCAGAAGGGAAGACGATTTATCTAACGACACTTTCTAACTGCCGACACAAATTTGGTGCCATCCAAATTGAAGATTTTTCAGAAATGTTATTGAAATAGCTTAAAACCTGTGGCAGATACTGGCATTCTCGATTATAACAGAAGGATGGCTGGGGGCGGTAGAGGTGCACGCGGCATATACATTTTTTATGCAGATTTTTGGGGAACATTACAATCTCCTTTAAAAATTTAATGTCCAGCTGCTTAAATTTAGAATATATAGTATATGTGTTTTATCGGTTTGCAATTTGAGGTGTATCAATTTGATATCGATTTCCCCGAACCCAAGTAGGTTTATCACTCATGGTGACATATTGTTTGACGCGGGGCGGGCCATGGTACTGGCAAAATTATCTTCGGGCATTGCTTTCAAAGTATTAGAAAATGTATAACATTGATCCATTATTTCAATACATTTAACTTTTTGAAATTTTTGGTTATTTCGAGTGAGTAAGACTTAATCTTACAATATAATATACAAAATTATTAAAACTGAAAACTGATAAGGCAATTATGGGCCAATACATACATTAACTGCAATACAATCAAATATTTGTATTCCATAGAACCGTAAAAACAACAATGAACTACGTTTAACTCATATTACGACGAAAAGATAAATCTCAACAAATTTCTAGACCCTTAATCTTTTACAGCTTGGGCGACAATGATAATGATTTACGTTAAACAACGGCCGCACTCGACAACTTGAGGGTCTCTCTTTTTGAGCAGTCGCAGAAAACAGAGAAATAGCCTTTTGTAGTAGCGGGGTATAAAAGCTACAGGTAAAGGCATTAAATGTTTCAGTCGCTAATCGTCGCTGGGGAGAATTGATTAAAAATAAAAAGAAAAAAAGTACACACGCATACACAGTATTATATTAAATAAAAGTATAAAATTAACACTAAAAAGTTAATCTGTACCATGGTTCTCAACAGCTCTAACGATAGACAAGCGAAACGTAAGTACACTGAGTTCTTGAGTAATAGATTAAGCGGCGGTTCCAATTCTGTTTAAAATCAAATTCTATTAATTGAGGTATTAATACGCTAACTTATAAACAATTTTAATTTTAAAGTGTTTTACTGAAGCAAAAGTTCCTTTTAAGAGAAATTATAAATGATTTACTTGTTGCTTGATAACTGCAGTGTTTGTTAATGTGATTTTGCAATCAGCAAGCAGAGGTTGTTGATACGCCTTTTAATCTAGACGTCAATTCTCGAAGACAGTATGTTGACAAAAAAAAAAGGTTCAAACACTACGAAGCATATGTTAACTATTCGTTTTGATATAATAACATGAAGTGCGTTTTTTCTTGCATGCAAAGATAATAAGAAAAAATTCCGAGCTTCGTCAAAGACAAGTCAGGATGGCTATTATTGAAAAACCAAACCAAACTCAAAATGACTACTTGTTACTAGTAAAATCGTTAAAAAAAATGACTTGTGCTTAAGAGGTACCTGAAGAAAACTTCTGCTCTCCAACTGTTTTCGATAAGGATGTGAAGAAGTTATATGTATTTGAGATAACCTGCAGTACGCGGGCCTGGTGGCAGACTAGCTATATGCCTGGAACTCAGTGCGTACTGGTGGTAACACTTAAGAATGTCCGCTAAACGTACCGATCAGTACAGCGGTGCAGCTCAAATAGCTAACGATATCATTAATATCGTTAGTATGCCAAAGTTTACTATTTCGTTAGGCTTTCCCTTTAGCCCTTTGGCAGTAGGGGGATCGCTAGCGAGTTCTCTGGTACAAAAGGACTTAGCATTGCCATCGTATTCACCTGATTTGATTTTATTTAAAAAAAGCTTTAAAAGATGATATAAATCGTTTTTACTTACATATATCTAGTTACTGATAATTTATTGACGCGCTCTTGCTTGATAACTTTTCACTTTTGAATGCACAAAAATATGCGCTCGAGACCAAAAGACAATGCAAATTTAAAGACAAAACTTTAACAATTTTGGTTATTACCACTTTGTTAACAGTTAACTTTGTCACGCACGCTGTTTTTCGTTTTATTTGCCTAGCGACCTTATGTATCACTGATAACTAGCTAAATCGCTAGCTACCAGTTATGCATCAAAGGATATTTTTATTTGGCAATTCAGCTAGCTATTAGCTATGCATCACAGGAATAAAGCTTAGTATGCCTAGAGACCAGCCGTACCACAGGTATGTTCAGTTAGTCACAAAAGTATTCGTTTCCAAGCAAACGGTGATTTTGATTTAGTAAATTTTTATGTACGAAAGACAAGTCAAAAGGAAAACGTGGAAAATTTAAACAGTATCCAAGATATAGGAACAAAACTAAAAACGCATATTTTCATGTCTTATTCACTTTAAATGTGTACGAAAGTCGCATTATTTTATTTTTGACTGAGGGCGAAAGTTGTAGTGTTGATTTTCACAATATTCGTATATAACTAACACTCATCTGTCCCTAAGAAAAAATAACAAATCAGTCCCTGGTGTGTCAGTTTGACACAATTAAAAAAAAAAGGTAAGGAAAAATATTTTTAAAATTGAAAATATTTATTTAAATAAAATGCAATATTAAAAGATTTTTTTGTTTTTAAGATAATCACAAAAAATTATGGCCCTTTTTGCAGATCAGATGTGAAATCACATACAAACGATGCATGCATGCTTACAAAGGGTATTCGTAGTTCATTACCATGTATAGAAAACGCATGTCAACCCTTTCTCTACCTACATGAACGCACACAAGCATTCTTAGATCTTGACACAAATGCACTCGTAAATACTCATTATACTTTGATACCAAAGGTATCATAGTATATTGGGTTTGTGCAATGTCCGTCATGGTGTCTGTCCGTCTGTCCGTTTTCTGTTGAACGCAACTTTTTCGACACCCTTAAAGCTAGAGCCTTGCAACTTTGCAAATATCTTGGTACGTGTCTTGTCGGACAAAGTGTTAAATGTAGGGCTCTACGACCTCAGGGGGCCCGAGAAATCGATAACAAGTCGATACACCTCGATGTGCAAATCGATAAACACATATATCCACATTTTGAGCTGAGTCCCAATTTGATGGCAGTGCTGGTACATTCCTAAAACTGCATTAAAGTTTGGATGCCACGCCCACCTATTTCGCCCCCCCCCTATTATAAACAAATGCCTGTCTTTCGTTTTGAGCTTGCCAATTGCTAGGTTTCTCTGAGTTATGATCAAACATTGGATGCCACGCCCCCACAACGGGATATGCCCCCCGCCCTAAAAAACCGGGCTTTCTTCCTTTTTAGTGTCATTTGGTTGATTGGTGTGCATCGTGGTGTCATATGTTTTGTGCCCCCCACTTTTCCCCCCCTTTCTCTCGTTTTGACTGGCTCTTCATTTGGTATGAACATTGTTGTGGCATGTTTGCATATTTTTTGCCCCCTTACCCCTTTATCTTTGTCTTTTGTGTCTCCTTTATACCCACCTTATTACTTTTCTCGACTTCTTTCTACGTTTTTACTTGTTTTAAATTTATGTTCATTCTTTAACATATATACGGTAGCTGCGATGACAAAGTTACTTACAAGTGTCATAGAAAAAAAAAGTTAGAAAGAGTAGAAAAAGTAAAATATCAAAAATCGCTTCGAAGCCATAGTCCGACAATATGAAAACAAATGCTGACGTATACACATACATACATATATATGTATGCATGTATGTATACATACGCTCTTGTGTTGTTTTTGCTAATTTTCGGCTAGGTCCACTTGAAGCAGATCACAAACAGACGCACTGGCAAAAGCGTGCATACATATGTATGTGTGTATACATACGATCGCTGGCATAGCAGCGCATACATAAAGGGGGTGGGTTTTTTGTTGTGCCCGCAGCGAAAGCCAGCGACACAATGCCTTGTAATTCCCTAGCGCCACGCTACGCCTGCAAATTGAGCGGCGCATTGCGTTCGGCTGGCCTCTCTCAACAACACCCGAGAGAGAGGTGGCGCCAGGGTTTCGATATTTTTTTTTTCGCGTGAGTATGAGCACTTTGGCAAGTCTATTATATATTTTTTCGGTGGTTAAAGCCTAGTACGCTTAACAAAAAACAAGTAAAAACGTTGCAGTCGGACGCAACTACAGTCGAGTCGCGATAATTCGTAATGGCACGGGGATCATATTTTTTACGAACTACGCGAGACTTCGACTTATCGAGATTTCCATTTTACGAGGCTCAACAAACAAAAATTCGAACTAACGGGGCTTTTATATAGATAATGTTTACATATTTCTTTATTAACAAATCAACATAAGTACATACATTCATTCGTGCATTTTATATATTAAATACAAATTAAACACTAACATAAAATTATGATAACAAAAAATTAAGCCAATTAATTAAAAACATAAAAGTAAAATAACAAAAATTTAGCATGTATAGCGACATTAAGGCGGCATAACTGTCTACAAAACCTAACAGTGTCTTAACTGCCAAAAATTTCACATTGCATTACGAATTATAAGAGGTTACGAAACAACATTACGACTTATAAGAGGTTTAATATTCTTTGCGTTGCGAAAAATATTACGAATTAACGTGGGGACCAAAATGTATGAAATTTTTACGAATTATCGAATTTTTTTCAAGGGGACAACAATTTTTACGAATTATCGATAATTTTGAATTAGCGGGGTACGAATTATCGCGACTCGACTGTAGCTATGTTTAGGGTTCTGTATGCAAATAGTAATGTATGGGGGTTTTCGGAATAAATATCAGTGTAATTTCTTCGTGAAATCTAAACTTTAGACAACAGTCACTTTAATATTATACACGATTGCATTTCATTGAATAATAGTGATATGTTTCAACAGAATAATAATGCTAATAACATGATATGATAATATTTTAATATGATAATAATATTAGTTAAAGCATTATACACACACATGCAATGCTACTAATATGAGCGGGCCAAGCCGATTTTCTGCGCAATTTAAGCAGTTAAAAACTACTGAGTTTTGTCGACAACAATCAGGCAGAAGGGGTTAGCGTGACATCCAAATTTGTGATGCATATCTGTGGCGGATGGCATTCTATTCCCCTAGCTTAAAAACTGGCGAAGATACATACATTTTAGTTTTTTTATTGCGGTGGGGCCCGTTGTTTGAGGGCGTGGCATACAAAGTTTACATGCATATCTGTGTCAGATATGAGCATCTACCTTTACACCAAATTTGGTGTCTATGGCTTCAAAGCTGTAAAAGATACGGGCATTTTGGTATATAATTGGAGGGGGGCTGGGGGCGGAACAGGCGGGCGTGGAATCCAAACTTTTGATGCAGCTTTCTGGGGAATGCCATGGGCTATCTTGCCCCGACATCTGACACAGATATCTATTAAAACTTTGGATACCACGCCCCCAAAAAACGGTACATGCCCGACCGCCCTAAAAAAAAAAACCGAAATGCATGTAACTTTGCTAATTTTTAAGCTGGGCATGTTGAAAGTGACATCCGTAACAGATCTGCATCAAATTTTTGGATGCCACGCACATCTTCTAAAATCTGAAAAATCTATATCTCTCTCAGTTTTTGCGCTAGAGTCTCCAAACTTGGTAGGTGGATAGAAAGTGCCATCCGCCAGTTTGACTCTCCCACTTGCGCAGCACAATCCCGCCGTTTCTCTTTTGAACTTTAACGCATTGCAATATCGGCATAAAGTTGTCATTGGTCCAATATCTAAATTGTCATCATCACTGTAGTTCGCAGTGGGATCATATTGGAATGCCAAGCGATTGTATGATGCCAATGATCTTCGTGTACTCACGCGTTGTATCAATCAGTCATTTTTTCTTATTATATTTAGTATTCCTTCGCTTAAGTTCTGTCTATACACTTCTTGCTGGCTTGCAAGTCTTGTGCGACGGCGGATGTTTGCATATCGTCCTCTAGTCATTTTAGACTATGGACAGACTGGTGAATTTTACCTCAAATGCACAATCCACATAATTTACACAGTTCAACTTACCACCTTAAAGATAAATGCGTGCAGTTGAAATTGAATAAAATTTGCACAATTATCGTAATTGTTTGGTTGGTTTCCAATTAACCTGTTAAGAAACGATTAACTTTAACCTCAATTTCACAATGTCACATGAAATGTACTGAACATATTACAATTAGAAGCTGTCAAACAATGTAACGACATGTAATCGAATAATTACATGATTAGGGATTATTGTTAAGGGGGTCTGACTTTTTCGAATTCGGTTCGAATTTTTCTTGCCGTAAAAACCATCTTTGAACTCCAACGAACATTTAAAAAAAATTTGCCAAATTGGTTCAGGTGTTGTTGAGTTATGCGCTTACCAACACATTTTGCGATTCATTTATATATATTAGATTTGAGGGATCGTGTTAATATTATACAAGCGTGTGCTACGAATGAAAACCAACCGAATTTCAACCCGAAACCAACCTGATGGTGGTTTTAGGTGTGCCAGAGTGCTGTTTGAGACGCTTTTAAAACTCCAAGCTGTGGGGCCTGTGTTTTGCTTAGTTTAAGCAAAATAAAACGTCTAATGCATAATAAGTAACATTTTAGAAAGATCATTTTAAGCTTCAATGCATATTGTAAATACATTTGAAAATAATAAATGTTTTAATTCATCAATTTTTATTGATATAAACCTCTAACAATTGTCTAAGAGATTTTGCCATTCGGTGTACAACATCAGTTCAAGCAAGATGACATAGCAGAGTTGTCACACAGAACGAGTTACTTGGCGGCAAAATATTAAATATTTATTTTGTATAAAAACTACAAAAGACAAGCCTTTGCATATTTTATTTTCTTATTAATTAAATAGCACATAAATGTCCAGCGGTTACCCTTGAAAACAATGAAAAAAATATTAAATACATTTTGGGAATTTTTTTTTATTTAACTCTTATTAACTCCGAACAAAAATACCGAAAAATGAAATCTCCCAAACATGCGGAACAGGGAGAGAGATTTCTCAGAGATTTTAAAATTTGCTCGAGCCAAAAACTCTGGAGTTTTCTAGCACAGCCCTGTATATAAAATTTTTAGTTGTTTTAATTGAATTTTCTAACTAAAATACATTACATTTAAATTGGTATTTTTGCCGATTTTTTGAGGTTAATTTTGAATATTTGCTATCGATGACTGATTTTCAACAAAATGATCATCAACATTAATTTTCATATCTAATAAACTTAAAATTTGGGAACAATAGTTGCTTCCTTCCAAATCCTTTCGTGATCGCACATGTCTAAGCGATGCAAGAAGTGGATCCGATGAGGCTGCCAGCATATTAAAAAGGTCTTCATTTTGTTGAGCCCGAGAAATTTTGCACGTATTTGTGTATCTGAACCTTTTGTAGTCCTTGTTTTTACATTCCTGTGCTACTTGGGACAGCTCTCCAATTGGTAAGCATTGATACTCTATTAAGTCCTTTCCATGAGCCAAAATCCTATGTACCGTGGGGGTAAGTTTTTTCTGAGGATACAAATCAGTCAAAAGTTGAGCTGTTGGCGATATGTATTCGCCAAATTTTGCACCATTTATCATATTCTTGCAGTTTATAACATTCTGTATATCCTCACGAGGTGTATTATCCGTTGCTGTTTCTCCTGGAAGTATGTAGGCTAGCTTCAGAATAAATTCCATACACTTTATTCTGCAATGCTAGGGAGAAATTCCATATTCGTAGCAGTTCTTGTCACTCGTTGAGTCGTCTAAATTGTGAAAGTCCTTTTGATTTTTTTTTTTACAAATAGGACACCTTGAAGTTGAGGAGGTGTTTGTTATTTCATTCAAGACTTTTCCATCAATCATTGTCAGGAAAAATTGAAAGTTAATCGTGATTGTTTTTCCACTTTTGGTTTGAAAAACAGTAGGTTTCAGTTGGCTAATTTGATTCTGTATGTCGCTTACAGTTGATTTAATCAACTCAGAGGACTCCTTCGCATATTTAAAGAAAATAGGGCGACAATAATGAATCGATGATGGTCGAAGATTTTTCCAATGTTCAGAAGTTTCACTCCTCAGGCGTAAGGGAACAACAGAAGCCATAAACATATATTTACCTGCCTTTCACACCCTTTTCAAGCCGGTAATTATAAACTCAACATTTATTAAAGGGGGTACATATAGTCACATATAATACAACATATATGTTATAAATAAACAACACACCCGCTACAGCCAAATTTGCATGCGCTCTTCTTCTTCCTTATACCTGCCGCGTGCTTTTAACGCGAGGTAAACCTAGTTTTTTGGATTTATCTCGATTTTCGCAGATTTTCGCAGATTTAGACCAAAAACATATGAAAGGTATATATTTCATCTATCACATGCAAGTGGTCCCACAATTATCCCGTATCATCCCTGTGAGTTCTATTCCACGAAAGTTCAAAAATAAGGAAAATTTAGTTTATTTTTTAAACGTTTCTAGTTTAATAAGTATTTCAGTTATATTCAAAATTTAAACAACAAAATACTAACTTTGAACATACTTTTCATATAAAACAAGTAAGAAGGCTCTAGTCGAGAAACCCGACTAGGACATACCCTTAACCCCATACGTAACGCGTACAATCATTTGTGTGTATTTACCCAGTGACCAGTATGACCAAAATGACCAAATTTCAAACTGCGATATCTCCGGTGTTTCTTAACCGATTTTAATCAAATTTTTTCAAATGTTCATTATTTTACCAATAGTTTGAAACCTTGTTTTTACAATTTTAAAATTCAAGAAATTTTTGTTATCGATTACATGTGTATATCGGAAACCAGAAGTGTTATCGAAAATTTAAAGCAAACTTGATCTTCTCATGGTATAGGAGAGCTTAAGTTTCAAATTTCAAGTCGCTAGCTTTTATAGTCTCTGAGATCGGCGCGTTCATACAGACAGACAGACGGACAGACAGACAGACGGACAGACAGACATGGCTAGATCGATTCGGCTGTTGATGCTGATCAAGAATATATATACTTTATAGGGTGGGAGATGCTTCCTTCTGTCTGTTACATACATTTGCACAAAACCATTATACCCTTATTTGCCCATTTTATGGGTTAAGGGTATAAAAAGATCGAAGATCGGTTGTTTGCCGGAAAAGCGTTGCATAAATCATTTTTTTCATGAACGCGTTTGGCAAAAGTAAAACATGTAATCTACAGAGAATACTTCAAAAATAATGGATCCAAAAGATTTTTAAAATCGGTTAAAAATTATGGCTGCTAGAGCTTATCAAAGTTGAGAAATATTTCGTGAGTACGAATAAATGAGAATTTTTACGAAAATTCGCCACTTTCAAAGTGAATATTGGGCGATATAAACAACCGATCTTCGATCTATTTTTTTTATATGAAAAGTATGTTCAATGTTAGTATTTTGTATTATAAAGTTTGAATATAACTGAAATACTTATTAAACTAGAAACGTTTAAAAAATACACTAAATTTTCCTTAGATGATAGTGATTAGTGATAGATGAAATATATACCTTTCATATGTTTTTGGTCTAAATCTGCGAAAATCTGCGAAAATCGAGATACATCCAAAAAACTAGGTTTACCTCGCGTTAAAAGCACGCGGCAGGTATAAGGAAGAAGAAGAGCGCATGCAAATTTGGCTGTAGCGGGTGTGTTGTTTATTTATAACATATATGTTGTATTATATGTGACTATATGTACCCCCTTTATTAAATGTTGAGTTTATAATTACCGGCTTGAAAAGGGTGTGAAAGGCAGGTAAATATATGTTTATGGCTTCTGTTGTTCCCTTACGCCTGAGGAGTGAAACTTCTGAACATTGGAAAAATCTTCGACCATCATCGATTCATTATTGTCGCCCTATTTTCTTTAAATATGCGAAGGAGTCCTCTGAGTTGATTAAATCAACTGTAAGCGACATACAGAATCAAATTAGCCAACTGAAACCTACTGTTTTTCAAACCAAAAGTGGAAAAACAATCACGATTAACTTTCAATTTTTCCTGACAATGATTGATGGAAAAGTGTTGAATGAAATAACAAACACCTCCTCAACTTCAAGGTGTCCTATTTGTAAAAAAAAAAATCAAAAGGACTTTCACAATTTAGACGACTCAACGAGTGACAAGAACTGCTACGAATATGGAATTTCTCCCTAGCATTGCAGAATAAAGTGTATGGAATTTATTCTGAAGCTAGCCTACATACTTCCAGGAGAAACAGCAACGGATAATACACCTCGTGAGGATATACAGAATGTTATAAACTGCAAGAATATGATAAATGGTGCAAAATTTGCGAATACATATCGCCAACAGCTCAACTTTTGACTGATTTGTATCCTCAGAAAAAACTTACCCCCACGGTACATAGGATTTTGGCTCATGGAAAGGACTTAATAGAGTATCAATGCTTACCAATTGGAGAGCTGTCCCAAGTAGCACAGGAATGTAAAAACAAGGACTACAAAAGGTTCAGATACACAAATACGTGCAAAATTTCTCGGGCTCAACAAAATAAAGACCTTTTTAATATGCTGGCAGCCTCATCGGATCCACTTCTTGCATCGCTTAGACATGTGCGATCACGAAAGGATTTGGAAGGAAGCAACTATTGTTCCCAAATTTTAAGTTTATTAGATATGAAAATTAATGTTGATGATCATTTTGTTGAAAATCAGTCATCGATAGCAAATATTCAAAATTAACCTCAAAAAATCGGCAAAAATACCAATTTAAATGTAATGTATTTTAGTTTGAAAATCGAATTAAAACAACTAAAAATGGTAAATAGTTATTGAAATCATTAAAAAATTTTCAGTTATAATTAAAAAAAAAAAATTTTATTTAAATTTTACAGGCAAAATATGCTCAAAAATATTTCTTGACTTTGACCTTGAATATTTAAGCAGCACGGATACCTAGAACTCTCAACGAACACTCATTTTAAAGCTTGAGAAGTTTTCTATCAAATGCTTTTTAAATTTTTGAAATCGATTCATTAGTTTAGAAGTTATTTTTGCAATGTAAAATGATCAAAGGCCCCACTGTGCGTCGTCTTTGTAGGATACAACCAACGGAACTTTTTAAAACCGTCAATTATTGTGGATGTGCTTGTATTGCCTATGTGTTGATTCCAGAGGGCCTGAAAAGTCGCTATGCAACGTTTGCAATGGAGCCTCTTTTTTAGGTAGCGGATGCAACTCTCTTTCCTTCTTAACGAGTTTGCGGTTCGAAACAATGCATGGAATCATCGAACTCGTATATAATATACTCGCCAAAGTGCCCAAAATCGCGTAACCTTTTTTTGTAATCTCTGGCTCCACCTCTCTCTCGGGTGTTGAGTAGGGTTGCCATTCGTCCTGTAATTCCGGGACATGTCCCGCTTTTGTAGGTAATGTCCCGGTGTCCCGGCCCGACACGAAATTGTCCCGGTTTTCTATTGCTTCGATAAAAATATCGGCATTTTGACAACAAGCGATAAAAAGCCATTCAAAAGAACAAGTTTGCAATTTTGGGTCTAATTAGTGAACTGATTTACTAGTGAACTTCCCGCCATTTGGCAGAAAGAAGTTTTTGTCGTGACAAGTGAAGACTTTTTTGATAAAAGCTCCGCAGATAAGCTAGTACAGTTTTTTGCAGCAAACATAAACTCGAGCTGTTACTGGGAAATATTGAAAATAGCACAATACTTCTTTGCAATTCCTTCGTGGTCTGAGGGAAAAAAAAGGTTACTGGTGGAGAACGTTAAGAACCGAATGATTGTGCAATTTAATTTTGTGGACTTCAGCTGTTTGGACTTTTATAAAGAATTGATGTAGGAAAAGAATGTTAGTGTGTTGAAAAAAATAGGCAGTGTGGAGAAATATAGTAATAAGTAATGGAACATAATGATTGTATAAGTATAATAATAAGTAATGATAATAATGACGAAAAACATGCGAAGATTTTCAAAAAATGTTTTTTTTTTAGGATCTATCATTAATATGTGAATATAAAATTTGTTTATTTTTGTAATTGTCGTAATGCTTTTTCGCGGGGGGGGGAGGGAGGGGGTAGTGGTCAAGCTTCCTGGAATGCCCTCAGCCCCAGGTGGTCACCATAGTGTTGAGAGAGGCCAGCCGAATGTAATGTGCCGCTCAATTTGCACGCGTAGCGTGGCGCTAGGGAATTACAAGGCATTGTGTCGCTGGCTTTTGCTGCGACCACAACAAGCAACCCACCCCTATTTTATACATGCGCTGATGTGCCAGCGATCGTATGTATACATACTCAGCTTGACGTCAAAATCGTAATCCTGTAGCAGGAGAATCCATCGGGCAACTCTAGCGCAAACATCTTTTTTTTTGGTCGTTTTGATCAAAACGTTGCAGTCACTCCACCTTTTTTTCCCCAATACCACAGGGCTAGTGTAGTCTGTCTCAGAATTTTGAACTATACCGCCTTTCAGCCACTGGTCTACCTGGTCGTCAATAATGCAGCGCTCGGAATATGCGAGCCTGCGTGGTCGCGAAAATATTGGTTTATCATCTTAAATTACGATATTCATATTTACTAATGTCGATTTTGCATTTCCCGGCTTATAGTTTTCACTAGTACGTAAACTTTATTTTTAGCACCGTTGGACGCTTTTGGATTTATTTCGAATTGTATTTTATTATTATTTACTAGCGGCGTTTTTCCGTTATGTTGAAGTTTAAATAATATAATATAATAAGATTCTCTGGCTTGTATTTGATGTCTTACCCTATCTCGGCTGCGGCGAACCCCACGCTCTACTGAAGATCTCTCTCCATCTCAGCTTCATATCTATCCCGAGACTGACTAAGGGCCTCTGTTCCGTAGACGATTCTTCATTTCTTGTTAAACGTAATCTTTTTTAGTACTACGACCTAAGTTCACACTACGTCCAGGCATGACTTTTAATTTCTGAATGACAAATTTAGTAGTTCTTATGTATCACAAACAATACAAATAATATTTTTTTAACTCTGTAAAGTTATTTGACAGCAAAACCGGCGTATTGATATTTGAATTTATTTCATTACAAAAATGAGATAAATGAAATCGCTCACCTTTAATTGGTTTTAACTTAAACCTTCCTTTTCATCACTTCTATTAAAAAACCGCATAATCTTGTTTTTAATCTTCCACAATCTTTTTTTATTATGTATGATTACGTCTATTTTCAATACACTGTTTGCCATTTCAGAGTTATCATCATCGTTATTGGATTTTTTAGTTGTTATGCCTTCGCGATTTATATTTATTTTTAGCGTTTTTACAAAAATCTTAACCTAAAACTAATTCGACGTCTAAAATTTTTTCGGAAACAATAAGGAAAATAACTTTTAACTGATGGTTATCTACAATCATGGTTTTAGCAAAAGATCGAAACGACTTTACTCTATTTTGAGAACCAAATCCGACGAGTGATACGTTAACTGGGGTTAAACTCACATTTTGTAATTTTGTGTATGATATCTCACTTATAATGTTGTACTTGCTACCGGAGTTTATTAAAGCAACGTAATTTTCGTCCTACACACGCACAGACTTGCACGTCGATATATGTTCAGCTGTTACGTTGCGCGTGTTACTTTCCTTGAAATCACTATCTTGTTTTTTTAATGCACACTCTTTTGATATGTGTCCAAACTCGTTACAAATAAAATACTTTTTACCTTTACTTTTATTTTCGCATTTTTCTGATGTATGTCTCTCATACCTAGGGCTGCCATCCGTCCGGGATTCCCCGGATTTGTCCTACTTTGAAGGGTGTCCGGGGGCCGTCCGGCAGGGGTTTTAAAAAGTATCCGGGTAGTACCCGGATACTTTTTTTTGTCAGGGGAAACCCAATTTTTTATATAGAGAAGTGGGAAAATCCAATGAAGGACTTTAACAAATTCAACTGGATGATGTTGTCAAATATTACTGAAAGCACTCCATTGTCTGATGTAGAAAAAAACAGTTATGTTTCTCAATTAAATTAACTACGAAATCGATAACACGAAGCTAATAGACGAATGGGCAAACTTAAAGGCTTATAGCATGAACCTATAGTAACTAACTGCGATAAGCTTTTAAGCGCGAACCAGTTGTGGGTGAATTTTTTTAAAACACCTAATGCTTATTTATATTATGAGCTGCCTAAAATCGCACAATATTATTTTAGCATACCAGCTCACAATGCGAATGTAGAGAGAGTATTTTCCCTAGTCACGCAGCATTGGACAAACTAAAGAAACTCGCTAAACATACACACAGTTTCTTCTCTGATCAAAATCAAATATAATTTCAAGAACCTGAGTTGTTCCGACTTTTACACATTCTTGTTGGAAAATAAAGATATTTTAGAAAAAATTGAGGGTACTGAAAAATACCAAAATAAGTAAAATAAATAAAATAAAAATTAAAGAGTTATGAAGATGTTTTTGGTTTTTGTTGCAAAAAATTTTTGGGTGTCCGGGGAAAAAACATATTTCGCCCAAATGTCCGGGGTTTTTCTAGTGTTTATCCGGCGTTGGATATTAAGGCGATGGCAGCCCTATTCATACCACAGTTTTAACATTTTATTTCTTTACTTTGTTTATACGTATAATTATCTTTTTTTGTTGTTATTTGTCCATTCATGTGTTTATCGTCATTGCATTTACAATTTTATGATTTTTCGCTCATTATACTTTGATACCAAAGGTATCATAGTATATTGGGTTTGTGCAATGTCCGTCATGGTGTCTGTCCGTCCGGCCGTCTGCCTTGTAATTTTGCAAATATCTTGGTACATGCCTTCGTCAGACAAAGTGTTAAATTTAGGGCTCTACGACCTCAGAAGCCTGGGAAATCGGTAACAAGTCGGTACACCTCGATGTGCGATGTCGATAAAACACAAATACATCCCACATTTTAACAGCTAGAGTCACTAAATTTGGGGGCAAGATAGCCAATGACATTCCCCAAAAAACTGCATCAAAAGTTTGGATGCCACGCCTACCTGTTCCGCCCCAGCTCCCCTTAAATCTATCTTAAATCTGTATCTTCTACAGTTATAAACAGAGCTCCCGAATTATGCTCAACCAATATTTTCTTTGCTGTCTACTCCCGAAAAAGACAGAGAAAGAGAAAGCGAGAGAGACACACGAAACGCTCTCACGAAAACGGTTTGTAGGGAACACTGTCGTTTGACGCTCAGCAACTGAGCATCAGCCACTGAGCAAAACGAACCAAGTGGAAGCACGAAGTGTCTTTTTTCTTGTTGTTGCGTTAGGCTTTTGTTGTTGCGTCTATATCTCATCGCAGGCAAAGCGTGAAAGAGGAAAGGAGAAAGAGATAGAGCGCTAACTTGTGTGCATATGTTATGCGTATGCATTTACACGCTTTACCGAAAACAAACAACTGAGGCACACGCGCAACACACATACATGCGCAAAAGACACTTTTGGCAAATTCTGCTCAACAAAGTGTCTCGTGTGAATGATATCACAAAGTGAGCGACAAAATCTCTCGTTGGTTGAGCAACGAGCGCGTTGAGAAAAACCGAAGTTGAAGTGTCTTTTCGTTTCTCTTTTCAATCGTGTTCGCGGACAACAGTTCTTTAGCTGACTGCCTGAGAAAAGGGACCACTTCTTGCGAGCTCTGGTTATAAAGCTATAGCCACCAAATTTGGTAGGAAGGTAGATGCTGACATCTGACATCTATCCCATTTCAGTTAAGGGTATAAAAATGCCTGTATCTTCTGCAGTTTTAAAGCTATTGTCACCAAATCATATGTATATAAAGGTGGATTCTGACATCTGACACAGATATGCATCAATCTTGCATGAAAACTTGGGATGCCACGCCCCCAAACAACGGGTCATGCCCCACCGCCCTAAAAAAACCGAAGTGCATTTATATCCGCCAGTTTTTTAGCTAGAGACACCAACTTTGGTAAGAGCATTGTTAGTGACATCCGTTACATATGTGCATTTTGGATGGCACGCCCACTTATACCGCCCAAGTCGACATATTTCTCAGTTTTTGCGCTAGAGTCTCTAAGCATGGTAGGGGGGATAGAAGTTGCCATCGCCACCGATATGCATCACAAATTTGGATGTCACGCCTACCCCTTCTGCCCAATATTTATACCCAAAACGCCCATATACTACTATTTGCACACAGAGTCCTTAACACAGCTATGTAAACTGGTATCAAAGGATATCGCAGTCGGTTGCGTTTAACTGCAACGTTTTTACTTGTTTTTTTTTTTTTTTAATTCAACAGAAATGTTTAAAGCAGAAATTTGGCCTCTGATCGACTTTGGAGTGAATAATTAAAAAAGTTGTTGAATAAATGCAATATTTATTGATGCTAGTTTAATGTATTGTTTCCCCAATGCATTTATGTTTTGATCCATGGTTCTTTGTAATAATCGGTTTTCTGTACACTTTTCTCGGGTGTATAAACATCAATTTCTTGCACACTTATACTTTTTGATTGTTTGTTATTGACCTTTCTGTGGGAATATACTAATAAATAAATATAAATACTTTATTGTTTTAAAAATTGACAGAAAGCAGCTTTGGAGCTCGACACTGGCAAGCGTTTCTCTTGTTTATGGGCATGATTGTTAACTATTTTCAACGGGTAAACATCTCTGCTGCCATTGTGCCAATGACTCAATCAACAGCCGGAGCTCCATACTACGAGTGGGGATTGTCGAACAAGTCTTTAATTTTAAGTAGCTTCTTTTGGGGCTATGTTGTTTCGCAGGTGCCCTCAGGTAAGACCACATAAAAACTTTTACTTAAACTTTATTTAATTTTTCATATGTAGGGCTATTGGCCAAACGTTTTGGAGCCAAGTATGTAATAATCTCGGCCACATCCATCGGAGGCATTTTGTGTAGCTTTCATCCCGTGGCTGCTAAGGGTGGCTGGATTAATATATGTGCGCTGAGGGTATTGACAGGCTTCGTGCAAGGAAGTGTCTATCCGTGTGTGCACACCTTGTTGTCAAAGTGGGTGCCGCACACAGAGCGCGGCTTTCTCACAACTGGCGTTTATTCGGGCGCACAGTTTGGAACTGCAGTTGTATTAGTAAGCAGTGGGGAAATATTTGAGTCTAGTATGGGTTGGCCAGGACTATTTTACATATCAGGTATACTTAGTCTGGCTTGGGCAATATTATTTTTTTGGCAGGGCGCCAATGAGCCGGCAACATCACGCAACATTAGCAAAAACGAACGGAACTTCATTGAAAGTTTAACTGGCAGTAACAGCAGCAGCCAAGTAAGACGATTGAATTATTTGACTGATCGATTATCATTTCTGAATAAATACTGTAGGCTTTGGCTGTACCTTGGAAGTCTATCTTTACTTCGTCCGCGTTTTACGGATTATTGTCTGCACATTGTGGCTTCAGTTGGGGATTCTATACGCTGCTTACTGAGATGCCGACCTATATGAGCAGCGTTCTGCAACTAAATGTTAAGTCAAATGCGCTGCTTTCATCGCTGCCCTACTTCGCCATGGGTGTGCTTTGCTTTGTAGTTAGTCCAATTTCTGATCTTCTCATAAATCGAGGCGTCATAACCGTAACAACATCACGAAAACTCTTCAACACTATTGGCCAGTGGGTGCCAATGGGCTGCCTGATTGGACTTGCATACATGACGGCGGGTGAAAAGACAGAGGCCATAGTGCTACTAACTCTGGCTGTGGGCATTAATGCCGCTTGCTTCTGTGGATATCTGGTCAATCACATGGACTTGTCGCCGAACTTTGCTGGTCCTATGATGGGCGTTACAAATGGTTTGGCTGGAGTAACATCCATTATAGCACCCCTAGTTGTGGGTGCCATCCTCTCGGATGAGGAAGATCCAACCCAGTGGCGGTTGATTTTCTTCATCACTGCTGGCATTTATTTGTTTTGTAATGCGGTTTTTATTATATTGGGCAAGGCTACAGTGCAGCCTTGGAATAACACACCTCAACCATCTAGCACAATGACATTACGTAGTAATTTTCAGACTGATTTAAGAACATCACCGATAAACAGGGGCTGAGTTTTGGAAACTGTAGTTAAAAAAAACACATTGCGATTACATTTACAGCATATTGGGGGTCCTCAAACCCAAACGATTGCAATAAGTCACAATTTCGAAGCAGTAAACTTGTGCATAGCCAACTAATTACTTTGTTTTCAGTCGCGGTGAAAACAAAACTTTAAAAAAACTTAGTTCTCGATCAGAAAATCACAACAGAAAGCATTCATTTAAAAGAAAGAATCGTGGACGTGTTGCTTTACCTCTGGAAGCATAGATTTACATGCTATGCTTCGCATTTAAAGCATCATCGTCTTTGTTTATATTTTCGTTATCGCTTTCCGCTATATATTAAAGTCGCAATATGGCTAACTGCATTATGAAGAATTAAGCGCACTATTTTTGGTAATTATGCAGTTTGGTTACTTTTCCGAAAAATGGCGGAATTTTTTTTTTTTTTATAGGCACCTTCGATTGGTTGCCGCTAATGATATTCCATGGGGGGAGGCTGAAATTTCCCATAAACTCCATGAGTTTTGAAATTCTCATAGGTGTGTGTGCGTGCGTGAAAAAAATGTGCCCGATAGTGTGATCTGCTCCGGAACATAGCCAATAGTGCCAATAGCAGTGGCGTGAGCCACTGCTTTACGGCGTTTGAAAGTTTAAAATGCTGTAAAAACTTTTTTTTTTTTTTTTATTAAAAAAAACGTCATGCGCCTGCATGAGAAACCTTTTTCTATCATTCACAGGTGATAAAAAACTCGTAAAAAAAAAATCAGCCCGAAAATCGCTGGTGCCGTGATAATAAATATTTAACCATTTTCGTACCTTTACTCCGCGAAAACACTCTGTGTGTGTGTGTGTGTGTGTGTGTGTGTGTGTGTGTGTGTGTGTGTGTGTGTGTGTGTGTGTTCACCCCCCCCTCTCCATAGCGTTCTTCAAAATCACGAATATTCATGATAATTTCAAAACCCCATAACTCATGGAGTTTATGGGAAATTTCAGCCTCCCCCCATGGAATATTACTTACTATGATGCAATCAACAGATTCATGTAAAAAAAAAAAAAATTCCGCCACTTTTCGGAAAAGTAACCAAACTGCATAATTACCCTATTTTTTAATATTGTTTTCTAAACACTAAATAAAATTTGGAAATGTGCCAGTCTAGTTGGCAATGGGATACTACTTATTTCCAATATTTGATTAAGATACATTTCTCTCAGTTTTTTGCTTCAAACAGAAACCAAGAAAAAAAATTCATTGGTGTGAAAAGTCGGTGAATGGACGATAGCTTACCGTGATAACGTCTTAAAGAAATTTTGATGAAAAATGTAATACTTTTAGGATTAATTTAAATTATTTTACTCAATACCATTTTTAAAGCGCGTCTTTACTACCGGCTTAATTAAAATTTCTTAATGTTTAGTTAGCAGTTACTGCACAAAAACACTTAAACCTTGTTTAAGTCGGGATGTAGATGTCGTTTGCATGGATATTTTAAATAACTATTTAATTCAATTCAATTATATTCAATCAAATCAAACCAAATAGCAATAGAAATTATAGGGACAGGGTGATTTCCCTGATCTGGATTGTAATTTGTTTCAAAACTAAATATAATTGAATATGCAATAAAAGAAAAGAATTACAAAAATCAATACCGCAACACAGCTGAATCCTTTGTTAGGTCTTACAATATTTAGCAACACCATTTAGGTGATAGCAATTAATGGTAAAAGGCTTTTTTCGCTTTGAGAAACCCAAATTGCTTAAGCACCGTTTAGCGCGGTCAACAAGTTTATTGTGCGTTTGCGTTTAAGGCCGAAATTCTCAATGTCCGGTTAATTTTCGTTTAGCTAAGCGCGAAATTAATTTACTGGTCGAGTTAAACGGTTTGGTTTTCTCAAAGCCAAAATATCCTTTCATCGATAAGTAAATATCGCCCTAATAGCGTTGCCACATATATACAAATCATCTATATATATAAAAGAGTTTGTCCTGACTGATTGTTGAGAGACCCACAGCCTAAACGAAAAGAGCTAGAAGGTTGAAATTTTCACCAAATATTTCAATTAGGTTGAAAGTGAGCACTAAGAAAGGATTTTTAATTTGGACCACTTCTTCGAGTACCTCCTAAGCACTTAAGTCCTTTTTTTCTCAACTTTTGTACTAGAGCTATGCTTTAAAATTAATTAATTGTTACGAAACTTTGTCAGGACATGGAAGGGTGTAAAAAAATTATGGATGCAAAATTTGGACCCAATTCGACAACTCCTTGGGGCACCTCCCATACACTAATGTTATGCAGCGTGCTTATCTATATATATTAAAGAGTTTGTCCTGACTGATTGTTGAGAGACCCACAGCCTAAACGAAAAGAGCTAGAAGGCTGAAATTTTCACCAAATATTCCAATCAGGTTGAAAGTGAGCACTAAGAAAGGATTTTTAATTTGGACCACTCCTTCGAGTACCTCCTAAGCACTTAAGTCCTTTTTTTCCCAACTTTTGTACTAGAGCTATGCTTTAAAATTAATCAATTCTTACAAAACTTGGTCACGACATGGAGGCGTGTAAAAAAATTATGGATGCAAAATTTCGACCCGATCCGACAACTCCTTGGGGCACCTCCCATACACTTATGTTATGGAGCGTGCTTATCTAAATATATAAAATAGTTTGTCCTGACTGATTGTTGAGAGACCTACAGCCTAATCGAAAAGAGCTAGAAGGCTAAAATTTTCACCAAATATTCGAATCAGGTTGAAAGTGAGCACTAAGAAAGTAATTTTATTTTGGACAACTCCTTCGAGTACCTCCTAAACACCTAAGTCCTTATTTTCCCAACTTTTGTACTAGAGCAATGCTTTAAAACTAATCAATCTGAACGAAGCTTTGTCAGGACATGAGGGCGTGTAAAAAAATTATGGATGAAAATTTGGACTCGATCCGACAACTCCTTGGGGCACCTCTTATACACTTATGACCTGGAGCGTGCTCAGTTTGACTCATTCCACGTTTTAAAACTAGGCGCCAGACTATTGCAAGCACTGAGGGTTTGATCACAAGCGAGCTTACAAAAACAAAACACATGCGCTGTAACGTCTCGCGTCGCACTTGCAGATAATTGTAAAAACAAAATACACATAGTGTGCGCATGAGTTTTTTTTTTTCTTTTCTTCTTTGTGCCTTTGACAATTTATTTATGACCCAAGTAGCGTTTGTTGTTGTTGTAAGCGTTGTTGTTGGGCTCGCACTGCAACTTTTTGTTGGTGTCGTTGATTTAAAACTAATCAATTTAAACATAGCTTGGTGCGTCTTGAAAAGTTTTGAACACTAGAATATGTTACGGGGGTGGTTTTACTGCTGAGGCCGAAGCGGCGGCAAAAAATATTGCTGCGGTGGCAAAGGAGCCCAGTTATTATAACCATTCATGGTCAGTCACTTTTGGAAATGAAATAAGCCAATATGAAAATGACATACTGAATTAAATATATAATACTTTGCTTTTATATGTTGTAAACAATTTTTTAACTTATTTATTTTTATCTAATGCTAAAAATTTGGAAAAACTATCGGCGCAGCGAAGCAAGTGGGACACTTACTAGTTCCATATAAAACGAGCGTGCCTGATTTCTGTTTAAAATCCCACATATGATTAATTTGAGCGCAAAAGAACTTAATTGCTTACCTATTACTACAGCCAGCCAATTTATCTACAATCCTTGCAGAAATGATTTTGCATGTTGGTTTTGTTAGCCAGAACCGCTGTACAAATTTAGCATCATCCAGTTCAGTGAAATAGTTCACCCTATGCTTGGCTTAGTTTCATCAAATTGCGTCTCGGGTGCATGGGCATAAAACACTCTTTTATGTGAAGACATTTTGATTTAATAACACAATAATAGGCCCAACCAAACGATGATTCCGTGCTTGAAGCATCGCAACAAGACTGAACGAAAAGCAAGTTTACGCATTGAGCGTCAACGTCTATAGCCATACGATGCTATTATAAAAAAAAAAAAAAAAAAAAAAAAAAAAAAAAAAAAAAAAAAAAAAAAAAAAAAAAAAAAAAAAAAAAAAAAAAAAAAAAAAAAAAAAAAAAAAAAAAAAAAAAAAAAAAAAAAAAAAAAAAAAAAAAAAAAAAAAAAAAAAAAAAAAAAAAAAAAAAAAAAAAAAAAAAAAAAAAAAAAAAATTAAGTGCTTTGTCTCTTCTTCTTTTTTTTTTTGAAAGAAAAGAAGAAGATACCAAACAAACCATATGACAGTTCCTTCTTCTTATTTACAATGTAAACAAACCATATGACAGCAGCAGTGGTACATTGTTGCCATGTGTTCTATTTTTATTCCATTTAAAATAAATGTTAACATTTAGAGTAATGTAATGTTAAAAATAATGATAACACATTTTTTATAGATCAAGTGTATTATATTTATGTGTTTATAAACAATAAAATGAAGCTTTAACAATATTTTCTATATTATAAAAAAACAGCGACAACTCTATAGCGCTTAGCGCTGAAGCAAAGTTTCATTTCAGTGAAACTTTGCTACAGGCGTGGAAGCATTCGTTAAGAACAAAGAAGAAGAAGAACTGAACGAAAACGTGCGTAAGCATCGTTTGGGCAGATACACGACGAAGCATATGTTGAAACTTTGCTTCCTGCGATGCTTCAAGCACGGAATCATCGTTTGGTTGGGCCTAATATGGTGTTCACACTACGGTTGCGTGTTGCTTGTTGCGTTAACTGTCAACAAGCAGCTTCTTGCCCATACAAATAGCATAGGGGCCTAGTGGTGACAAAAAGTTGAGTTTGATTTGGATGTAGTTGCGTGCATTCGATTAAGTAACTAATACATTCGACATACATTACAAAGAACAACCAGGATATTAAATGCTTCCCTTTTCAAACGAAAGCTCTCCTTAAAAAATGCGTCCGATACGTTCCTAAAAACATACATATCTTGGCATGGAATATTTAATATTTAAATTGGCGGCAATACAGCAATTGGTAAAGGATTCAGCCAATTTTCAAAAAGAAGCGCTGAGTCTTTTAAGAGCCCGTCATGCGAAATAATATTTGAAATTACTAATTAATTAATAAATTCCCTGTTGCTTGATTTTAATATGTTTATTCAATTTGGATTATTATTAAAAAATTCTGTAGCTAAAGCTTGTCGAACTGCTTCGGCACTAGCATTTATATTGCCGAGGAAGACTTCAAACTCTGGTTGGTCATGCCCTTGTGCAGTTTCAGCCTCCCGTTGCCAATTCTCGCACGCGGAGCTGTTGTGCATATTACAAAAATTATGCAAAATGTAACAGCACGCAATTATTTGGGACTGAATTCATTTTATTTTTTGTTTTTCATGATTATTTTCAAGAACCGAAAAGAAAACAAAGCAGTTGCAGCTCACTTCACGTATGTATAACGCACTTTTTACCAGTGTGATTTCGATAGAAAACGCGCTGTAATCTAAACGCCACATAAATAACCAATTCAAGGGACAGCTGTTTGCCTTATCGATCATTCTTAACGATATATCGTGACAAAAAATCAGCTTAAATTTTAAACGGGACCCAGCCTTTCGTTTAGTTTGTTTTTCATTTACTTCTAACCGAACATTGAGAAACTCAAATTTGACTAAACGTCAGACAGTTTATCTAACCGGACATTAAGAAATTGGGCCAAAGCAAAGAATAGTATATTAATTTCAAAAGGCCTCGAAACTCATCATTGACATCAAATTTAGAACGCAAGCTTTGGATCGGGGTAACGACATAAGATCGACGACATAAGTTCGCCAGTACAATTTTTCGGCGATCTTATGTCGTTTTTTTCTCGGCGATCTTATGTCGTTTCAAAACGACATAAGATCGCGCGATATTATGTCGTTTGAAAACGAAAAAAGCTCGCCGTCGGCGGTCTTATGTCGTTTTCTTCTCGGCGATCTTATGTTGTTTCAAAACGACATAAGATCGCGCGATATTATGCCGTGTTGAAAACGGCGAGATAGTGTGATCTGCTCCGGAACATAGCAAACAGTGCCTTAGCAGTGGCGTGAGCCACTGCTTTTACGGCGTTTTCTTCTCAGCGATATTCGCCGTCGGCGATCTTATGTCGTTTTTTTCTCGGCGAACTTATGTCGTTTCAAAACGACATAATATCGCGTGAGATTATGTCGTTTTGAAAACGGCGAGTTTATGTAATCTGCTCCGGAACATAGCAAACAGTGCCTTAGTAGTGGCGTGAGCCACTGCTTTTACGGCGTTTGAAAGTTTTTACGGCATTTTAAACTCGCCGTCGACGATCTTAAGTCATTTTGTGTGTGTGTGTGTGTCGAGTGCCATGGCACTACTTACTCATCACCTCTACTGTAATATCTACTGAAATTTAATAAAGTAATATTTTTCTTTATGGCGAATTTTGTATTTTTTTTATGGGGTTTTATGGCGTCCCCCACCATAATATCCCATGGGCTACCATATATAAGTGATAAAAAACATTTAAAAAAAATTTGGAGCACTTTTGGGCTGCAGCCCCACTTCTGCAGATTTACCCAAATAGATACTTAAGAAAATGTAATCTGCATTCATGTGTATGTATATTTAATGCAAAAAAGTTGTATAGATATGTACATACATTCAATTTGTATTTGTTTTTTATAACGAGCCATTTGCGCGAAAATAATTAATCTTGAACATCTTTGTATAGTGGTAGATTTGCTTACTTCCTGCTTATCTAACTCATTGTTGATATACAATTTCGAACAAGCAAGCAAAGCACATATGTATGTAAGATTGTATGTATTTGTAAATTATGGGGGTTTTGGGTATAAAAAGGCAGGCAGAAGGCGTGACATTCAAATTTGTGATGCATTACTGTGGCGGATGGCACCTTCTATCTCCCTATCAAGTTTGGAGACTCTAGCGCAAAAACTGAAAAAGATATTGAGGTGGGCGGTATAAGTGGGCGTGGCATCAAATATTGCACATATGTTACAAATGTCACTAACAATGTTTCCAAGTTTGGTGACTCTAGCGCAAAAACTGGGAAAGATATAGAAATTTCAGATTTTACGAGTTTGGTGGAAAAGGTGGGCGTGGCATATAAAACTTTAATGTAGATCGGTTACGGATGTCACTAACAATGTTTCTACCAAATTTGGTGACTCTAACCCAAAAACTGAAAAAATATAGAGTTTTCAGATTTTTTAAGGTGGGCGGTATCAGTGGGGGCGTGGCATCCAAAGTTTTGATGCACATCTTTGTAAGACTTCAGCATCTACCTTCCCATCATATAGCTTTAAAACTGTGGGAAATACAGTCATTTTCGATTATAACTGAAGGGGGGGCTGGGGGCGGAAGAGGTGGGCGTGGCGAAATGTCATCGGCTATCTTGCCCACAAATTTGGTGACTCTAGCTGCTAAAATGTGATATATATATATCACATCGAGGGGTATCGATTTGTTATCGATTTTCCAGGCCCCTAAGGTCGTAGAGCCAAATTTCACACTTTGTCTGACGAAGTCATGTACCAAGATGTTTGCAAAGTTGCAAAACTCTAGCTTTAAGGGTGTTGAAAAAACTTGCGTTCAAACGGACGGGCGGGCGGACGGACGAACAGTCACCATGACGGACATTGCATAAACCGAATATAATATGATACCTTTGGTATCAAATTAAAATGACGCGTCTGATTCTTAGCCTCAATGGTGGCGTGAAAAATTGAATATTAAATACTTTGCTAATATGTTGTTAAACATTAACCAATTTATTTATCTATATATATAAAATAGTTTGTCCTGATTGTTGAGAGACCCACAGCCTAAACGAAAAGAGCTAGAAGGCTGAAATTTTCACAAAATATTCTATTTTGGTTGAAAGTGAGCACTAAGAAAGGATTGTAATTTTGGACCACTCCTTCGAGTACCTCCCATACAAATCAATGTCCTGAATTTATCACTTTACCTCATTCTACCACTCTGGCGCCTCATTGTCGCACAAGCTGTGAGTTTGACCGCGACCGAGTTTACAAAAACAAAACACATGACCCATTCCACTTCTGTCGTCTGTACAAGCGATCGCCAGCGAGTTAACCAAAACAAAACACATGCGCTGTGTATGTGTCTCCGTTATTCTCTTTTCTTCTTTGTGCCTTTGACAATTGGTTTTCGAATCAAGTAGCGCCCCCCCCTTGTATTTCCCACAGTTTTAAAGCTATACTCCCGAAATTTGATGGGAAGGTAGATGCTGAAGTCTTGCAAAAATATGAATCAAAACTTTGGATGCCACGCCCCCACTGATACCACCCACCTTCTAAAATCTGAAAACTCTATATCTTTTTCAGTTTTAGGGCTAGAGTTACCAAATTTGGTAGAAACATTGTTAGTGACATCCGTAACCGATTTACATCAAAGTTTTATATGCCACGCCCACCTCTTCCACCCACCTCGTAAAATCTGAAATTTCTATATCTTTCCAAGTTTTTGCGCTAAAGTCATCAAACTTGAAAACATTGTTAGTGACATTTGTAACATATGTGCAATATTGGCTGCCACGCCCACTTATACCGCCCACCTCAATATCTTTCTTAGTTTTTGTGCTAGAGTCTCCAAACTTGATAGGGGGATAGAAGGTGCCATCCGCTACAGATATGCATCTTAAATTTGAATGTCGCGCCTACCACTTCTGCCTGCCATTTTATACCCAAAACCCCCATACTTAACAAACTTAAATAAGTGCTTTGCTTGCGCTTGTTCGAAATTGTATATCAATAATGTTTGTGTGTTACGTTTTGTCTGAGTTAGATAAGCAGGAAGTAAGCAAATCTACCATTATACAAAGATGTTTTAGATTAATTATTTTCGCGCAAAGGGATCGATTTAAAAAACAAATACAAATTACATGTGTGTACATATGTACATATCCATACAACTATTTTGCATTATATAAACATTTGTATGCGGATTACATTTTCTTAAGTTTCTATTCGTTAGTGCGTGTATTTTTGCACGGTATATACATATATTTGCACTTGCATGTTTTGGTATATATATGTATGTTTTTCTTCTGAACAAATTCAATCCAATGATCTTCCGGATACAGAGTTTGTATGTGTTAAAGTATCTTATGGTAGTCGTTCACTTTTTATTACCTGTTCCTACATTCCTCCTAATTGTGATACTAACATTTATTCGTCCCATTTAAGTGCTTTGCAATATGTTTCGTCCTTATTGTTAGACATGGATCATCTAATTGTGGTTGGTGATTTCAATTTGCCAAATGTGGGATGGTCTGCATGTGACTCACCTTCCACACAATTACCAACCACATCTGATGATTTTATAGATGGTATTCTGGAGTTGGGGCTATCGCAAGTAAGCGACATACTTAATTGTTGTGGTAGAATGTTAGACTTAGTGTTTGCTTCTGATGTTGATTGTTGTAACGTAAATAGAGTACCCCCCTTAGTGCAGCCGGAAGACTCTTACCATCCAACTTTAGAACTTTCCCTTGAAATACTAAACCCTAACTCTAATACTTATATTTCTGCAAAATCACGTTGTTTCCGACTAATACTAACTTCACTAAATTAAATCAACTTTTGAATGCAACTAATTTGTCTCAGCTTTATTCCTGTAGTGATTTAGAAACTGCCATTTCCATATTTTATGGGACCTTGAATTCACATTTGGACAGATGTGTTCCCCTCTGTCACTCCTCAAGTGATAACAAACCACCTTGGTTTACAAGGGAATTATCAAAACTGAAAAATGCGAAGACAAGATCTTATAAAAAATTCAGAAAATCGGGAAATACTATTGACTTATAAACTTATATTATAGCAAAGTCTAATTTTCTTTCTGTTAATTCATCTTGCTATAATAACTATCTTAAAAAATGTAGAATGAATTTCTCTCGAGATCCTAAACAGTTTTATAAATTTGTTAACTCTAAACGTAAATCCTCCTGCCTGCCATCCTCAGTTTTTCTTGATAATACGAAAGCAAGTACGGGTCAGGCTGTGGCCGATCTATTTGCTGAATATTTTCAATCAGTATATTCTTTGAGTTCTCATAGCTCTAGTAATACTTATCCCTTCCAAATTCAATCATCAAATTGCATATTTGCCCCGGTCTTAACTGAGTGTTCGCTGCTAAGTGACCTAAACCTGATCAAACCTGGCTTCTCGCCTGGTCCTGATGGAGTGCCCGGTTGTGTACTTAGATATTGCGCTGATACACTGTGCAAACCTTTACTAAAATTAATCAAATTGTCTGTTGAATCTTCAGTATTCCCTGATATGTGGAAGCAATCTTTTATTATTCCACTTCATAAAAATTCTTCAAAGTCCAATGTTAAAAATTATAGAGGTATATCGAAATTGTCTGCCATTATGAAAGTCTTCGAAAAACTTATTTGCTCTCAATTGCAACACTCATGTAGTGCAATTATGTCGCCTTATCAACATGGTTTCGTAAAGCGTAGATCTACTTAATTATTATTAAAGGGTTTCAGAGCAAAATGCAATCTGATGTCATTTATACCGATTTTAGTAAGGCATTTGATTCTGTTAGTCATTCACTTTTGCTTCATAAATTAAACATTATTGGGCTCCCAACTAACCTCCTTTCATGGCTTTCCGAGTACTTGTGTGGCCGTACACAAAAAGTTGTCTTTAAATTATCTGTCTCTTAACCAATTTATGTAAGATCAGGTGTCCCCCAAGGTAGTCACCTTGGGTCTTTATTATTTAATCTCTTTATTAATGATCTTCCTGCAGTAATATCTAACTCGCACGTGTACATGTTTGCGGATGACGTTAAATTATGTTTATCCTATAATGAACCTTCTTTCAGTAACTTACTACAGTCAGATCTTAGTGCACTATCTGATTGGTGCAACTTTAACCAACTTAATTTAAATTGTTCTAAATGTAAAGTAATGTCTTTCTGTAGAAGTACTCCTCATACTGCTCAGTACTATTATTCTTGACCCAAAATTAAAGTTTGATTCTCATATATCGTGCATGGTTAATAAAGCCATCAGTGTCGTTGGTTTCATCAAGCGGTGGTCGAAAGAGTTTAACGATCCCTACACTACTAAAACACTTTATACATCCCTAGTGCGTCCCATCCTTGAATATGGGTCTTGTGTGTGGTCTCCGCAATACAGGGTTCATCAGGATAGAATCGAATCTGTTCAGAAGAAATTTCTTTTATTTGCACTTAGAAGTTTTAACTGGGTTGCCGGTGTTGATTTGCCTTCGTATTCAAGTAGACTTCTATTAATTAACCGTCCTTCTCTTTTAAACCGTAGAACTATGCATGGAGTTTTATTTGTTACTAATCTGCTCAATGGTGAAATCGACTCACCAATTTATTAAGGCCCAATTTCTCAATGTCCGGTTAGGTAAACTAACTGACGTTTAGTCAAATTTGAGTTTCTCAATGTCCGGTTAGGAGTAAATGAAAAACAAACTAACCGGAAGGCTGGGTCGCGTTTAAAATTTAAGCTGATTTTTTGTCACGATATATCGTTAAGAACTATCGTTAAGGCAAACAGCTGTAATTTGAATTGTTTATTTATTTTGTTATTAAATTAAAATGGCATCACATAAAAGAGTGTTTTATGTCCATGCATTTTACTGAACTGGAAGATGCCAAATTTATACAGCAGCTCAGGCTTACAAAATTTACGTGCAAAATCATTCTTGCAAGGATTGTAGATCAATTGGCTTGCCATCATATGTGGGATCTTAAACAGAAATCATTCAATGTTGCCGGAAAACAGCAAAAGTCAGCTGAACCACTCGCTATATTTGGCAAAACGTGCATAAGGCGATAGGCAACGCTGGCAACGCTGGCAACGCTGTTAAGGCGATAGTTACTTATCGATGATGGGTAAATTTGGCTTTGAGAAAACCAAATCGTTTAACTCTACCATTAAATTAAATTTGCGTTTAGCTAAACGAAAATTTAACCGGACATTGAGAAATTGGGCCTAAGTCGAATAAACTTAACCGTCCCTATTAGATCTTCTCGTAACTTTGAACCTATTAACCTTGATCGTTGCTCTACCAACTATCTAATGCATGAACCGTTTCGAGTAGTGTGCGCAGACTACAATAAGATGTTTTCACTTGTTTCCTTTGAGTCCTCCATTCCCATACTAAAAAGATCCATACTGCTTTACTTATCTAGTCATAGTCACTAATCACTAATCTTATGATCTGATTGGGTTTTCTGGGTTTTTCCCAATCCTTGCAACAAATGTTGGATCATTAAATTTTTGTTAACTCCCCAGAATATTTTAATTTTTAAATTTTTTCATTTCATTTCAGTTTGCTTACTGAGTTAATTTTAAATTTTGTCATTAATCTTAAACATTTTTGTAGCTTAAGCTCTACTTTTTAATTTTATTTAATTTTAGTTTTTATGTCGACTGATATAAGTTGACAATAAATATATAAATAAATATATATATATATAAACAGAATAAAATGTACGTACATACATGTGTATGTATGTACATATGTGCATTTGCAACAGCAACCAAAGTTACAAATGTCAGCTCGAAAATTATATCAAAACAACAATTGCAATAGGTATTTTTGTTTGTGTGTTAAGTTTTGTTTGAATTTGATAATTAGCAAGTATGTAGATCAGGGGTCGGCACGGCCCTATCCCGCGGGATGGGAAATTTCTCAGTCGACGTCGCTGCTTCTCATGCACAGTATAAACGTTCGTGTGACGTCAGCACAGGTCTTCGGCTTCGCTCTCACGCTCTCTCTAGTGCTGCCGCATTGTCATGTTCTAGCTAAATCTAGCCGTTTTTAGCGTGAAATAGCTGTTTTTTTAGTTATAGCTAGTTATTATGCATATATAAAAAAAAGTTAGCTTTTTTTTGTCATATCTTGTTACTTATGAAAGAGAACACACACACAAATGCAAAGTTGGCATGTCAATGTGATGGTGCGGACCACTGATGTAGATAAAACCACCCCCGTAACATATTCTGGTGTGCAAATCTCTTCTAGGCGCACCAAGTTACATACATTGATTTGTTTTAAATCAATCAAACCAACAAAAAGAATCATTGCTAGCCCAACAACAACACTTACAACAACAACAAACGGTACTTGGGTCGTAAATCAATTGTCAATGGCGCAAAGAAGAAAAGAGAATAACGGAGACACATACACAGCGCATGTGTTTTGTTTTTCAGCCTTCTAGCTCTTCTCGTTTAGGCTGTGGGTCTCTCCACAATCAGGACAAACTATTTTATATAATTTCGATGACCAAAAATGCATATTGTAAAGAAAAAATGGACAAATTTAAATGAAAATAATAAAATTATATTATGGTTTTTTTTTTTTTTTATAGGTAATTTTTAATATAAGAATAATATTTTTAAAAAGGACAAAATTAACAAATTGTATAAACATTTGACCTATATTTATTAAAATATATAATACTTAAAATACTTTGATCCCACTGTAGAGCTATCGTTTGAGCTATTTGTTTTCATTATCCCTTTTAGGCCCAATTTCTCAATGTCCGGTTAGGTAAGCTATCTGACGTTTAGTCAAATTTGAGTTTCTCAATTTTCGGTTAGAAGTAAAGGCTTGTTTACTCCAGATTTAATTTAATTTAATGTAATTTAATTTAATTTAAGAAAATGTATGCGTTTACTCAAAATTAAATTTTTTTTAAGAAAACAGTGTGTAATAGCGCATTTACACTGAGGCCTTAAGGCGCGCCTTTAGCATTTAGCCTTAAGGCCTTCGAAAATTTAGCCTTTAGCATACAAAATTTGGCCGTTATATTTGAAAATAGCGACTTTTCCTCGAGTCGCAAGAGCGCCGCCGAAAATTTAGCCTTTAGCATACAAAATTTGGCCGTTATATTTGAAAATAGCGACTTTTCCTCGAGTCGCAAGAGCGCCGCTATGCTACGGGCTAAAATAAAGACTTTTTTTTGCCGGTGTATCGATGGCAACTTTTAACAGCTGACTTTAAACCAAATCAAATGTGCAAGTAAGTAATCTGAATGTTGCACAGGCAAACAGACTGGCAACTGTTCTGTACTCTGCAGATGAGCCTAGGCTATACAGGGCTACGGCTACCCGTTTTGCCAGAGGAATGGACGCTCTTAAGTTAGTGTCCATCCTTTCCATTTCAAGCAAGGTGTCGCAAAGCTTTTGGAAGTGGTGTCTTTCCATTCGGAAACTCTCCCTAAAGGCCATCTCACTCAATTTTGGGTCCTCCATCTCCCTAAAGCAGCTATTGCGCTCTACCTTCCATATGCTCTGCGTCCTAATGCAGTCAAATCCATACATTGCATTATGGGCAAGTGCTGCTGCGGTCACTTCTGAGTTCTCGCAATCAACAAATTTTTTAAAAAAGTTGACGCAATCATTTGCCGTATTAGCAACGCAATCACCCATTTCCTTTGCCAGCATTATTAAATTTAAATTTTGCTCAATTTTTTCAAATTCTTGTTCAAAAATCACAACCAAAAGTAAACAAAAAACAGCTGATTGCTAAAGGCCTTTTGTCAGTGTAAATGACTTTTCGCCCGTATCAACTAGGCCTTTTTAAAGGCTTCAGTGTAAATGCACTATAAAGCGTGTAAAATTATGTTAGCAGTGCTGTTAACCCTCCGTTACATTTTGAATCGTTATTTAAACTCATTATACTTTGATACCAAAGGTATCATAGTATATTGGGTTTGTGCAATGTCCGTCATGGTGTCTGTCCGTCCGTCCGTCTGTCTGTCTGTCTGTCCGTCTGTCCGTCCGTCCGTCCGTATGAACGCAAGTTTTTTCGACACCCTTAAAGCTAGAGCCTTGCAACTTTGCAAATATCTTGGTACATGTCTTCGTCAGACAAAGTGTTAAATGTAGGGCTCTACGACCTCAGGGGGCCCGAGAAATCGATAACAAGTCGATACACCTCAATGTGCAAATCGATAAAACACAAATATATCCCACATTTTAGCAGCTAGAGTCACCAAATTTGATGGCAAGATAGCTGGTAACATTCCTCAAAAAACTGCACTAAAAGTTTGGATGCCACGCCCACCTATTTCGCCCCCAGCCCCCCTCCAATTATAAACAAAAATGCCTGTATCTTCTACAGTTTTGAAGCTATAGCCACCAAAATTGACATGAAGGTAGATACTGACATCTGACAAAGTTATGCATCAAAACATTGGATGCCACGCCCCCAAACAACGTGAAATGCCCCACCGCCCTAAAAAAAACCGGAAGGCATGTATCTTCGCCAGTTTTTAAGCTAGAGTCACCAAATTTGGTATGAACATTGGTAGTGACATCAGTAGCAGGTGTACATCAATGTTTTGGATGCCACACCCATTTATTCCGCCCACCGCTATATCTCTCTCAGTTTTTGAGCTAGGCTCTTCAAATTTGGTATGAACATTGTTAGTGTCATCCGTAACAGATCTGCATCAATGTTTTGGATGCCACGCCCACTTATACCGCCCACCTCTATATCTTTGTCAGTTTTTGAGCTAGAGTCTCCAATTTTATACCCAAAACCCTCATATATTACTATTTGCACTCAGAATCCTTATCACAGCTTTGTGAACTGGTATCAAAGTATATCGCAGTCGGTTGCGTCCGACTGCAACGTTTTTACTTGTTTTCACTTGAGCTAAGGCCCAAACTTCTAATTTTTAAGTATATTTTTGAAGTATTTTGACTTTTTATCATAAAACAAACATGATTTTCAACTAAAACATTTAGCTTATGCTCGTTCGTTTGAATATTTGAATATTTAAACGTTTGGCATCACACTTTTTTATCAGCTGTTTTGTATTTTCTAGCTTACCAACACCGAAAAGATTTAAGAATCTGCAACCTGCAGGTTCAGAACTAAACTAAATAAAACTAAATTAAATTAAATTTTGAGTAAACGCTCAAATCGAGATCGCATAGGTTTGATTGAGTAAGCCGCCTGTTAAATTAAATTAAATCAGGAGTAAACAGGTCTTAAATGAAAAACAAACTAAACGGAAGGCTGGGTCCCGTTTAAAATTTAAGCTGATTTTTTGTCACGATATATCGTTAAGAATTATCGATAAGGCAAACAGCTGTCCCTTCAATTGAATATTTATTTTGTTATTAAATCAAAATGTCATCACATAAAAGAGCTTTTTATGTCCATGAAACAGAGACGCATTTTGACGAAACTGAGCCAAGAGTAAATAACTCGAGAAGTTATTGGGATGGGGTGAACTATTTCACTGATCTGGATGATGCTAAATTTGTACAGCGGTTCAGGCTTACAAAATCTACGTGCAAAATCATTCTTGCAAGGATTGTAGATCAATTGGCTGGCCGTAGTAATAGGTAAGAATTAAGTTCTTAGGTTCTCAAATTAATCATATGTGGGATTTTAAACAGGAATCATGAAATGTTGCCGGACAACAGCAAAAAACAGCTAAACTACTCACTTTATGTGCCATGATTTGTATATATGTGGCAACGCTGTTAAACCCAAACCGCTTAACTCGACCAGTAAATTAAATTTTCGTTTAGCTAAACGGACATTGAGAAATTGGGCCTTAGTAGCATTTTTGTGCTTAAGCGGTATTAAAGTCAAACATCCAAAAAACTAACTTATTTTTAATGAAGTTTTCGATATGACGAATTCATTTTTAGAATACTCCGTTCTGGTTCAATCAAAAACACAATCTATATTACCTTTTTTTAGTATAATGAAAATTTGTCTTGTTCCCTTGAGATTATTTATATGGAAGTTCGACTGTATTACTGTATATGTTAAAATCCTTTGTGAATACATTCGTTTTGTATTTAGTTGCTGGACTTTAGTGCGCCTTTTAATATACATACATTGTATGAAAGGAGCTTAAACGCAAAATATGAGTGTGCGTAAACGTGAATTTATATTAGAATTTATAGAAGCTTATCGCTTCTTTCCCTCCCTTTGGGATGTTAAATCACAGGATTATGCGAACAGGCACAAAAAGGGATCAGGATTTGGAGAAATAACTTGAGAAGTATCAAGAATACTATAAGCGCGAAAAAAAAATAGGATATGTAGTGGAAAAAGTAGTGATGGTGCAAGTGATGCGTGGCCAAGCCTTAACTATTACAAGGCATTGACATTTATTGACGATGTGGAGATGCCATGCTCGTCTAGAGGATCCTTTTAATTGGTAAGCTCAATTTAAAACAAAATTTTTTCAGTTTAAATTCTTTATTATTTATTATGTTTAGGAAAAAGTGGGGAAAGTTTTCACAAAAATTCGTGTGGCATTTTGTATTATTTTCTAAAAATATTAAGGCCCAATTTCTCAATGTCCGGTTAAATTTTCGTTTAGCTAAACGCAAATTTAATTTAATGGTAGAGTTAAACGATTTGGTTTTCTCAAAGCCAAATTTACCCATCATCGATAAGTAACTATCGCCTTAACAGCGTTGCACGTTTTGCCAAATATAGCGAGTGGTTCAGCTGACTTTTGCTGTTTTCCGGCAACATTGAATGATTTCTGTTTAAGATCCCACATATGATGGCAAGCCAATTGATCTACAATCCTTGCAAGAATGATTTTGCACGTAAATTTTGTAAGCCTGAGCTGCTGTATAAATTTGGCATCTTCCAGTTCAGTAAAATGCATGGACATAAAACACTCTTTTATGTGATGCCATTTTAATTTAATAACAAAAATAATAAACAATTCAAATGACAGCTGTTTGCCTTAACGATAGTTCCTAACGATATATCGTGATAAAAAATTAGCTTAAATTTTAAACGCAACCCAGCCTTCCGGTTAATTTGTTTTTCATTTACTCCTAACCGGACATTGAGAAACTCAAATTTGACTAAACGTCAGTTAGTTTACCTAACCGGACATTGAGAAATTGGGCCTAAATATAATTAATATGTAATAAAGAACTAAATAATATTATATGAATTATATACATATATTATGTAATTATCCTATTTTGTCAATGTACGGCACCCTCATGGTTAAAAAACTCCATAAACTGCTCCCGAACTGTTTTCGCATTTTGCGATATGTTACGTGATTGCGTAGATTGTAAAATTGTCAACGAATTCCCCTGTCCCTAATCAGCATCAAAAACATCCCCCGTCCTTTAATTTTCGCATATGTACTGTGCATCATTTTTTTTTTTTTTTTGCGAAGGAAATTTTGCAATTAGCAGAATGCCAAAACAACCGTGCTGACATTCTGCACATTAATATTTATTGGACGTTGCAAAACACCAAACCTCATTGCCACTATGCAGACTGCATTTTCAACGGGCTTTGCTTAGTTGATAGTTATAAACTCGCTGTTCGTTTGACAAACAATTTTGCGCAAACGGCTTTAAGAAATTTTCATTAAGCTGAAACGCAGAACATTGGCAGAACTCTTTCACTGCCGGGCAGCGTTGTTGGTTGAGGCAATTTAAATTCATTTAAATAAAAAGCTTTGCCGAATGGTGTCTGACGCAAAACTCTTCCATCTGAATTGCTACCGTGAACTCCAACGTCTACCGTCAGGAACTCATAATTTAAATTAACACATGCCATGAGCAAAACAGAAAAAAATTGTATACTTTGATACCAAAGGTATCATGGTATATTGGGTTTGTGCAATGTCCGTCATGGTGTCTGTCCGTCTGTCCGTCCGTCTGTATGAACGTAACTTTTTTCAACACCCTTAAAGCTAGAGCCTTGCAACTTGCAAATACATATCTTGGTAGATGTCTTCGTCAGACAAGTCGATACACCTCGATGTGCAAATCGATGAAACACTTATATATCCCAAATTGGAGCAGCTAGAATCACCAAACTTGGGAGCAAGATAGCCGATGCCATTCCTCAAAAATCTGCATCAAAAGTTTGGATGCCACACCTACTTGTTCCGCTCCCAGTCCCCTCCAATTATAATCAAAAATGGCTGTATCTTCTACAGTTGTGAAATTTGATAGTTATGTAAACTGGTATCAAAGTATGTATATCGCAGTCGGTTGCGTCCGACTGCAACGTTTTTACATGTTTATAATAAAAGTAGAGCATCCCGAGTTAGGAAGTTTTTATGGCAATATATTTGCCGTCTACTGCGTCGATGCAATTGGGAAAGTTCCATCTAGTTTCACAGCCATGTGCAACCATTTTCCACCCTTCTTCATTTTGTGACAGCTAGAATAATATACATTTTTATAAAAATAACCATTTAAGCTGCCTCCACACGGTCGGTTTTTCATCGGTTTTGTATTTATTTTAAAGCCAACGTTCTCGTGTGAACACACAAAATTTTTTGGTCCGATCAAAAACCGACGCAATAATGAGAAAAATAAAACGCGTTCTAATTTTCTCATTTTTGCGTCGGTTTATTTGAACCATAGAAAAAAATACCGAAAGCTGAAATCTGCCAAACATGCAGAACAGGGAGGGCTCGGCATCAGGAATTTTAAAATTTGGTCGTGCCAAAAACTCTGGAGTTTTAAAGCACAGCCCAGAATTCTAGTAATGTAAATTTGAGTAAAAATACCTATTTCGATGTTCGTCGATGTTTTTAAAATGGGATATCGATGTGGAGTGACACATATGTTCCATCACCGACATAATATATAATAGACTCGCCAAAGTGCTCAAACTCACGCGAAAAAAATATATCGAACCTCCGGCGCCACCTCTCTCTAGGGTGTTGCAAAACAACACAAGAGCGTATGTATACCTACATGCATTCATATTTATGTATGTGTGGGTATACGTCAGCATTTGCTTTCATATTGTCGGACTCTGGCTTCGAAGCGATTTTTGATATTTTACTTTTTTTTTTCTATGACACTTGTAAGTAACTTTGTCAAAGCAGCTACCGTATATATGTTAAAGAATGAACATAAATTCAAAAAGAGTATTTACGAGTGCATTTGTGTCAAAATCTAAGAATGCTTGTGTGCGTTCATGTAGGTAGAGAAATTGTTGACATGCGTTTGTCTATATGTGGTAATGAATTGCGCAAATTGAGCGGCGCATTGCGTTCGGCTTGCCTCTCTCAACACCCGAGAAAGAGGTGGCGCCAGAGATTCGATATATTTTTTGCGCGTGAGCTTCAGCACTTTGGCGAGTCTATTATATATTATGTCGGTGGTTCTATGCATAGTGTAACTAATAGTGTATTTCCTTAATCCAGTTATTCTCAGTTATTACCATTTTGAGTAACTGAAGTTCATTTTGCGTGTATTTTCCCATATGGAATTTACTGCAGTAACTGGGAATAACTGGTAATCGGCTATCGTAATTTTTCGATGAACATCGCTGAAATATCGCTGTTATTGGATAACATTACGTTAACATAGCTAAAACAGGTGATTGAAATGTGCAAAGGTTAGCGCAATATTTAAATTTGTATATTGTTCCTGAATTACAAGCAACAAAGATTGCAGGCCATGCATGTTTGCCAATAAAAGTCGACAAAAAGGCTTTTAAAAGTTCAAAAGTTAAGTTTTAGATTATTATTCTTACTTTAAATCATCAAACTCAGATCAAAACAGCTGATTTATTTACTGAACTTTCAGTAACTGCATAATGGAAATAGGATTGGCAAATGTCCGATAAATTTTACCATAACTGGATAAAGGAAGTACACTATAACAAGGTGAGCTCATTTCCAACCACTCGGTACCGAAACCTTTCGACTATCGGCTAACTACTGTGTTAGCACAGTGTGTATTTCTATCGGTCGGTACCACAATCGGACCGAAAATTGTGCCAGCTGATCGAAATGAGCTCACCTTGTTGGTTACACTATGGTTCCATGCAGCGTACGGAACCGTACGATAATTATCGTACTTATACTATAATTTCGTGGCTACGTAGGATGTACGATAGCACATTATTATCGTACGCAGATTGTACGATAATTTCCATCACAAGAGATATTCGATTTTTCGAACATTTCGATTATGTTCGTACTTGATACGTTTGGGTAAAATTGTTGGCAGTTGTTCCGCAAAGTCTTTTCAGCTCCCGGCAGATATTGATGTACATAATCCGGTCGATATTTTTTGAGGAAAGCTCTTGGAAGTTGAAGAAGAAGATCATGGAATGACATACAAAAACGTGGCAAAAATTTCACTTCCACATTCGAATGCTGACAGCGAACGCATATGCAGCCAAATCAAATTAATCAAAACTAAGACTCGCAATAATATGGCAATTTCGCCGGGAAACGGTGTGCTCTTAGCTAAACAACGAGTTAATTAAAAGAAAACAATTGTACAACGTTTGATGATCCATCACAGAGCGAATCGCATGAACAAAATATTACAGTAAAAAAAAAAATCATAACAGTAAGCACTGCCAGAACGGTTCAAGATTTGTATGGTGACACGGATGTGGAGGAATTTAACAGTATTTTAATGCCAAACGATTTTTTAGTGACAACGATAAGTGAATGTTTATAAACACTTTGATTATATTAATATATTTTTGAAATGGTATATTAAAATATAGTAATTTTATTTTTTGTTTTTATGAATAAAGTATATATTGATAAATAAAAAGTTCTTTCATTTTAATTATCACAACTGTTTCATATCCATTTCTTTTTTATAAATAAAACTTTGTCAGATCTTATTTTAAATTTGGCGCGTTTATTGAACTTCAAGTGGAAAGGGAGTCAGTTCACGTCTGTACCATGCGTAAACATATGTTACGTTAATTTGAAAGGGGTCACTTAAAAAAAAGTACTATAATTTCGGTCCATGTACGATAATTCTACTCCCCTGGTACGATAGTCAGCTCGCTTCAAGTTGCTAACACTGGTTACATGTTTTGTAATCAAAATTTTTTCAAACAAAAGAGAGAACTTTATAGTTTAATACAACTTGTTCAATAATTATCTTATTATTGCTTTCACAGCAGTCTTTTTTATTATTAATTTTAAAGTTAAAAATATTTAAGAATATAAAAAAAACGCAAACAAAACACAAATTCATCTTTCTTATAGCAAATAAAGTTCACGCTTTTACAGCAGTAACAACAAATAATACTTGTAAAGAAAATATTCATTAAAAGTATTTTTCTTGTACTTGTCTTAATTATTAATTATCACATAAGCAAACTGCAATAATCACACTAGCCATTAGTAGCTATAAAATCATTAACCAATTTTAATCAATATACTTACTTTGGCATTGCAAAAACAGACTAAAATTTCATAAACGGACTGTTAAGGCGGCAAAGGAACTCAATTTACCGGAAATTTGAAACAGCCGATGTTGTGCAAAAGCTTCATACCCTGTCATTTGCATTTTCGCATTTTGCTCAAAATGCTGCATCAGGGTCCATGTATTTCTTATGGGAGCTAGAGGTGGTAAAAAGTTGCATCAGAAAAAAATGCAACTATTATTTTTAGCATATATTCGATATTGCACTCGATATTCGGTATTTTGTGAAGCATCGAAAACGTATCTGCTCTAGATCGTAAACAAAAACAAATATTTACAGTTAATTTAAAAATAATAAATATTAAATTAACAATTTTATGCAAAAAACATTGCTGTGATGTTAAATTATTATTGATTACAGCCCAGGAAAATAACACCCGTTGCGTTTGGAGCGAAGACACCACAAGGATGCTTCTCGACCTGTGGTACGAGAATGTTGGCGGGCTTCGTATTTCCAAACGCTTCGCGTGGAAACTTTGCTTCTACTTTCCACCTCAAAATCGCACCTTGCTACTAAGCAGAGTAAACTAAATAACATTGAAAATAATTTGTTACGGCCAATAAGCTCAGAATTTTCCATTATTTATTTAAACACAAAAATTGGCTGCAACCTGCCATAAACACCTGATCTGAAAATGCAAAATGCGAGTGCAGTACAATGTGGACGGTAAACTGCATTAGTATCGATATTTCGATTATTTTTAAAAATGCGAGTTAGTGTAGATAGGGTATCAATGCGTCGCATTACATCGATATAAACGAAAACATCGAAAAATACGGAAATTATCGCGCTGAAATCATCATTGTTCAGTGCAGCAATGTTTCTTTACATCACTTAACAGCACTAGTTTGTCTGATTCGTGTTTAATTTTTGTTAATTATGTCTAGCCGTTTCACATTTGGCGATGATGATAAAAATATACCCAGAATCATGACCTTTCGACCGACATGCGAAGAATTCCGCAATTTCGCCGCCTATATCGATCATATTGAATCCCGTGGGGCACATACGGCTGGACTGGTAAAAATAATTCCCCCTGTGGAATGGATACCGCGCAAATCGGGCTATAATATTGAAAATATAAATATGACTATACCACCGCCGACTTCTCAGCTTGTCACTGGGTAAGTAAATGCTTATTTGTATATAAAATCAAGACTGATTTGCTTATATATTATTGACAGAGCCCATGGAAAATATCAACAACTTAACATAACGGAGCGTCGTCAAATGACGCTTCGACAGTTTATGGAAAAAGCTCAGTCTGAGTTACATCAGACGCCACGCCATATCGACTATGACGATTTGGAGCGCAAGTACTGGAAGAACATAACATATGTATCTCCGCTTTACGCTGCCGATATTAAAGGTACGCTGAGTGATGAGGACTTAGACGTGTGGAATATTGGACGACTAGATACAATACTAAATCTGGTTAACACAGATTATGGCATTGAAATAGATGGTGTCAATACAGCTTATTTGTATTTCGGTATGTGGAAAAGCTCATTTCCTTGGCACACCGAAGATATGGATTTGTATTCGATAAACTATTTGCACTTTGGTGCGCCAAAGACTTGGTATGCCGTTCCCCCTAAATATGGCAGACGCTTGGAAAAATTGGCAAATGAGACTTTTCCTGATAACTATCAGGAGTGTAATGCACATCTTCGTCACAAAATGACAATGATCAGTCCAAAAGTTTTGCGTCAGCACAACATACCTTTTAATAAGATTACTCAAGAGGCTGGTGAAATAATGATAACATTTCCATTTGGCTATCACGCTGGCTTTAACCATGGATTCAATGGTGCCGAGTCCACAAATTTTGCCTCCAAGCGCTGGATTGAGTATGGCAAGCGCGCAAGCATTTGCAGATGTCGAAGTGATATGGTTAAAATATCAATGGAAACATTTGTGCGCCACTTCCAGCCAGAACGCTACGAAAATTGGATAAAAGGCGAAGACTACGGTTGCCATCCAGAGGAACCGGGAAAAGTACGAGCTGCAGCGCCACCAACAATCAACAAATATCAGGTCCTACAAGAAAGGTAATTAATCCGTATGAGCTCTTAAAGCTAGAGCGCAACAACTTTGCAAATATCTCGGTACATGTATTCGTCAGGCAAATTGTTTAAATTATGTACTTAATGCTTCATTTTAATTTCTTTAAAAAGTCTTCGAAGGGGTAAACATAAAAATTTTCCATGTATCCAAACTGCCTAACTAAATCTGTTAAATGCAAAACATCTTTCATATCATACATCACAGTTCTTTGACCGTACACGTTTGGGAATTCTCCAACAAAGAATTTTAGCATTACAAAAGATATTGAGATTTTGTCGATATAATGGTTTTGGCAAAATAGCATTCTCAAAGTTCAATAACGAAGAAGAATTGCTTGAACAAGACTTCTAGAAAGGAATCTTTTCCAACAAATAGGAGAGTGAATAATATAAACTGTCTAAACTCGACAGCTTGGAGCTTGTTTAGGTACCTGTGGCTTTCTTGCAAATTCTCGCAGCACGAATGGTACTAAAGACAAAAACAATGATGACATTTTTGGTTTGGGCAGTGTCAGTCATGTTGTCTGTACGGGTCTTTATCAGACAAAGTGTTAAATGTGGGGATTTACGAGCCCCCGCTCGTCTTTACATTCTAAATCCCCATATAGTTTATAGAACTTTGCCATAAATTGTGTTCCGTATAGAAGGAAATATATCAGACCATGTTAAGTATGTACATATATTCTTGATCAGCATCGCAAGTTGTCCTCCAATTTAAAAGAGACGGACTTAACATTTTGCATATATACCAAGTCGGCAAAATATTTGAAAACATTTAAAGTTTATTCTACGAATAATTTATACTTAATAAAAAGTTTGGTATTAATGGATAGGTCATTTAAATTCCGTTTTAATGATCCAATCCTCTTCTTAGCCCATTAAGTACCCATTGAAAGTTTTCAATTCTTCCAAAGGTCTATTTCCAAAACTTTTTTCCGGGGCTTAAATAAAAAATGTTTTGATGCAAAAAGTTGCTTCAAACAATTCTAATTGTGACTACAAAAAAAATGTTCAAAAATCTTTTCACATGTATTTTTTATGATGCTAAAAATGACTATACTTTGATATCAACGGTATCATAGTATATTGGGTTTGTGCAATGTCCGTCATGGTGTCTGTTCGTCCGTCTGTATGAACGCAGTTTTTGTCGACACCCTTAAAGCTAGAGCCTTGCAACTTTGCAAATATCTTGGTACATGCCTTCGTCAGACAAAGTGTTAAATTAAGGGCTCTACGACCTCAGAGGGCCTGGGAAATCGATAACAAGTCGTTACACCTCGATATGCAAATCGATAAAACACAAATATATCCCACATTTGAGCAGCTGCTAGAGTCACCAAATTTGAATGCAAGATAGCCGATGCCATTTCCAACAAAACTACATCAAAAGTTTAGATGCCACGCCCACCTCTTACGACCCCAGCCCCCCTCCAATTATAAACAAAAATGGCTGTATGTTCTACAGTTTTGAAGCTTACGCCACCAAAATTGGCGCAAAGGTAGATGCTGACATCTGCCACAGATATGCATCAAAACTTTGGATGCCACGACCCCAAACAACGGGACATACCCCACCGCCCTAATAAAAACCGGAATGCATGTATCCTCGCCAGTTTTTTGTCTAGTCACCAAATTTGGTGGGAACATTGTAAGTGACATCCGTAACAGATGTGCATTAAAATTTTGGATGCCACGCCCACTTATACCGGCCACCTCCATACCTTTGTCAGTTTTTGAGCTTGAGTCTCCAAACTTGGTAGGGGGATAGAAGGTGCCATCCGCCACAGATATGGTTGTCCCGCCTACCTCTTCTGCCTGATATTAATACCCAAAACCCCCATATATTACCAATTGCACTCAGAATTCTTAAGACACCTATGTAAACTGGTATCAAAGTTTATCGCAGTCGGTTGCGTCCGACTTCAACGTTTTTACTTGTTGTGGTCAAGGGTTAGGGTCCAGCACAAAGTGCAAGCTACACTCAGTACAAATTGTGGTTGGAGATGCTTGCACTTCTGCTCTTGGGCTATGATACTACACTTTGTGAACACCACTTGTGTTATTAGGTGCAACTGGGTCAAGACAATATATCCGTCGTACAGAAAAAACAGAATGTCTTCTTTGTATGTAACAAACAGAGGAAAGCATTTCCGACCCAATAAAGTATATATATTCCAGATTCGGAACTTCTATACCATTAAAAAAACAAGCTTGTTTAAAATACCATACTACTTTACCAGATTACTATTCAGGTTTTTATCCCCTTTACCCATTAAATGGGTAAATAAGGGTATAATGGTTTTGTGCAAATGCATGTAACAGACAGACGGTAGAATCTCCGACCCCATAAAGTATATATATTCTTGATCAGCATCAACAGCCGAGTCGATCTAGCCATGTCTGTCCGTCTGTCTGACTGTATAAACGCGCCGATCTCAGAGACTATAAGACAGCCATGCCCAGCCCATAGCTCTTTGGGCTCACTTTGTTTTTGTAATTGCTCATGAGATAGGAAAGCTATGAGCGTATACATGCCGGCACCAAGTATAGGCAAACACAACACATGCAAACACTTACTTGTGTATGCACTGCACCGTTATAATTTCTTCTTTGTATTGGTCTGTGGACGTGCAAGCAAACTGAACAACAACAATTTCAATGATTCTGTTTTTGCTTACCCAAATTCGTTGTAATTTTGTTGGTGTCTTGTCTTTGAGTTTGCTCTTGCAAAAATCGGTATTGAGTTTAACCTGCCGGCAAAATGTTTAACATCGCAACATGTAGACTATGTTTACTTTTTTTTCCAGTGCACGAATTGAACTACAAAAAATTGTTCTCTTCTTGGTATTAGTGTTTTTATGTGTGAGTATTGGTGAGTGCTCTTCCGTATGCTGGATTTGGGCACCTCTGCTATAAGAGCTAGAGACTTCAAACTTAACACTTGAGCTCTTCTATACCATGAGAAGAACAATTTTGCTTCAAATTATCGATAACACTTCTGGTTCATGATATACACATGGGATCGATAACAAAAAAATCTAGAATAAAAATATGGATAAAATAATAAACATTTAAAATTATTTTATAAAAATCGGTTAAGAAACACCGAAGATATCGCAGTTTAAAGTTTGATCGTACTGTCGTACACAGCGCAAATGCGCCCCGCGTTGTTCGTCATTTCTTCCATTCTCCATATGATTCCTTTGCGCACTTGGCGACCTGCTAGCTGAGTACCTGGTATTTTCTCTTGTCGAAAAATCCCGACTGGGGCATACCCTTAACCCCTTACGTAACGCGTACTGTCATTCGTGTGTATTTACCACTGGATAAATACTGGGTTCATACTGACAAACACACAGACATTGCTAGATCTACTGTGCTGTTGATGCTGATCAAGAATATATGTACATATATACTTTATAGGGTCGGAGATGCTTCCCTCTATCTGTTTCATACATGGGTTAAGGGTATAACAACAAAGCACCCAAACACCGCGCTGGGCTCTTGCTTTCCTAGCTTTGTCCAAATTTCAGTTTTGCATTTTCTACTTCATACTCTTCCTTTTTTTGGTCGAAGACACAAGCAATCAATGTTGCCATCGCAATCACCATGCAGATGTTCACGCATGCATATAAATTCTGAAAGAGTATTCAGAAAATGAATGTCAAGTTTTCCTAATGCTTTGCTAGCTTTGCTGATATTTTTTTCTTCTTTTCTTTGGCCTGCGTTTACATGTGTGTGTACGTGTATGCATACACATATGCATACGCATATGCGACACCAGAAAGTGCAAAGCACATCAGCAAAACTGTTCAAACGTTTGCATGCTTGGCACTACTTACACAGGATCGATGAAAAAATACCCTGTGTTGCAATATATAACTATGTCAACTTAAAACGTTAAATGAAGTTTTTGGTATTATGGCTATTTAATTCAAGTAATAAGATATTAAATAAGTAAGATTACGTGTTCGTTTTGAAAGTCATTTGCATTTATTTTGCTTAATAATAAATGCAATATTTAGTTTCAAAAGTAAGGGTAAACATATTTAAAGGCAATAATCATAAGACATTGTTCATTTCATGACATTTGCACAAAGTCACAAAATGATACCCTTTAATTTTTGTCGATTGATCAGATCAAAAGTCGAAAATTGCCAAACTCAAGCAATGCCTAGTTCACTGACAACAACAAGAGAAGTGAAAAGCGGCAATGTATAATTATTGTCTCGCACTTGTCTATCATGGATATGTTTGCTATTTCCCTTATGCACCTGCTGGAATTCAGAAACAAAGCAGGCAAAGGCACCCAAAATGAAAAGCGCAAAAATTTGCGGTCTTATTTGTTTTGTTTTGGTTTGTTCTCCTTTATACACCAACTGGATGTCAGAAAATAAGCAAGCGACGGGTGACTAGAGCTGAAAGGAAAAAAGTGCGTTTCGAAACGGTCAAAACAAACGACGAAAAAACAAACACACAAGCCAAAGCACCCAAATGAAAAATGCAAACACAAAAATCTAAAATCCCAATCGTAGCCGCCGCATATGTTTTGTTTGAGTTAAACTCAAGAGCGAGTTGTCTTGTCTATACTTTGTATAGTCTTTGCTAGTCGATACTAATAAAGAAAAAATATGTACATAGGTACTGACAGGTAACGCGGCTATGTTTCAATGTGCTCATCTTCAATTGTTCTTACTTAAGTGAGAAATCAATTGTGATCGCAACGCAATGGCGCTGAGGGAATTGTTTGAGTCAGTTAAGTAACTGTGTCAATTGAGTTTTTGAGTGACTAGCAAATTGTACGCATTTACTTGAGTGCATTGTTCAACTGGTTCAACTGATAGCTAACTGAGTGAGAGCATTGTCCCACCTAGCTGCACAACGATAATTCGCTATATTAACATTTGGATAGAAGTGCATTAGCAGCATGGCTCCAAAGAAGAATAAAGGATCTGAGTTTAGTGGTTCGAGGGAAAGTTTCATCAACTCGAAACAAGACTTATTTATCGGAGAATTGTATGTCAATTTCATCGGAGTTAAAAGCGCGATTGAGTTTGGTCGAATCAACCTTTACGCAATTATGTAGCATTCAGCAACAAATTGAGAATTGTAGTGAGGATGTTGCTGAATTTGGGACCAGACAAAAAATGGTGAATTTTTATTGTGAAGTTAAGTCCGCAGTACTGACACAGTGAGCGCAAAGAGGCCGTCAAGTTGCAGTGGGTGGCGGTCCATCTGCGAACTCTGCACTGTCAGTGCCGTCGGGGAATTTGCGTGCGGCAAAGTTGGCAAAGTTAAAGTTGCCCGAGTTCAGTGGAAAGGTCACAGAGTGGACAAGTTGGTTTAACACGCTGATAGAATCAAATTTCGAAGTAGATGAGCTTTCGAAATTTATCCACTAAAAGTCATGTTTAGGCCCAATACAACATTAATAGCTTAAAGCATGTAAATGCGGATTCATTACGGGGGTAAATTCTCAGTTGGAAGCTCTACGCTCACTATGTAGCGAGAGCGAGATTTCGGTGGCGCTGTTGTTTCATTCAGTTAGCTCAAAATAAGTTGGATGAAGACTCACTGGAAAAATTGGAGAACGAAGTCAATCGTTCTCAATTGCCATCGTGGCAGATGCTTTTGCAGTTTTTAGTCAACAGAGGCATTAATCTAGCGGGTCAAAAAGTGAGAAGGCTTGCGACGTTTAAGAATAGTAACAGCAATAAACAATTTTAACAAAAAAAACAACCAACTTCATATATATTCTTACCAAATTTGGTGACTCTAGCTCAAGTACTGTTAAAGATATAACCGTTTTCGATTTAAAAAGGCGGGTGGCAATGGTGGGCGTGGCATCCAAACTTTTGATGCAGATCTTTAGATGACGTCATCACCTAACTTCTCAACTAATCTGGCAACTCTAGCTCCAAAATCGTGCGACATACGTATAAATTAGTAGTATAGTAGCAAATTTAAGAGCTATGCGGATTTTTTAATGAAGCCATTGCCAGAACTGGACCAAAAAAAATGGGACCACACTGGAAGCACCATCTTTCAAATACAAAAAGAATCATCAAAATCGGTTCACCCAGTCGCAAGTTGAGGTAACGCCAAAAAAAAAATTTAGACGAATTGATTACCTCCTTCTTTTTTGAAGTCGGGCAAAAAGAGAGCAAGTTAAGGAGCTGTAGTAGAGTCAAATGGAATGTCTCAATGTGTTCAGGTGCGCATAGCATAAAGGTGTGTCAGAAGTTTGCCGCTTTAACACCACTGGAAAAGTATTTTGAAATAAAGAAACATGGTTTATGTTTTCAGTGCTTTAGTAAACAGCATTAAACCAAAGAGTGTAACGCGCAGCCGTGTACTATTTGCAATAGACCTCATCATAACTTGTTGCATAGAGAGTCAACCATTGAGAATGGAATGAAGGTACCAGGCGCTGGTCAGCCTAACTAAGCATCATTGCAAAGCTCGCTCCTTTCAAACCAAGAAACAAGTTTCTTAGCTTCGGCCATTGTACTGGTTAAAGGTGCAGATAAAAGATTTTACAAATCCAGATGTATTTTGGATCTCATCTCAACTAAACCTCCTAGCATTCGCTGAATAGTGTTGGAAACTTAAAATTCAAGGTTGTCGGCAAGATTAAGACAACATTCAAGTCCAGGATGACAAATTTTGTGCAACTAGTAAGTTCAGTGTTTTGCCGGAAATCACACAGTACCAGTCTAAATCTACTAAAGACCTTAGGTCGCTAGTTCCCAAGAAGGTAAAGCTTGCAGATCCTTTATTTGAGTCGGCAGAAGAAATAAATATGTTACTTAGAGTTAATTTATTTTTCCGGCTTATCGTAGCTGGCCAGATGAAAATGGGAGTAAATAAGCCAGCCTTACTGAGATCGCTGTTAGGTTGGAAAGTAGTTGGCGAGTGTCTTACCGATGCGAAGGTGGCGTTAGTTGTCAAAGTTGTAAGATTTGGTACAACGGTTTTGGCAATGTGAAGAAGTGCCTCGACCAGATAGGGAGTTTACAAGATCGAAAAGCCTTTGTGAAGAGATATTTAAGGCTACCGTAAAAAGAACAAATGACAAACGCATTGTAGTTAGCTTGCCCTTTGCACATTTACAAAATCCGCTAGGGGAATCGTACCATATTGCTTTAAGGCGTTTTTTTGAATTTAGAACGAAAACTCAATAAAAACCCGAAGCTTAAAGAAGCTTATGCGGAGTGTATAAATGAGTACATGAAATTGAATCATTTAGAGGAGGTACCGGCTGATAAGGTACATACAAGTGCAACCAGAGCTGTTTGAGACGCTGACTAGATTTCGGTTTTATCGATTGGCATTGACTGCTGACTTATCCAAAATGTACAGGCAAATACTACTGTAGCCAAGCGACTGTAATTATTTGTGTATTCTATGGCGTATTTGTAACACCGACGCGGTGAAGGTGCTACGCCTTAAAACAGTTACTAATGGCACTAATTCAGCACCTTTCGTGGCAGTGCGATGTCTTTACTATTTAGCGGGTCAATTCGGAATGTCGGTTCCTTTAGCGAGTCAGGTAGTTAGGCGTAACTTATACATGGAAGATATGCTAGCTGGAGCGAGCAGTTAAGAGCAGCTGATGCAATTGAAAAATGAGGTGACCAAATTGATGAAGTAAGGGTGATTCGAATTACATAAGTGGCGTGCTAACGCCTATTTGAATGCAGATAGTGCAGAAACAACCGAGCTTTTGGAACTTCAAAAACCAGACACAGCAAAAACTCTGGAAATATATTGGGCTTCTACCGTTAATAAGTTTCAGTTTTCCTATGCCACAGGGAACTCAAAAATCGTTACGAAGCGTATTGTTATGTCAGAGATAGCACAGCTGTTTGACCCTCTAGGATTTTTGAGCCCGCTTTTTATTTTGGGGAAGATATTTATGCAGGAGCTGTGGCTGCTCAAGCAGAATTGGGATGAGATGTTGCCACCGAGCTATTCTCTTCAATGGCAAAAATACAGAGATCAATTGGAACTTGTCCATTTGTTGCCACGAGCTGTAGTACCAGTCCACGCGGCGGCAGATAGAATATAACTGTATGGGTTTTCAGATGCCTCTTGTCGAGCTTACGGGGCGGCAGTCTACGTCATTGATAAGCAGGGAAATATTTCAGCAAATTTGTTGGCAGCCAAATCAAAGGTTGCCCCGGTCCGAGTAGTATCACTACCAAGACTAGAATTAGAAGATGCTAAGCTGTTAGCTCAGCTCAGCTCACGGCCAAAATAAAAAGATGTGCTCCTGAATCGCTTGCCAAAGTAAGCTACTTCACAAATTCAACAATTGTTTTGAGTTGGATTTCAGCGCACTCTAGTCGTTGGACAAGCTTTGTAGCCAGCAGATTCGCGATAATTCAAGAGCTCTCAGAGGTAGGCCGAGTGCAACAAGGAGTTAGTCCTTTTGAACCATACCTGTTAAATTGCGATTACAATTACTAATCAATTAAATTACTTTTGAAAAGTAGTCGTAGTGACTATATAGTTCGCTAGTAGAAATTTATGAGTATATAATGATTACGATTACAAAAAATCAAAAATAATCTGAAACTATCACAAATTATCAAAATAATCAAAAATAATCAGATATAATCAAATTGATTATTTTTGATTATTTTCGATTATTTTTATTATTTTTGATTATTTTTGACTATTTATGACTTTTTTGACCAATTGTGACTATGTTTCACTAAAAAAATAAACAAATTATTCCAACAACATAGTTTAATACATAAAAATTTAGAAATCCAGTACCGATCACAAGAGCAACGCGGGCGCTGTCAAGTCTGAAGCCGCCTTTTTGGATTTGGGACCAAGAGCTCGACTCACACGTACGACGCAGCTTACATCGATTCGCTCAATTCTATGAATATATTCATAATGCTTGTGATTTATAAACCACGTGTATAAATTTTAGAAATCACGCTCCGATCATGTGTATTTGTTGTTGCGCGCTCTGGAAGTCAATTAAAAAGCTTAATATCCCTACCTCCTTCGCACGCACTAAATCAAAGCTACGCCTAGCTAAGAGGTTGCAGTTAAGGGAATTTAATTGCTTCAATGCACACAAACACGCGTGAATCTGCATCATAAATCAGCAATTGATATTTCAAAAAAAAAAAAAGTTTTGTGGGGATGGATAAAGTTTAAACAACATTTAAATTTATTTGGTGAATTTTTTGATTTTTGGTAAAATTATATTTTATCAAAAATCAGTCTCACTTCCATATTATCAATGTTTTTTGACGAGTTTTTTTTATAAAATGTTTGTTAAATGTATTAATTAGTGAAAAAGTTTGTGATTCGTCACGAAAAGTTTATGTATTAAACTAAGTTGTTGGAATACTTTGTTTATTTTTTTAGTGAAACAATGTCACAATTGGTCAAAAAAAATCACAAATAGTCAAAAATAATCAAAATAATAAAAAATAATCGAAAGTAATCAAAAATAATCAATTTGATTATTTCTCAGGGGGGAAATCGGTAACAAGTCGACACACCTCGATGTTTAAGTCGATAAAACACATATACACTCCTCGCCACTTGAATAGGACACCCTGTATGCCTTGTCTTCAAATGCTTGTAACTTGAAAACGAAATGATGATGGGCCAAGTAAAGGAGTCGCTGAGCCGGCTCTAGCCAGCTCGTCTGCGTTTTCATTGCCGGTAATTCCGGCATGACCTGGAACCCAACACAAAGTTACTTTGTTCCCGGTGGAGAGTTGCTGGAGGCTGGTCCAGCAGTCTGCGACAAGTTTGGAGCTAATCGTCCAAGAGGATAGAGCTTTGATCGCCGCTTGACTGTCCGAAAAGATTTATAAATTAGCTCCTCCTTTTGTCTAGGATGAGTTTAGAGCAGGCCTCAATGGCATGAATCTCTGATTGAAAAACGCTGGGCCATTTACCCAGTGCAATCGAGACTCTGGTGTTAGGTCCAAAGATCCCCGCACCCACCCCTTGCTCAGTTTTAGACCCATCAGTGAACCACTGCAGGCCCCTGGGGTCATTACAAGGGTTGCCATTTTCCTATGCCCTACGGTCTGGAATGAGAGTCCTGAATTTCGCCCCGAAATAGAGCTTCGTGGTCATGGTCAAAATACTGGGATGACCCGCATCATTAGTCAGTAACCCAGATGTGAGTTTGATTCTAAGAAGACTCTTAGCGGCACCTTCTTGTATGTGAATATGTAGAGGAGTCAATCGAATAATTTTCTCCATAGCCGTAGTTGGGCATGTGCGTAAAGCTCCCGTCAGAGATACACACACAAGCCGCTGCAGCTTGCTACACTTCTGAATGGCCGTGACCTGCTGCAGTTTGGGCCACCACACAAGAGCAGCATAGGACACGATAGGCCTGACCATCATGCAGTAAAGCCACAGGATGGATTTGGAGTCAAGGCCCCACGATCTACCATAAAGTCTTCGACATGCCCATAAAGCATGTGAAGCCTTGGTAATCGTTTTATTAAGGTGCGAGTTCCAGTTTAGTCGTTTGTCTAGAACAACTCCCAGATATTTGACCTCACTGGAGAGCACTACGGGAGTCCCACCAATGACTAGGAGGCCGATGTCATTGATGTACCGTTTGGTGAACGGCACAACAACCGCCTTGTGCGGATTGATGTTGAGACCCACGTTTATGCACCATTCTAGAACCAAATTGAGTGCCCTTTGCATCAGTTCGGTGACGGTGTTTCCAAACTTCCCTGATACTACAATGGCCAGGTCATCTGCATACCCGATGGCATCAATTCCCTGGCTGTGTAGTTTTTCTAGAAGTTCGTCAACTACAAGTGACCATAGTAGGGGAGACAACACTCCACCTTGTGGACACCCTCTGGCCGCGTTTATACGAACCGTCGTTGCGTCTAACGTGGAAGATATTTCTCGTTGTCGTAGCATAGCTTCTATCCAGGCTACAGAGGCTGCGTCAATGTCCCTATGATATAGAGCTCTGGAGATTGACTGATAGCCAGTGTTGTCGAAAGCACCTTCCACGTCCAGAAAAGAGCGCAGAGCAATTTCCTTGGATTTGAAAGATTTTTCGATTTTGCTGACTAGGTGGTGAAGAGCGACCTCGGTCGATCCGCCTTTGATGTAGGCAAATTGTGATTTGTGTAGCGGTTTGGTGGCCTGGAGAGTGCACCTCACGTGCAAGTCCACCAGCCGCTCCGCAGTCTTGAGAATGAAAGACGAAAGGCTTATTGGTCTGTATTACTTTGGTTGGTCGATAGCTTGTTGCCTTGTTTAGGAATAAATACCACGTTAACTCTCCTTCAAGATTGTGGTATATATCCCCATGCAAAGCTGGCTCTAAGCAGACTGACAAGTGGTGTTATAATTATTTCAATGCTATGTTGTAGCAAGGCAGGGAAAATCTGATCGCCCCCAGGGGCTTTAAAAGGGCTAAAAGATTTGACTGCCCACCTGACCTTGTCAGGATCGAAAATAATACCGGACAGACTATGATCTCGCCTAGTCGGTGTGGTAGTTTACCCGTCTGGTTCACCATGTGTGCTGATTCTGGATCCTGGGAAATGCACCTGAAGCAAAAATTCTAGCGTTTCCTTCCGATCTTGAGTAAAAGAGCCATCTGTTCTTTTGAGAAGCCCCACCCCATTAGTTGAGCCCTTTGCGAAGACCTTTTGCAGTCTAGCTACTTCTGGTAGTGCCTGCACACTTTCACAGTAGCTGCGCCAGGTCTCTCGCTTAGCTTAGTTAACCGGACAAGAAGTTACTAGCCAGGGTGAGATCCAGGACCTCCTCCCTAATGGCGTTTATAAAGGTGGGTTTGCACCCTCTATTGACTACATCTAATTGACTACACAATAGATATTCAAGAAGGCACTCACCCCGTTTGTTGACATCACTGCTGCCCCATATGGTGTGGTGCGCATTTGCGTCGCAACCGATAACCATGTGTTTCCCGGCTGTGCGGCAGAAGTTGACGAGCCTCTGGACCTCCATAGGCGGAGCTACGTCAGTGCCTCCGGGAAAGTAGGCGGCCATCACCACCACTTCACGAACACCTTCCGCTGTAGCCACCTCTACGGCTGTTGCAACTAGATCCCTGCAAATAAAGTTAGTTAATGGGAAATGCCTCACGTTATTATCTAAAATAATAGCTGCGCGAGGAGCACCTCCACTGCGGTCATATAACAACTTACTTGTACCGCAGCTTAGTCCTCTAATTTGGCCTCCGATCAACCATGGCTCCTGGACTAGGGCCATGTCGATCTTCTGCACGGCGAAAGTTCTGCACAGGGTGGCCGACGCCCCTCATGGTTCTCATGACTCCTCCTTGGAGCGCTGGACGAGGTTGCCGCTCTTACCTCGTCGAGAGTTGTTCCCTCTCATCACTTCGGCAGTCTAGATGCATTGACCGACATCGGTATCTTGGCTGCCGGCGCCGTGGCCTTGGGGGGCTGTGCCCTACCTCTGGCGGGAGCACTACCTTTTGTAGTACCGCCTGGGGCTCCCTTGGCCTGTGGAGTACTCCTCGGAGCTGGGACGGGGGTGGTCTTCACTGCGAGCCCAGCAGCTGCACTAGTGGATGGACCATCTCCGTGGAAGGGTTCTGCACGTTGGACGTCGCTGCTCTTATCCTTAGGAGCGGGGCTCTTCAGGATAAGCCTGATCCGGCCAAAGCCGTACCAGATCTTACCGCCGTTATTGGTAAACGACTGCAGCGACGCCTGATCCACCATAATGGCGTGGTGCATCATCTCACCTTGTGTGGTCCGCTGCACTACCCTCCACTGGGTGGTGTCGAGAAAATTCTGCTTACCAACATAAGTCAGAACCTCCTCGTTCGACAACTCCAAGCTGTTGGCGAAGTAGCCTCGCAGAAGGCTGGCCCGGGGGAACTGGCCCTCCTCCAACAGCTCCACGTCAAGTGAACTGTTAGTCTTGATAAGGCTAAAGTTACACCTGACCCACTCGGCTGCCTTGTCGTCATGGCAGACGAGCAAAAGCCACCCAGTTCTCGGAACACATCCCTCGAACTGTGGCTTTAGACCGACTGTCTCCGTAGAGAAAGTGGTCTTTAAAATCGCGGCCTTGAGCGCAGCCATCTGCTCCGCTGTCAAAGCCAACGACCTGTCAGTCAAAATGAAGCCGAGCTTGACACCGCTTGCCATCCGACTGTAGGATGGTGCTGTCGGCTCTGAATGAGCACTCTTCGGCTTCTTTGACAAGCCCGACTCTGGGGTCGTGTCAAAAGACCTGTCTCGCTTAGCCAGTGCTTCAGCGGGACGGGGAGCTTTTGCCGCCTGGAGAGCCTCTGGGGAGATGCTGTTAGAGTGACATCAAACTCATTTTCTATAATTGAAATATCCATATGATTCCCACGAGTGAACGGGAAGGAAGGTCACCCGCGGCAAAGCCCGTGTACCGCGGGAAGTCCACAAATAAAACTGGAGGGGGACAGGTATCCAGAGTCCGCATATTAGCGGCCACGAATCCCTTGGCATATGCTGTTCCACCTTGGATTGGGGAATTTAATGAAGAGTTATCTTCTCTTAGCCCGACTACCATTAGTCAGCACCCTTGGTCGAGACATGACCAACACAAGGGTCTGTTTCCAGCCGCCCTCGCTCGGAGAGTATAGTCGCACTTCCGACAGTGTGAGCAGATACCGCGCGTACTACCTGCGTAGTTACACGTGATTCCCCTTGCTCACCTGTCGGCTGACGACCTAACAACAATACGTCGAGTTATTTCTAATGCTCCACATTTGAGAAGATTAAAAATTAAAAAGAAACCACCTCTGAACTCTATTCGGAAGTCGCAACGTCTTGGTTTTTGTCGCGCACATGTGACTTGGAAAACAGAGTGGCATCGTGAAATCTTTTTCGGACGAAAAAAAAATTAATTTGGAAGGCCCCGATGGCTATAGTTATTATTTTCATGATCTTCGAAAAGAAACACATCATTTAGATAAGTTGCACAGCAGAGTTGGAGGTGTTATGGTATGGGGCGCCATTTCATACTATGGCTGCGAGTTGAAATTTTTATCAACCAAAATGAATGCGTTGTCTTACAATGGTGTACTAAGACCGGCCTTTCCTTACTTTCATAACCTTTTTGGACGTCTGCCGTGGGTTTATCAACATGATAATGCTCCCATGCATACAGCCCGTGTTGTAAAAACGTTTATAGAAAGTCAAAATGTGGAATTACTTAACTGGCCACCCTACTCCCCGGATTTAAATATCATCGAAAATGCTTGGGGGTGGTTAACACGCAAGGTGTATGGATCAGGACGGCAGTTTTCAAGTGTTCCTGAACTAATAGACGCCATCAAGTTGGCTTGGAGCTCGATTTCGCTAGAATATTTGGGAAAATTGTATGCATCCCTTCCAAACCGGATGTGTGAAGTCTTGGAGCAAAATGGTGGCTCAACACACTACTGAAAACTTGATTTTTTTTGCTTAAATTAATGCTATTTCACATAGTTCATTAAAATTTTGCTTTAATTTCAAGTTTGAGCTCTCAAAAATCATTTTTTGTTTAAGTGTCCTATTCAAGTGGCGCAAGAATTTACGCCCGAATCTTGATTGCTTTTCTTTAGTTATAACTTTTAAGTACTTCAACTTTTGCAATCATTTGGGCGTTTTGGTCAAAAAAACAACAATAGAATAAGGATTAATTTAAAAAAAATATTAGGTCGCTAGCACGTTTGGTTGCAGAGTAATGGTCGATCTAAAACAGAATTAAAGGGTGTCCTATTCAAGTGGCGAGGAGTGTATATCCCACATTTTAGCAGCTAGAGTCACCAAATTTGGGGGCAACATAGCCGATGACATTCCCCAAAAAACTGCATCAAAAGTTTGGAAGCCACGCCCACCTATTCCGAACCCACCCCTTCCAATTATAGACTAAAATGCCTGTATCTTCTACAGTTTTGAAGCTATAGTCACCAAAATTGACATGAAGGTAGATGCTGACATCTGACACAGATATGCGTCAAAACATTGAATGCCTCGCCTCCAAACAACGGGACATGCCCACCGCCCTAAAAAAAACAGGAAGGCATGTATCTTCGCCAGTTTTTAAGCTAGAGTCACCAAATTTGGTATGAACATTGGTAGAAACATCCTTAACAGGTGTGCATACAAATTTTGGATGCCACGCCCACTTATACCGCCCACCGCTATATCTCTCTCAGTTTTTGAGCTAGGCTCTTCAAATTTGGTGTGAACATTGTTAGTGACATCCGTAACAGATCTGCATCAATGTTTTGGATGCCACGCCCACTTATACCGCTCACCTCTATATATTTGTCGGTTTTTGCGCTAGAGTCTTCAAACTTGGTAGGGGGATAGAAAGTGCCTTCCGGCACAGATAAATGTCATGCCTACCCTTTTTGCCTGATTTTTATACCCAAAACCCTCATATTATACTATTTGCACTAAGAATACTTAACACAGCTATTTAAACTGGTACATTTTCACAATTTTAAAATTCAAGCTTTTTTGCTATCGATCACATGTGTATATCGGAAGCCAGAAATGCTAACGATAATTTGAAACACACTTGTTCTGCTTTTGGTGTAGGGGAGCCTAGGTTTCAAGTTAAAAGTCTCTGAGCAGACAGACAGACCGACATATAGACATGGCTGTATCGACTATGTATACTTTATGGGGTCGGAGATGCTTCCTTCTGTGTGTTACATACATTTGCAGAAAACCATAATACCCTTATTTACACATTTAATGGGCTTAGGGTATAACGAGTAAGAAGGCTCTGGTCGAGAAATCCCAACTAGGAAATACCCTTAACCCAACACGTGTATGCCCAACATGAGCAAACTTCAAATCGCGATTTTGATCAACTTTTTCTAAATGTTCGTAATTTCACCCATAGTTTAAAACCTCGTTTTCACAATTTAGAAATTCAAGGTTTTTTTGGTTATCGATCACATGTGTATCAGAGACCGGCAGCGGTGTATCGCAACTACTAGTACACCGCACAAACACATGGTATTTTGTGTACACGAGTAAAAAAACGACTCATCATTTTTTGATGCGGTGTTTTTTTTACTTGTCATTTTTTGACGCGGTGTTTTATTTACTCATCATTTTTTGATGCGGTGCTAAAAATGAGCGTCACATATTGCACTGGTATATTTTTGACTATGTGTTCGGCCACCGCGTAAGTGCAAAACAACCTCTAAATCTGATGAGTTTTTTGTTTTACGCAGCGAATACGCACGACTCATCTTTTCATGTACCTGTTTTTGTTCTCTTCGTTTTGCGGACAACTAGGGTACAAAAATAGATTTACAACAACAAAGCGTGGGCTCGCTCATTGTGTACATTCCTAAACGGTGTAAGAATTACGGAGTAAATTTGATGTGTGCGAGACTGACGCTTCAAAAAAGTACCCGGTGTATTTATGAGTGTATCTTTTACCACCGCGTATTTTTTTGCTACGCACTCAGATACATGCGGTGTCTTAAACACCGCAACTGCGGTTTGACGCGGTGTTTTTACCACCGCAACCACTTTGATGCGGTGTTAGTCCCACTGCAGTGCACTACCACCGCATTTTGAACGAGTACACTAGTAGTGCTGAAATCAGGCACCACTGCAGGTCACTGATGTGTATATCGGAAACCAGAAGTGTTATCAATAATTTGAAACAAACCTGTTCTTCTCATGGAGAGTTTCAAGTTGGAATTGTCTAGCTCTTATATTCTCTGAGATCGTCGCTTTTATACGGACGGACAGACAGACAGACAGTCGGACATGGCTATATCGACTCGGCTGTTGATGCTGATCAATAATAAACATATTTAGTTTATGGGGTCACAGATGCTTTCTTCTGTCTGTTACATACATTTGCACAAAACCATTATACCTTTATTTACCCATTTTATGGGTTAAGGGTATAATAACAACACCCGTAGCAGAATCAACAAAAACAACAACATCAACAACAAGAAAAAACAACGGCGCCAGCAGTAGCAGCAACGTTATTTAATACAGAATAAATTTGAAATGTAAGTGCAATTTTCTTACAGTCTTGCACCAAACTATTTTTTTTTTTTTTTGTGTTTGAAAAAAATTGCACAAATCCAATATACTATGATACCTTTGGTATCAAAGTATAAAAATACACCCCATCTCCGTTGCAAAATCTTTGTAAGACTGTGTAATTAGTAAAGGTTTAAGAAACATGAATTAATAGAATTATAATATCGAATTTAACTGAAATTTCAAATAAGTCGATGGTGCGCACCTAATGCTTAAAAGCTACATGATATGAATTCAAGATGTAATAATTTAACGATACGAATAAGAGATAAAACTAGGCATGTAATAGTTAATCGATACGAAAAGACAACCTCTCCCATACCTAATGAGAATATAGTAGTAAAAAACTTGGAAACCGACTCGGTCGAACCAGCAGCACTTGGCTTTATTTCGAGATTGTGTGTTATTGAAAATTTTTTGACGCACATCAAAAGTTTGTACTACTTTTATATGTTATTTATAAATTTATATATTTCAATTATATAATATATATTCATGTGGACGCAAAAATAACAAATTATGAATTCTCTTTTCAATACACCATTCCCTTACTCTTGTTACCCCTCCCTCCCATAATCGAATGGAGCAAACTTACAATTTTTTTACTGTTTGGATTACTTTCAGGTCGCTGTCATTAAAATCAGCTGCTACAATTTTACAAAAAAGGGGTTGTTCATTGACCGACGTTGGCTCGCAATCGGATGAACCAATGAGTACACATCACTGTGGCAGCTCAAATTTAAAGCAAGCCGTCGTAAAGCTTCGTAAATTACCATCTGTTTTGACACTCGCAAAGCAGGCTAACACAAAAGTCAAATCGAAATCCACAACAAAGTTTGATTTTAACTCGACTGCAGTTGTACGAATTAAGCGGTTGTGGAATCATCTGCCATGTGAAAACTCAGGGAAAAACTTGCTAACCAATGGCATTGTCAAAAATACAAAACGAATGCGCTTTCAAACTAAGATTCTTACACTCGATGACGAGGATTAGGTAATGCCCATTAATAATTACTGATCTCCATTGTTAATCTTTCTATTAGAGAACGCAATCAGTAAATTTAAGTATAAATGTAACGCAAATCGTTTCAGCACTAATAAAACATATTCGTACGTATATCATAACTAAAGCCAAAATAACGTACTCTTCTTTAAGGTTCAACAGGCATTCCTCATTTTACTTATTGTTGTAATTATATTCAAAGGACTAAAGTCACGACCAGCGGCTTTTTTAACCAATAGCCAGTTAAAAACGACGTTACTCAGAGAAGTGTATTTGGACCAGTTTTGTACCCCTGCTTTTACAGCCGATATTCCTATTTAAAAGTTTTCAATATGACACAATTGGGCATAGCGACATATCTCCGACGACATATCTCCGCCCGGTACATTTTCCCGGCGGAATTATGTCGCTTTTTTTCTGGAGGACTTATGTCGTTTGAAAGCGTCATATCTCCGCTCGGAGATATGTCGCTTTAAAACGACATATCTCCGCCGTTTAACAAACGACATATCTCCGCGCGGAGCTATGACGTTTTGTGACGACATATCTCCGCCATTTAACAAACGACATATCTCCGCGCGGAGCTATGTCGCTTTTAAAACGCATATCTCCGCAGAAAAGGAACAACTTATCTGGGTGTGCAATAACGCCCGATAGTGTGATCTGCTCCGGAACATAGCAAACGTGAGCCACTGCTTTTACGTCATTAGGAAGTTTAAAATGCCGTAAAAACTTTCAAACGCCGTAAAGCAGTGGCTCACGCCACTGCTATTGGCACTATTGGCTATGTTCCGGAGCGATCCACTATCGGGCGTTATTGCACACCCAGATAAGTTGTTTTTATTTCTGCGGAGATATGTCGCTTTTAAACGACATATCTCCGCCGAACTAAGAACGACATATCTCCGCGCGGAGATATGTCGTTTAAACGACATATCTCCGCCGAACTAAGGCGACATATCTCCGAGCGGAGATATGACTTTTAAACGACATAGTTCCGCGCGGAAATATGTCGCTTTGAAACGACATATCTCCGCGCGGAGATATGACGTTTGTGGAACGGCGGAGATATGTCGTCGGAGATATGTCGCTACCCCACACAATTGCTGATGAATAATGAACATTTGAAAAAATTTCATTAAAATCGGTAAAGAAACACCGGAGATATCGCAGTTTGAAATTTGGTCATGTTGGTCACTGGAAGAATACACACAAATAACTGTACGCGTTACGTATAGGGGTATGTCCTAGTCGGGATTTCTCGACTTGTCTTACTTGTTTTTTTTCTTGTTTTCTTGTTTTATTTTTAATTTTTATACTTTGATACCAAAGGTATCATAGTATATTGGGTTTGTGCAATGTCCGTCATGGTGTCTGTCCGTCCGTCCGTCTGTCCGTATGAACGCAACTTTTTTCGACACCCTTTAAGCTAGAGCCTTGCAACTTAGCAAATATCTTGGTACAGGTCTTCGTCAGACAAAGTGTTAAATCTAGGGCTCTACGACCTCAGGGGGCCTGGGAAATCGATAACAAGTCGATACACCTCGAAGTGCAAATCGATAAAACACATATATATCCCACATTTTAGTAGATAGAGTCACCAAATTTGATGGCAAGATAGCTGGTGACATTCCTCAAAAAACTGCATCAAAAGTTTGGATGCCACGCCCACCTGTTCCGCCCCCAGCCCCCCTCAAATTATAAACAAAAATGCCTGTATCTTCTACAGTTTTCAAGCTATAGCCATCAAAATTAGCATAAAGGTAGATGCTAACATCTGACACAGATATGCATCAAAACTTTGGATGCCACGCCCCCAAACGACGGGCCACGCCCCACCGCCCTAAAAAAAACCGGAATGCCCGTATCTTCGCCAGTTTTAAGGATAGAGTCACCAAATTTGATGGCAAGATAGCTGGTGACATTCCTCAAAAAATTGCATCAAAAGTTTGGATGCCACGCCCAGCTTTTCCGCCTCCAGCCCCCTCCAATTATAAACAAAAATGCCTGTATCTTCTACAGTTTTCAAGCTATTGCCTCCAAAATTGACATGAAGGTAGATGTTGACATCTGACAAAGTTATGCATCAAAACATTGGATGCCAAGCCCCCAAACAACGGGACATGCCCCACCGCCCTAAAAAAAAACGGAAGGCATGTATCTTTGTCAGTTTTTAAGCTAGAGTCAACAAATATGGTATGAACATTGGTAGTGACATACGTAACAGATCTGCATCAATGTTTTGGATGCCACGCCCACTTATACCGCCCACCTCTATATCTTTCTTAGTTTTTGGGCTAGAGTCACCAAATTTGGAATGAACATTGGTTGTAACATCCGAAACAGGTGTGCATAAAATTGTTTATGCCACGCCCACTTATACCGCCCACCTCTATATCTTTGTCGGTTTTTGCGCTAGAGTCTTCAAACTTGGTAGGAGGATACAAAGTGCCATCCGCCACAGATAAATGTCATGCCTACCCCTTCTGCCTGATTTTTATACCCAAAGCCCTCATATATTACTATTTGCACTAGGAATCCTTAAAACAGCTATGTAAACTGGTATCAAAGTATATCGCAGTCGGTTGCGTCCGACTGCAACGTTTTTACTTGTTATTTTTGTAGTTATGTTTGTTTATTATTCAATAGGTTTTTTTTTTTCTCTCTTCGGGCACTTAACACACAAAACAAAAGAAAAAAGGTAAATTGCTCGGGTTCGTGTTTACTTATATGTAGGTTATTAACGCTGATCCACTTGTTTTCACAGATATTCAATTAAAGTTAACTGCGCTGGGTTCAAGAAGAAGATCCGCGCACATGCCCACGTTCATCAGGTTGGGTTTAATATACGACTACGATCGAACTGCATTTGCTGCCTCTTAACAATCGTTTACCTATTCCCAGTAGCGTAGCTGCAGCTCATAAGCCGCTTGTAATTGTGCCTATTAGCAAATATGTTTTTGTTTCTAGGCTAGGTTCTGATACCAACTCAGGACATTTTAATGCCTATCTTAAAAGTAATATCGACTCCCCGTTGATTGTTGTTAAAAAGTTTAAATTTAAAAACGCTCGTAACATATCTTCGTTCAAATTGAGTGTGCCACCTGAACTTTTCTCGACAATTTTCTCTGAAAAGTTTTGGCTGCCGAATATTCTCGTGAAGGAGTATGTGAACAGGCGAAATAGCAATAACACTAACAGTAATAGTAGTGCCCTGTCTATTAGTACCCCACTTCTACGTCTTTAATAAAAAACTACCTTAAGTAATTAGTCTGCCTATAAAAATGTAAGAGTCCTTAACAATTAACTTTCCAAACTTTACTTTAATAGCCTATCCTTTGATTCACAAATAGTTGCGCTTACTGAAACCTGGTTAAAATCTTATATCTATATATATAAAATAGTTTGTCCTGACTGACTGACCCATTCCACTTCTGCCGTTTATACAAGCGATCGCCAGCGAGCTTACAAAAACAAAACACATGCGCTGTGTATGTGTCTCCGTTATTCTCTTTTCTTCTTTGTGCCTTTGACAATTGATTTACGACCCCAGTACCGTTTGTTGTTGTAAGTGTTGTTATTGGGCTCGCAGTGCTTCTTTTTGTTGGTATCATTGATTTAAAACAAATCAATTAAAACATAGCTTTGTGCGCCTAGAAGAGTTTTGCACACCAGAATATGTTACGGGGGTGGTTTTATCTACATACTTGCTAATTATCGAATTCAAACAAAACTTAACACACAAACACAAATACCTATTGCCATTGTTGTTTTGATATAATTTTCGATCTGACATTTGTAACTTTGGTTGGTGTTGCAAATGCACATTGTATGTACATACATACATACACATTTATGTACGCACACTTAACTTCTTTTGTACATACATACATATATATAACAAAAAATGCAAGTGCAAATATATGTATAAATAATGCAAAATAGAAAGATATGAACATATGTACATACATTCAATTTGTATTTGTTTTTTATATCGAGCCATTTGCGCGAAAGTAATTAATCTTGAACATCTTTGTATAGTGGTAGATTTGCTTACTTGCTGCTTATCTAACTCAGACGTTACGACGTACCACACAAACATTGTTGATATACAATTTCGAACAAGCAAGCAAATCACATACATATGTAAGTTTGTATGTGTTTGTAACATATGGTGGTTTTGGGTATAAAAAGGCAGGCAGAAGGGGTAGGCGTGACATTCAAATTTGTGATGCATATCTGTGGCGGATGGCACCTTCTATCTCCCTATCAAGTTTGGAGACTTTAGCGCAAAAACTGGGCGGTATAATTGGGCGTGGCATCCAATATTGCACATTTGATACGGATGTCACTAACAATGTTTCAAAGTTTGGTGACTCTAGCGCAAAAACTGGGAAAGATATAGACATTTCAGATTTTACGAGGTGGATGGAAAAGGTGGGCGTGGCATATAAAACTTTGATGTGGATCTGTTAAGGATTTCACTAACAATGTTTCTACCAAATTAAATGACTCTAGCCCAAAAACTGAAAAAAAATATAGAGTTTTCAGATTTTAGAAGGTGGGCGGTATCAGTGGGGGCGTGGCATCCAAAGTTTTGATGCATATCTTTGTAAGACTTCAGCATCTACCTTCCCATCAAATTTCGTGAGTATGGCTTTAAAACTGTGGGAAATACAGTCATTTTCGATTATAACTGAAGGGGGGCTGGCGGCGGAAGAGGTGGGCGTGGAATCAAACTTTCAAAGCAGTTTTTGAGGAATGTCATCGGCTATCTTGCCCACAAATTTGGTGACTCTTGCTGCTAAAATGTAATATATATATATACTAGAAAACCCGGCGAACTTCGTTACGCCACCTCGTTTTTTTAAACATTTCGTTTGGGGATTAAAAGATGAAGAATGAAATTTATGAAAAGCAATATTTTTATTTCATTAAGTAACAGCAAGAAGTGTAAAGACAGAACTTAAGCGAAGAAAGCCAAAATATAATAAGAGAAAATGCCCGGTTGAGTACGTGAAGATCATTGGCATCATACAATCGCTTGGCATTCCAATATGATCCCACTGCGAACTACAGTGATAATGACAATTTAGATAATGGACCAATGACGACTGTATGTCGATATTGCAATGCTCTAAAGTTCAAAAGAGAAACGGTGGGATTGTGCTGCGCAAGTGGAAAAGTCAAACTGGATCCATTACTTACACCGCAACACCCACTGAAAGCATTGTTCGATGGAAGTGATCCCGATTCCAACCATTTTCTTCAACACATCCTTGAATACAATAACTGCTTTCGCATGACTTTATTTGAGCTAAAATCATTCGAGAAGGCGGCTTAATGTCGACTTTCAAAGTAAAACGCATACAACCAATTATCATCTGTGTATACACTTGTTGCTGGCTTGCATGTCTTGTGCGGCGGCCGATCTTCGCACGTCGTCCTCTAGGCATTTTAGACTATGGACAGACTGGCAAATTAACCTCAAATGCACAATCCACATAGTTTACACAGATCAACTTACCACCTTCAAGACAAATGGTTGCTGTTGAAATTTAATAAAAGTTTGCACAATTAACGTGTTTCCAATTGAACTGTTAACAAACGAATAACTTTAACCTCGAAACTGAACAGATTACAATTAGAAGCTGTCAAACAATGTAACGACATGTAATCGAATGGTTACTTGATTAGGGATTTTTGTTAAGGGTGTAAAAAACTTTTTCGGTTTTCCTGCATTCCTGTTGAACATTTTCCTGAATTTGGTTTGCCATAAACCTCACGGACCCCGAGAAATTTTCAACGAATACAAAACCGTGGAAATCGGTTCTTGCGTTCTGGAGTTATATCGTCAGAAAAAATTCAAACTTATTTTTATATATATAGATATGTTTCATCGTTTTGCACATTGAGGTATCGATTTGTTATCGATTTCCCTGGCCCCTGAGGTCGTAGAGCTAAATTTAACACTTTTTCTGACAAAGGTATGTACCAAGATATTTGCAAAGTTGCAAAGCTCTAGCTTTAAGGATATTAAAAAAAGTTGAGCTCAAACGGACGGGCGGGCGGACGGACGGACAAACACCTTGACGGACATTGCATAAACCCAATATAATATGATACCTTTGGTATCAAAGTAAAATGACGCGTCTGATTCTCAACCTCAATGGTGGCGTGAAAAAGAGAATATTAAATACTTTGCTAATATGTTGTTAAACAATAACTCATTTTTTTTTTTATATATTTTGCTAAATCATTGTAAAAACTATTGGCGCATCGAAGCAAGCGGGGCCCTTACTAGTTTCTAATAACTCTTTTATTCTTAATAAATATAACTTGTACAGGTGTGATTGCACAACCCGTAAGGGTGGTGGGGCTCTTATCGCTGTTGATTCCTGCATTTCCTCTGAACAAATTCAATCCAATGATCTTCCGGATACAGAGTTTGTATGTGTTAAAGTATCTTATGGTAGTTTTTTTTTTTTTTTATTGCTGGTTTTATTTTTTGTATCTTTCCTTATAATAAGGAAACTAACAAAAAGTTTGCAAATCTTACAAGTATTTCTTAGTTAACTATTTGTTGTTGTACAAATAGTTGGTGGCCGCGTACCTCAACTCATCGCTGGGTCGGAAATGTCATTACGACGAAGACGGGATCGGCTGCTTGAGTTTGAGAGTCCTCTAGCAAGATAGTTTGGGTGCGATGACAGCTTGCCAAGGTAATTTTTCTTGCAGTCCGAGATTACTTTCTTGATTGGTGGGACGTTTAAGTCGTTTTGAATGTTTTCGTTGCGAACGTACCACGGTGCCCCGGTGATAGCTCTCAGGATCTTTGACTGGGCTCTGTGGACGATGTCGATGTTACTGCTGCACGCATTACCCCATAGCTGGCATCCATAGGTCCAGATTGGTTTAAGAACAGAGTTGTAGAGCAGGACCTTGTAGTCAAGGCTTAGCGGGGAGCGAGCGTTGATAAGCCAGTGGAGGCTATTGGCTTTTAGTTTTAGTTGTGCTCTCTTGGCTTCAATGTGCCTGCGCCAAGTAAGCCTTCTGTCCAGGTGTACTCCTAGGTACGTTACTTCGTTTGCTTTCGGGAGTGGAGTATTATTTAGCGTAAGTGGTGGACAATCTTTCTTGTTAAGGGTGAAAGTTACATGTTTACATTTTTGTTCGTTAACTTTAATTCGCCAGTCGGATAGCCATTTTTCCACGTTAACCATATGACGAGCGAGTTGCGATGTTGCTTGCAGTGGACATCTAGATCGGCTAAGAATAGCTGTATCGTCAGCAAAGGTTGAAGTTGTAAGTCCCCTGCATGTAGGAATGTCTGCTGTGTAGAGAACGTAGAGTGTTGGCCCAAGTACGCTTCCCTGAGGAACGCCGGCTTCAATACGGTGTTCGCTTGATGTTGCAGTGTTGCATCTTACTGCAAACTTCCTGTCGTAGAGGTACGACTTTTAGAGTTTATGTGTGTTTGCTGGAAGCGTTGATTTGATCTTATACATCAGCCCTTCCAACCAGACTCTGTCAAACGCCTGAGCCACATCCAGAAAAATTGCAGTACAGTATTCTCGATTTTCAAACGCGCCTCGAATTTCTGAAGTTATGCGATTGACCTGTTCAATAGTTCCGTGGTTTTGGCGAAATCCGAATTGGTGCGACGGGATTATGTTGTGAAGGTTCAGAAATTGATTAATCCGAGTCATCAAGCATTTTTCGAAGAATTTTGATAGACACGATAAAAGGCTTATAGGTCTATACGACGAGGGGACTGTTTGATCCTTTCCCAGCTTTGGTATCATTATGATGACAGACTTTTTCCATCTTTCTGGGAAATGCCCGAGTCGTGTGATCGCATTGAATAACTGGCAGATAACACAGACGGCACAATAGGGAAGCTCAATAATCATCTTTGGTGTTATTAGGTCTTGACCCGGAGATTTTTTGGGGCTTAGTTCCTGATTAATAACTCTTGCGACTTCGTTCGGGCGAAATTCAATGGGCTCATGTTGTAAGTGGGTGTCGTTTAATACAGTCGGTAGAGCGAACGATTTTGTAGCAGGGTTCGGTTGGAAAACTTTTTGCAGGTGAACAGCAAACGTGTTGGCTCTTTCTTCATCGCTTCGGGCCCAGCCGCCAGCTTGGTTTCTTAGGGGCATCTCTGCTTTTGTCGGTTGGCTGAGAGTTGGGTAAGCTTTCCACAGTGAGTTTTTCGAGCTAGATGTTGATAATTGCTCAATGTATCGGCGCTGGGCATGTTCTTCTTCAAGTGCTAACGCTTTGGTAAGATATTGCCACTCCCGTCTTAGTCGCCGCTTATCAAGAACGAGCTGTTCAATTTGGTGATTTGTTTTCATTTGGCTGGGTGCTGCAATTTTCGCTTTCGGTGTTGACATACGAGCTGCTTCGACGAAGACTGACTCAAGTTTGTTTGCAACAGAATCAATATTAGCCTCCACTTTCAGATGCGGATTAAGTTGGATGTGTGAGCTAACATATTTCTTGTATCTTAGCCAGTTAGTTTTTTGTGATGTCAGCTTACCCGGGCGATTTGCAAACTCTGGGTGTCGTTGAAGTTAAATTAGTACAGGCGAGTGGTCAGACGATAGCTCTGAAAGACATTCGGCGCTTATAAGGTTGCGCGGAATATTTTTGGAGACTGCAAAATCAATTAAGTCGGGCAGTTTCTTGGGGACCGTGTTGGTGTGCCAGGAGAGACGTGGCTGAGCCTGTTCTTTGGTTTTATAATTGCGTTGTACAGCTGCTTTCCTCTTGGAGTCACAAGACGAGATCCCCAGTGAGTGTGCTTGGCATTATAGTCCCCTGCTGCTATAAAGTGTTCTCCTAATGAGTTGAAAAATTCCATGAATTGGTCTTCAGATATGGAGTATCGCGGTGGGCAGTAGATGGCAGAAAGTGCAAGTTGGTTACCACTATCCAGATGTATTTTTAAGGATGTGGCCTGTAGATAGTTTTTAGCAAACTTTGTGGAAGTGGTGCTTCAGCCGGCTTCTTATCAAGATACCAGTCCCGCCGTGCGCCTTGCCATCGGGATGGTTGGTTCCGTAGAATGAGTATCCGGTTATGGTAAAATTATACTTATTTGTAAGGTGTGTTTCGGAAAGTAGCATAATGTCAATGTGGTTGTCGAGTAGAAATTGAGCTAATTCAAGTTTATGCTGTGAAACGCCATTGGCATTCCACGTTAATATACGTAGCGAGGCCATTGATTATTTCGATTGTAGTGATACAAGCAACTGTACCAAAGTATTTGGATTTTGTAGTAAATTTTGCATAGTTTCTTGCATAAATGACATGAACTGTGATAAACTCTGCTGCATATTACATATCATTGATTCAAAGTTGCTTAGTGGCGGTTCCTGCGGCTTGTTGTCTCGTTCGTCGTTGAGTTCTACATGTTTTGCTTGTGAGCCTGGATAAATAGCAGTAGGCATCAGTCCAGATCTTAAGGCGCTTGCATAGGTTGCGTTTTTTATAACAAGTGCGGGACCAAAAGATGACCTGGCAGCAGTCGAAAAGAAGACGTCAGGGTTGGACTTTGATGGAATGTATGATGGCGGTGCGTTTTGAGGGCGTGCTGTGTTTACGCGTTGATGGATGCGAGACTTAAGCTCCTTGTAGATTGGGCAGCCTCTGTAGTTAGCTGTGTGGTTGCCTCCGCAGTTGCTGCACTTTTTTTTGCTGGAGTCATCTTTGCTTGCTGGGCAGCTCGACGAGTCATGAAGATCGGCGCAAACCACACATACAGGGCGCAGCTTGCAGTAAGACCTTGTGTGACCATATTCTTGGCCATTCATGCATTGTACCGGGCCGTTACGTTTGTGTGGCTCTTCAACGGTGATTCTGCGGTGCAATAGGAACTGAAGCTTGTAAATGAGGTGCACCTCATTTTTTTCATAATCAGAGCCTGAGGCTCAAGCTCAATTTTAAAGAGTGGTTGTGGCTGCCTGGTTTTGTTTTGAATATTTAGAACTGATTTAACGGAGAATCCTTTCTCATGTAGCGCTTGTTTAATTTCATCCGTCGTAACATCAGGCTCGATGCCTTTCAATACAACTTGCAGGCCCTTGCTGCTTTTAAGCTGGTACGTGTAAAAGTTTTTTTGTTTTCTGTTAAGTAGGCCGTCAACTTTCTAAAACTGTCTTCAGTTTTTGTCTGCACTTTAATCTCATGGATACTACCCCTCATTAGGGGGATGATGTGGAAATTGTCATTGGCAACGAGCTTTACAACATTGTTAACGAAAGAGCTAGAGCTTTTTTCACGTATGAATATCGGGGGAGGCTTTTGCTTTTTTTTGTCAACATTATCTTCAGGTATTGGTATTTTTTGGTGCTTCGCCTATATTAGCGCGAGTAATTTTTGGTTTGTTTGTAGCTTGGTGGGGGCTTAATTTACGCTTGATCTGTATGTAGCGGTCCATACCTGTCTGTATAGCCGGCTTCTCATTTGCGTTGTCTGCGGATTGTTCTGCTGACGGTGCAGCAGTTGTTGCGTTTGCTGAGCGGGCGGTCGGCACAGGTGAAGTTGTTGGTTCAGTGACAGTTACGTCAGATGTCAGAAGAGACGGAGAGCATGATCGTACTCTTTCGCGTTCTACGTGCAAGAGTTCGTTGCTCGCGTTTGGAGTTATTGACCGCGCGAGTTACCTCCGCCAACCTCGCCCCCCAAACCTATCCTCCAGCAAAGCCTCCGCGTATTGCCTAACTACAGGGCTATACACGGAGACTGCTGACCAAACACAAAACGCTACAAAACAACACTTTGTTGTCGTCTACAGCAGAACGCCTACGCGGCGGATTCCGATCAGCGACTTCTAGTGAACCACTTCACCGCAGACAATGTTGCAACTTGCTGAGTTGCAAAGAGGATGCAGATATAGGCCACGCTTACACATACACTCACACCCCTTATTGTAAACACTTAGCTTTAAGATATATATATTCCGTTATTCAAGAATAAACAGCTCAGTCCTATTTTGACAACCAAACAAGCACGACACTGAATATATTTATCTCAGGGATCATAACTCCTATCTCAGGGATCATAACTGGCGCAGCCGCAGCAACGAACCTTTAACCAGCCGCAGCAACGAATCATAACCATGCAGATTACAACATTAATAATACTCTAGTAAGTTAAAAATTAAGAAAACATGTACATAAGTGAAACACAGTGAATGATGAAACATGAAACAGAAATAGTAAAATTAAACAAGACATATCGCAAAAGGAAACTAAAAGCATTATTATCGGTTAAAATAAAATAAAAAATATATAAGTGCACATATAAAAACAAATAAGTTTAACAATAAATCGCAATATGTCTAAGGGCGATCTTGTTTGTGACATGTTCGAGTTGGCGTTCTTTTTGTTCAGTACGAACACAAGAATACGTCAGCAACCAAACAGGCCTTAACACAATAATATGTTCGAGTTAGATGCTCAACGATCTTGTTCAGGGCGAACATAACCGTTCGACATCAAACACCAACGAACCCAACACATGCAGGCATGCACATGCACAGAATACCAAACACATAACACACATAAAAGAGTGCAACACGTCTGATGTTCAGTGCGAACACAAACTTGTAACGCAACTCAAAAAGATGTTCAAGTTCGATGTTCGACGATCATTGTTCAGGGCGAACATAACCGTTCGACATCAAACACCAACGAACCCAACACATGCAGGCATGCACATGCACAGAATACCAAACACATAACACACATAAAAGAGTGAAACACGACGTCTGATGTTCAGTGCGAACACAAACTTGCAGCGCAACTCAAAAAGATGTTCAGGTTCGATGTTCGACGATCATTGTTCAGGGCACATGAACATGAACGTTCGACATCGAACATCAATGAACCAAACATATATACGTACATATTCAAAAGTGAAGCAAACGGTTCGAGGTTCAGGGCGAACACGAACTTATTAGCCAAACATACACTAACAGACACATCAAATAACACATTCGTGAAAACACAATAAAATTTTTTTTTTTTTTTAAAATGCAGTCTAAGCATGTAACCGATAATATAATAAAAAAAATATATACTAAAGTTCAATAATTTTATAGAACCACCCGATGAATTGTAACTGCAGTGCGCAGCAACCATTTACAGGGAATCCCGTATTTTAAAGTCAAAACAAGTACATTATAGTACGCAAGTATGACATACATTTATATTCATTTACACATTCGCAAACAAATTTTAACAAAAAAATTAATTTCAGAAATTCTGTTTCATCGCTCACAAGTGAAGCCTTATACAACACACAAACAAAAATATAAGTACACTTATTAATATTTAAACTATATTAACTAATATTAAGACAACACACATAAACACATTTTAAATTAAAAACTTAATAGTATACAAACTGAAAGTACACACAAGCTTGCACTATCTATTTTAAAGATCATTAATGTCTAAAATCACAGATAAAATTTTTTCTAAAACAAGAGCTAGAACAGCTGCTAGCCTTAATCAATTTGATACAATAACTGAAGAACAGTGTGCACAAGTACAGTTAAGAATGCCCTCTGAAAATTCAAGCATGGAATCTGCTAGCAGTTCCCCACCCCCACAATCTCTTAATACCAGCAATAGCATTGATATTTTTAGTACCTTACGCGTTCCAGACGCTATCCGTATGTTACCAACCTATGATGGTAACCCTAACACACTAAATAACTTTATCGACAATGTCGAGGAAATTCTCTTAGCCATCAGAGGCACAGATCAAACCCCCAAGGCTCAATGCTCTTGAGAATAATTCGTAACAAAATAGAAGGGAGAGCGAATATCATGCTCAATGAGACAGGAACAGCCTTAAACTGGGATGAAATTAAGACCACCCTACTATTTCACTGTGCAGACAGACGGGACGAGCAAACATTGTTGACCGCATTACACGGCTTAGTTCTAAAACGACTCTCCATACAGAAACTGTATGAAGAAGTCACTGCTATTAGAACTGCTCTATACCGCCTGGCCGACACAAAAGAATCAGATCATGTTTTCATTAGAGCCAAAAACAACTCCATGCAGAAACCTGCATGAATATCTTCTTAACTGGCCTTGCCGGCCCCTTGGGTGCTAATATTCGGTGTATGAAACCAGCAAATTTGTACGACGCCTACCACTGGGCACTTAGAGAAAGGGACATGTACATGCTAGACAAACAACGTAGACAAAACAGCGATAATCGCTACGGGAATCAATCACAACGACCCTATAATCCCTCACAGAATAACAACAGACAGAGTAACTACCAGAAGACTCAACAGAACAGTAACTACCAAGGTTATAACCAACAGAACAACAACCAACAACGAAACAACCAGCAGAACAGCTACCAAAAAAATCACTATAATAAAAACAAAGGACAAGGAGAACAGACGAAATAAACTAACTCCCAGGTTTTCGCATCAGGTTGTGGAAGACAATGGACCGACAGTAATAACAAAAAGAGACAAAAATTCACAAATCAAAGATTAAGAAACGAGTTAAAAACAAAACTAAAAATTGACCTAATTGATTCCAACTAACTACAAGAAAAATCAACATTTTTTTGTTACACTTTACACCAAGCACCTTATACAATATAAATAACGACAATTCCCATAAATTTTCCAGCTTGGGCTACTCGTCCACACAAAAATCGAGGTCCAATATCCCACACCGAATACCCCATTTGCTAAAATAGATTTAGGGGAGGCAAAAATTATAAAATCGTTCAAACTCTAGCCCATATAATCGATCTTAACGATTATATCAACAACTTACAAAAGATCGAAGAAAACATTCAAATGATTGAAAACATTCAATTCTCTAAAGAAACTGTCAACGTACTTAAACTTAAAATAAAACAAGTCTATCAGCGCATTCATGCACTTATCCCAAAAATAGGCAAAACGCGGTCTAATAAACGGCCTAGGAAGCCTGATCAAAACGATCACAGGCAATATGGATGCATCAGATGCACAACAAATAAATAATAAATTCAATGACATTAAGGAAAATCAAAACTATGTAACAAACAATATTAACAAACAAGTGTTAATAAATAATGAAATTATTAATAGATTTAAAAATATAACGGATCATATTAACAAAGAACAGGACGTTATAAACATATTCTTTAACAATTATAAGCAAGACGTTTTTAATAAATTAAGCCAGAACATAATGAAATTCATGTGCTACAATACATAAACAGAATAACGTATAATATCGATATATTAAGTACTCATGTCAACAATATTGCAGAAAGCCTATTATTGGCCAAATTGAAAATTATACCCAAATTTATTTTAACTCACCAAGAGTTAGAAATCATAAAACAAATATTAAACAAACAACAAGTTATAATAGAGTCTGAAGGCATGCTTACAGACTTATAAATCTAGAGGTGTACAGCAAAGAAAACAAAATAATTTTTAATGTTCAAATTCCAATTTTCGAGCACAATAAATTCACATTAACTCATATTGTTCCACTTCCAATAAATAATACACAATTCATAGAAATTCCTAAGTATATATTGTACAACCAAAACTTAGATATAAGACACACTAAAGAATGCCCAAAATACATAATACATTCATTTGTCAAAAGACGATGAAAGTAGTAAGCCCATTAATGTCGAATGTATCCGAAACATACTGAGCGGAATAAACGCCAAGTGCGCCACCCAAATACTTACCGATGAAGAAAATATCTTCGAAGCTGAAAGAGGAAAAATATTCCTGATTAACGTAAAAATACAATTATTCAACCGTCATGTGACAAACCAATTACAATTAATCAAACAGCAATTTTAATAACAGAAAATTGCAAAGTAATGATAAATAATATCACGTACGATGATTCTACTTTAGAAATCGTCGAAAAGTTCAGATATCAATTCCCAAAATACAAAGTATCGTCATTAATACAACAACTAAATTAAATTTACAACATTTAAAGCTAGAAAACTTAAGGAATTTTAAAGAAATATTTGATGTACGAGAAACCACAACCACACACTTCATCTCCACATACGTATGGCTGGGACTCGTAACCTTGACCGCCACAATGGCAATCCTCATCAAAAGGAAAATCATCATCCTGGCACCTCCTGAACCGATGCAACAACGCTTCTTTCCGGCCATTCCTTCATTTTGGCCGTCTCTTCACACTAGGGGGAGGAGTTACCTCCGCCAACCTCGCCCCCAAACCTATCCTCCAGCAAGCCTCCGCGTATTGCCTAACTACAGGGCTATACACGGAGACTGCTGACCAAACACAAAACGCTACAAAACAACACTTTGTTGTCGTCTACAGCAGAACGCCTACGCGGCGGATTCCGATCAGCGACTTCTAGTGAACCACTTCACCGCAGACAATGTTGCAACTTGCTGAGTTGCAAGAGGATGCAGATATAGGCCACGCTTCACATACACTCACACCCCTTATTGTAAACACTTAGCTTTAAGATATATATATTCCGTTATTCAAGAATAAACAGCTCAGTCCTATTTTGACAACCAAACAAGCACGACACTGAATATATTTATCTCAGGGATCATAACTCCTATCTCAGGGATCATAACTCGCGCGGTCAGATTTCGTTGATAGTACGGACGGTGACGGGGAGCACGAATGTTCAAAGTCGCCCAGTGAGGGTAAGACTTCCCTTGGTCGCTCGCTCTCCATATCTTGGGAGACCACAGCGATGTACTTGTTGTTCCGTTGTACAGAGAGCCGGCGTTCGTCTTGCTTGCGCTGCGCCACAGAGCGAATGCTACGTTGGCTCATTTTATTGAGCGGGGTAACGTTTATGGTTTTTTATTTCTTTGATTTTATTTATGAGTGATTGGTTTAAGTTTTAACTAAAAATGATTAGATATATGTATATATATATGTAAAAATATATATATTTTTTTAATAGATGTGTGTATTTTCACTGCACAAAGCGTCTTTCCGCGTTAATTTTAATTTTTTTTATTTATTAATTTACTGTTTTAGCGTTTATAGCCGGAGCACAAAGAAAACACGTCTGCATGCGACGAGTGTCACTACTACTCCTGAGGTAGTCGTTCACATTTTTTTTAACTGTTCCTACATTATGTAGTTGGGGCTATCGCAAGCGATATACTTAATTGTAGAGGTAGAATGTTAGACTTAGTATTTGTTTCTGATGTTGATTGTTGTAACGCAAATGAAGTACACCCTTTAGTGCAGCCGGAAGACTCTTTAGACCCACTTTAGAAGTTTCTCTTGAAATACTTAACCCTAACTCTAATACTGTTTCTACAAAATCACATTGTTTTCGTAAGACGTACTTCCCAAAATAAAATCAGCTTCTGCATGCTACTAATTAATCTAACCTGCAGTGATTTAAAAACTGCCATCGCCATATTTTATGGGACCTTGAATTCGTATTTGGACAGTTGTGTTCCCTAGTGTCGCTCATCAAGCGATAACAAACCACCTTGGTACATTTGAATTATCAAAACTGAAGAATGCAAAAACAAGATTTTATAAAAGATTCAGAAAATCGGGAACTACTATTGACTTATATAATAGCAGTCTAACTTTCTTTCTGTTAACACATCCTGTTTTAATAACTATCTTAATAAATGTAGAATAAATTTCTCCTGCTAAACAGTTTTTTAAATTTGTTAACTCTAAACGTAAATCCTCCTGCATGCCATTCTCAAGTGTTTCCTGCTAAGTGACCTTAATCTGATCAAACCAGGCTTCTCGTCTGGTTTTGATGGAGTGTCCGGTTGTGTATTGCGCAGATACACTGTGCAAACCTTTACTTAAATTATTCAATTTGTCTGTTGAATTTTCAGTTTTCCCCGATACTTATTTGCTCTCAATTGCAACACTCATGTAGTGCAATTATGTCGCCTTATCAACATGGTTTTTTAAAGCGTAGATTTACTACCACCAACCTTCTAGAATTTACATCGCTTGTTATTAAAAGGTTTCAGAGCAAAATGCAAACTGATGTCATTACACCTATTTTAGTAAGGCATTTGATTCTGTTAGTCATCCAATTTTGCTTCATAAATTAAACATTATTGGGCACCCAACCAACCTCCTTTCATGCTCAGAACTTGCTTGATGGCGTACCACTCGGTCGCGTATTAGAAATGAAGGATTTGGGCAATATTCTTGAACCAAAATTAAAGTTTGATTTTCATATATCGGGCATGGTTAATAAAGCCATCACTGTACTAAGGAGTTTTAACTGGGTTTTCGGAGTTGATTTGCCTTCGTATTCAAGTAGACTTCTATTAATAAACCTTCCTTCTCGTTTAAACCGTAAAACTATGCATGGAGTGTTATTTGTTACGAATCTGCTTAATGGTGAAATCGACTCACCCATTCTATTAAATCGAACAAACTTAACTGTCCGTATTAGATCTTCTCGTAACTAAGTACCCATTAACCTTAATCGATGCTCTACCAACTATCTAATAAGATATTTTTACATGTTTCCTTTGAAGCATCCATGCCTTTACTAAAAAGATCCATACTGCTTTACTTATCTAGTCAAAGTCACTAACCACTAATCTTATGATCTGATTGGGTTTTTCTGGGTTTTCCCCAATCCTTGCAACAAATGTTGGATCACTAAATTTCTGTTCAATTTTCCAAAATATTTTAATTTTTTATACTATTTCATTTCATTTAGCATACAGATTTATATTTAAATACTAGCTTACCCAGCCTCGCGTTGCAGTGGCTTCTTTTTGTTCAAGGTCCTGAGGTTAGATTTTTTCGGTTGCATTTGACTAAAATTGATCATTTAAAGCCATAATTACCGCTGATATCGAAAGTTTTTCTTTTTTTGTATTATTATTTTTATTTTATTTTTTTGGCGTTGTTACCTCAGAACTTGCGATTTTGATGATTGAATTGAAAACTGGTGCTTCCAGTCCATTTTTTTTTTGGTCCAGTTCTGACAATGGCTTAATAGACATAGCTCTTTAATTTGAGATTATATTGGAATGCCAAGCGATTATATAATGCTAATGATCTTCGTGTACTCACGCGTTGTATCAATCGGGCATTTAGTCTTTCTTCGCTTAAGTCCTGTGTATACACTTCTTGCCGGCTTGCAAGTCGTGTGCGGTGGCCGATGTTCGCACGTCGTCCTCAAGGTATTTTAGACTTAGACAGACTGGTGAATTTTACCTCAAATGCACAATCCACATAATTAACACAGCTCTATTCTTTATTGTGCATTTCGATCATTTCGTGCATCTTGTGATTCAGCTTGATGCGACATGTTCACACGCACATTGGCATTATCTTGCTGGATTTGGTGTTGTTCTTTTGGCTCTTGCATTTCGTATTCTTGAAGATCTACGTATTTCTTGCAGGCATTTTAAAATTTATTTTATTTTAGTTGCTGGCGTAGCAACGCGCGCCGGATAACTAAATAATTTCATTTATACGTTGAATAGAATTATGTGCGTTTTACACATTATTTTGGAGATCCTGCAGTTGAGGTGTTTATCCACCTTTGTGCTGCCGAGTACCATGCCTTTGTTTCCAAGTATGAGTGTAGCTTTTACAAGGAGATCGGAATTTCTGCCATATGGCAGTTGAGTCCCGTTGCTCCCTGTTTTATTGCCTTCGAAACCCTGATGGCTAGAAATCCAATAGTGGCGCATGTTTTTAAGCATGCTGAGTGCATCTAGTGCTTCCCTGCTCGCCAGGACATCTCGGGATCTTATGAAGTGCGAATGTTAGCCTTTTTTTTTAGCTGCCTGGCTGTCAACGAATATCTCCGCCTGGAATATACTGCAGTGATCTGGTAGTTTGTAGGACAGGCTCATGGGCGGTTCGGCGCAGTACACTGCTGGGTTTTTTCCAGTCGTTTTAGGTATGTAGATTTCTCTGTGGCTTTCCACCATACCAGTATTCCGTAGAGTAGAATGGGGCGCAAAATTGAGATCAAATTCCAGTGTGTTAGTCTTGGCGAGAGTCCCCAAGTACTACCCAACATCTTTTGCGATGTGTAGAGTGCGATGGTGGCTTTCTTCACCCTTTCTTCTACATTGAGCTTCCAGCTCAGCTTGCTGTCCAATACTTTTCCCAGATATTTGATACTCTCATTTGGTATCAGCGGTTTATCGTTTATTTTGGGAGGCGTCCAGCTTGGTACCTTGTATCTCTTGGAAAGAGAATGAGGTCGGTCTTGTCCGCGTTGATACTTAGACCGGCTTCCGTTGCCCATGCTGGTATCTCTTTTAGTGTGTTTTCCATGACATGGCATTTGCCCATTATAATTATGCTTAAGTCGTCCGCATAGGCAGTTATCTTTGGTGCTTTCCGTTTGAATTTCTTTAGAAGGTCGTTTACCACCAAGTTCCACAGTAGGGGAGATAGCACTTCTCCTTGGGGAGTGCCACATTTTGCTTCCCTGATAGTAGTTGTGGCTCCCCATGCCGCTAGTATTTTTCTGGTGCTCAGTAGATTTTGAACCCAGGATTGGACTACTTCTGTTGGGTCCACAATTCTTAGGCTGTGCATAATTAATTCCGTCGACACGGTATTAAATGCGCCTGAGATGTCTAGAAATGCGCCTAGGGCGTATTCTTTATGGTTGCTACAAGGGAGTATAGCGCTGTTTCCACCGATTTACCCTTTGTGTACTCGTGTTGATTGCGTTCTAGAGACATCGCTGTATTCTCTCAGATGTGGAGGTCTATCAGTTTCTCTAGCGTATTTAAAAGGAATGAGGTAAGGCAAATGGGTCTGTAGTCTTTAGGCAGGACGTGGCAGCATTTTCCCGCTTTTGGCAGAAAAATTATCCGTGCTGTCCTCCAGGCCACCGAGTCTTTTGACTACTCGGTCTTTTTTCTTGAAGTTATGAATCCGTTCTTTGTATTCGTTCCATACAAGCTCTCCATTAGCTTGTTTCGCTAGCTTAAAGAGTTCTAGTACATCGGGGGCTTGTGTCTCTCCTTATCTTGGGATGGCTTACACGTTTTATGATAGGCCGTCACTAAATTTTTGTTGAGTGTCTCCAAGGACTAATTCTAACTTATCTAGTGAGGCTATTTTAGGTGGTCGTGAAGGGTTTCTTTCAACCTTTTTTCCAAACTGCTCCCAGTATGTGTTTCGCGCGTTCCGGTACACTTTCATTTGCACCGTTCTTTCAAAGTTAACTCGGAGTTGAATGTACCTGTGGTCTGAGAAGGAGTGTCTGCTAAGGATTCTCCAATCTTTAACCACGGTAGTTGTTACCGACGCGAGGTTTAAATCTATAACGTTAGAAGAAGTAGGACCAACCATATGTTGGTTCTTCCCCCTCGTTCGCAATCTTGAGATTAGTTTGTTGGACAAAATCAATCAGTGACTTACTTCTATCGTTGATATCTCTGCTTCTCCATACTGTATGGTGTGCGTTGCCATCCACTCCAATAGCCTCACTATCTGCTTTTGTGGCTCGGTCTCCATCACTAGTCGAGTAAGTTCTTGAGGGCGTCGGCGATATGCGCCATGTAGCATGATGCCATCAGAATTGGCTTTTCCTTGCTACCTTGTAATGCTTTTACCGTGAGATTGTCAGTGCTGTAATAAGACCATTAGTAAGCATAGATACCCTTTCGTACTAGGATCGCAATCCTTGCTCTACTCACTGTTGTTGGATAGAATGCGTTGTAGTTCGGGTGTCTTAGATCAGAAACCTTGTTTCTTGACGCTATCCAAGGTTCCTGGATAACTGACTTATGTAAGCTGACCTGGATGACCCCCAGCTCAATCGCTGGCTGTAGTGTCCTCCACGAATGCGACATCCACTACGGTGATGTCTGCATGATGTCCTCGTCGTCCTCGATCTCCAGGCTCTTGGTGGCGTGGGTGACCTCCGCTAGGTCCCTCTCCACGCTAGGTCCCTTTCCACTTCACCAGTCGCCAGCGTGTTCTCGTTCTTATCGTCTGGATGGCGTTTTGAGATGCAGGTACAGCAGCGCCTCCACCTTCTACCACTGTTCGGGCTTCATTGTGCCATTTGGGTAGCATCGGTCGGTTTTGCCCGCGACACTGGCTTTTTGCACGGACGCTGGCCAGCTGCTTTAGCGGTTTCAGAGTAGCGCTGGCGTTTGACGGCCAGTTGCTCCTCCATCTTCTTGGCAAAACCGGCGTTCTCAGTCGCCATGTTTCCCTTTTTCTCGAAGTGAGACTTTGGCCCTCATGCCCTCCTTTGAGCTTTTAAGCCCGACCCTACTAGTGATACTGGTACTCTTAGGGCCAGAAGGGCATGGGTCCTACACTTCTGACGTAAGAGACCCTACATGTGAGTCGCAGTCCGAGTCTCCAAGGACTGCGGGATCGCGCCACATTTTGGGTTTGATGTTAGTAGTAAAGGGCTTGGCAGTAGCTTTGCAACCGTCCTGGCCGGCTTCAACCAGTACGGAGGGGCTGCTGGCGACACGCAAAGAGACTTTCTCCCCTCCGTGTTAGCACCCTTTCCACCAACGTTTGGGTTGACATCCCAACCCGTGTTTTACGTTCCGTCATATCCATGTGATTTTTATGTCTGGGAAGTCCCCATAGCATTTTAGCCTTTCTGGTAAGGACCTCAAACCGTAGTTTGCTCTTTGCTCTCGCAGTGCCAAATCCTTTGAGTGGCAAAAAGCTCACCTTAGCTAAGCATCTTAGTACCGCTTTACAGGTGAGTAGATATGTGGTACCTTCGTTTGTTTCGGGGCAGGGTGACATCCGTTGCATTGGACCCCTCGCCATCGCAGTGCCGAAGCCTTTAAGTGGTTTGGGGCTCCCCTCCGCCAGTCATCCTTGCCTTACATAGGTTCGCTCCACACCGTCGTAGTGCCGAGGCCTTTGAGTGGTGTAGAGCTCCCCTTAGATAGGCAGTGATGCCTGTTGACTCAACTCAACGCACACTCGCATCGCCGAAGCCTTTGAGTGGTTTGCGGATCGCCTCGGCCGGACGCCGCACTGCCCTTCTGCAAGGCAAATGGCACCACTTACCCCTCGTTTTTTTTGAGGTAGCATGATGCCCATTGCCCAGCCGGCACCCTCGTGGAGGGTTCAGTTGAGGGTTTTCGCCAGCATTTTGGATATAAATAGACATTTAAATTTAGAAAGATTAATACCATTAATACATTAAACAGTTAACCATTGCACAATAGAATACATTTATTTATTTGGCTAATAGGTCGACTCACATACATTTGAAGATCATCGGCACACATATGGACTTCACATTTAGACAGGACACTTGGCAGATCATTAAAATAGATTGAAAAGAGTAGCGGCCCCAAAATCTAACCTTGCGGGACACCACATGGTACTGTTAGTAAACTTGACTGTTTGTTATGGGTTACTACGGCTTGTTTTCTATTACTTAAGTAAGAGGACATTAGTGTGAAAGGAGTTTGCTTGAAATTGTACAGCTTACTTAGCTATGTCAATAGAACTTCGTGGTTTTCAGTGTCAAAAGCTTTACTACAGTCAAGTAGAGTAAGCAGCGTAGCGTCACTGTTATCCAATTTAGCTCGAATATCCTCTACTATTGTTAAAATAAAGCTAGTTTTCATTTATAAATGTATTAATTTGATTTGCCATAATCTTTTCAAATACTTTTGATAGAAAAGGCAGTATTGCGATCCGACTGAAATTGTAGTTGATTGCATATTATAGGCTATAAATATGAAATCATGTTTTGAAAATGCTGGTACGGACAGTTGATCATAGAGTACAATGTTATCAATTTTATTTACAAATATTACGTCTAGTATGGTGGTGAGCCACTGCTTCTACAGCGTTTGAAAGTTTTTACGGCATTTTAAACTCACCGTCGGCGATCTTATGTCGTTTTCTTCTCGGCGATCTTATGTCGTTTCAAAACGACATAATCTCGCGAGATATTATGACGTGTTGAAAACGGCGAGTTTATGTAATCTGCTCCGGAACATAGCAAACAGTGCCTTAGTTCTTCTACAGCGTTTGAAAGTTTTTACGGCATTTTAAACTCACCGTCGGCGATCTTATGTCGTTTTCTTCTCGGCGATCTTATGTCGTTTCAAAACGACATAATCTCGCGAGATATTATGACGTGTTGAAAACGGCGAGTTTATGTAATCTGCTCCGGAACATAGCAAACAGTGCCTTGTGGCGTGAGCCACTGCTTCTACGGCGTTTGAAAGTTTGGTAAATCTGTCGAACCAGGGCGTCCCCCACCATAATATCCCATGGGCTACCATATATAAGTGATAAAAAACATTTAAAAAAAAATTTGGAGCACTTTTGGGCTGCAGCCCCACTTGTGCATATTTACCAAAATATATAAATTAGTTAAGTTTAACAACATATTAGCAAAGTATTTAATATTCTCTTTTTCACTCCGCCATTGAAGTTAAGAATCAGACGCGTCATTTTAATTTGGTACTAAAGGTATCATATTATATTGGGTTTATGCAATGTCCGTCATGGTGACTGTCCGTCCGTCCGCCCGCCCGTCCGTTTGAACGCAACTTTTTTCAACACTCTTAAAGCTAGAGCTTTGCAACTTTGCAAATATCTTGGTACATGTCTTCGTCAGACAAAGTGTTAAATTTGGCTCTACGACCTTAGGGGCCTGGAAAATCGATAACAAATCGATAGCTCGATGTGCAAATCGATGAAACACATATATATATATCATATTTTAGCAGCTAGAGTCACCAAAATTGTGGGCAAGATAGCTGATGAGATTCCTCAAAAACTGCATCGAAAGTTTGGATGCCACGTCCGCCTCTTCCGCCCCCGGCCCCCCCCCCCTCCCCCACCTACAGTTATAATCGAAAATGACTGTATTTCCCACAGCTTTAAAGCTATGCTTACGAAATTTGATGGGATGGTAGATGCTGAAGTCTTACAAAGATATGCATCAAAACTTTGGATGCCACGCCCCCAATGACACCGCCCACTTCCTTAAATCTGAAAACTCTATATCTTTTTCAGTTTTTGGGCAAGAGTCACCAAACTTGGAAACATTGTTAGTGACATCCGTTACAAATGTGCAATATTGGATGCCACGCCCACTTATACCGCCCACCTAAATATCTTTCTCAGTTTTTGCGCTAGAGTCTCCAAACTTGATAGGGGGACAGAAGGTGCCATCCGCCACAGATATGCATCACAAATGTAAATGTCACGCCTACCCCTTCTGCCTGCCTATTTATACCCAAAACCCCCATAGATAAGCACGCTCCATAACATAAGTGTATGGGAGGTGCCCCAAGGAGATATCGGATCGGGTCCAAATTTTGCATCCATAATTTTTTTACACGCCTCCATGTCCTGACTAAGTTTCGTAATAATTGATTAATTTTAAAGCATAGCTCTAATACAAAAGTTGAGAAAAAAAAGGACTTAAGTGCTTAGGAGGTACTCGAAGGAGTGGTCCAAATTAAAAATCCTTTCTTAGTGCTCACTTTCAACCTGAATGGAATATTTGGTGAAAATTTCAGCCTTCTAGCTCTTTTCGTTTAGGCTGTGGGTCTCTCAACAATCAGTCAGGACAAACTCTTTTATATATATAGATAAGCACGCTGCATAACATTAGTGTATGGGAGGTGCCTCAAGGAGTTGTCGAATTGGGTCCAAATTTTGCATCCATAATTTTTTTACACCCTTCCATGTCCTGACTAAGTTTCGTAATAATTGATTAATTTTAAAGCATAGCTCTAATACAAAAGTTGAGAAAAAAAAGGACTTAAGTGCTTAGGAGGTACTCGAAGAAGTGGTCCAAGTTAAAAATCCTTTCTTAGTGCTCACTTTCAACCTGAATGGAATATTTGGTGAAAATTTCAGCCTTCTAGCTCTTTTCGTTTAGGCTGTGGGTCTCTCAACAATCAGTCAGTCAGGACAAACTCTTTTATATATATAGATGTACAAAAGAATGTTAAATGTACGTACATACATGTGTATGTATATACATATGTGCATTTGCAACACCAACCAAAGTTACAAAAGTCAGCTCGAAAATTATATCAAAACAGCAATGGCAATAGGTATTTGTGTTTGTGTGTTAAGTTTTGTTTGATAATTAGCAAGTATGTAGATAAAACCACTCGCATAACATATTCTGGTGTACAAAACCAAGTTGTGTTTTAATTGATTTGTTTTAAATCAATGATACCAACAAAAAGAAGCATTGCGAGCCCAACAACAACACTTACAACAACAACAAACGGTACTTGGGTCGTAAATCAATTGTCAAAGGCACAAAGAAGAAAAGAGAATAACGGAAACACATACACAGCGCATGTGTTTTGTTTTTGTAAGCTCGCTGGCGATCGCTTGTATAAACGGCAGAACTGGAATGGGTCATGAGTTTTGTTTTTGTAAACTCGGCCGCGATAGCTTGTGCGCAGACGGCAGTAGTTGAATGGGTCATGTGTTTTGTTTTTGTAAACTCGGTCGCGTTCAAACTCACAGCTTGTGCGACAATGAGGCGCCAGAGTGGTGGAATGAGGTAAAGTGATAAACGCCGGACATGGATTTGTATGGGAGGTACTCGAAGGAGTTGTCCAAATTAAAAATCCTTTCTTAGTGCTCACTTTCAACCTGAATGGAATATTATTTGAAAGTTTCAGCCTTCTAGCTCTTATCGTTTAGGCTGTGGGTCTCTCAACAATCAGTCAGTCAGTCAGTCAGGACAAACTATTTTATATATATAGATAAATTAACTGCCTAAGTAAACATTTAACATTAACATTTACATTTAGGGCTTTTTGAAACAAATATTTCTACACCCCCAGCATGACTAACACGATCTGACCGATACAAATTATACCCATCACATTTAATAGACGAATCACGTAACTCTGGGACAAACCACGTATCAGAACACAAACAACATCAATATTCGCATTTACAAGCATATAACGAAACTCATCCATCTTTTTTGGTAAGCTCTGACCATTTTCAAATATGGCACATCTTAAACCTTCTCTTTGATTAGCATGAACCCTAACCATCGCTCTACTGTTCGACATGGTATTGCTTAAGTTGAAGCACATTTAAATTGGACAAAAGATTTAACCAGTTGCGCACCATACTTAAAAATAATAAGATAATTAAAAAGCACACATGAACATTAAAAACTATTATTAAGAGAGCTGAATAGTATGGAACATTTAAGATAACAAACTTATAAATTATACTTAGGTTAGGTTAGGCTAGAGCGGTAGTGGGGGGAAAAGACCCCTCACGCACGTAGGCCAGAATTGGCCCGTTGTGGTGCCGCGTTTGGACCGCGTCCAAAAACCGTCTACCCAGACGCAGAGTGCATAACACCGCTTTCGTGATCCCAGCCCGAGGCTCTTATAAAATACAGAATATTTTTCGGGCTTATATCCGCTACTTGGGAGAGGTCCGTTAGAAAAAAGTAGCCGAGGTGGCGATTTCTGGTCTTGCAGAGTGCCGGACAGTCGCAGAAAAGGTGGGAAACCGTTTCTTCCTCCTCCTCGTCTCGACAGCTTCTGCAGAAGTCATTGAAAGGGGCTAGAAGTCCCGCTGCGTGAGTCCCTACTAGCCAATGTCCCGTAATTGCCCTTATTACAGCAGCACAGCCTAATCTGTTTAAGTTGATAAGGCCAGAAGAACGCATTTTACAGCGCGTTGGCCAGGTTTGCCTAGCAATCCTAGCCGTTGCATTATTGAGTTGCCACCTTTTATCAGCTTCGAGCTCAAAATGTGAACGAACTCTTAGCTTGCAGCTGGCCATGGGAATACCCATGCCCTCCTTGTCTGTGAGGAGAGGCATAGTAGTTCCATGCCTTGCCAGCTCGTCCGCCTTACAATTGCCCTCGATGCCCTCATGTCCGGGCACCCAAATTAGGTAAAGCTCGAACTGCTCAGCCATCTCTTGAAGAGATTTGCGACAGTTTGTGACGGATATCGAGTTTGATGATATCGAATGTAGGGCTTTGATAGCCGCCTGGCTATCAGAGAAAATTCATATGTTTTCTGCTGAGCACTCTCTTTCGGCGAGGCATAGGAGTGCCTCCTGTATTGCAGTGGTTTCGGCTTGGAAGACACTGCAATGGTCAGGGAGGCTAAAAAATTTATTTATGGATAGCTCTTTGCAAAAGACGCCTTCCCCAACCCGGTCGTCTAACTTAGAGCCATCAGTGAACATTTTAATAGAGTTTGTAGGCCCTGGCGTGCCTAAGCACCAGTTGTCCCTTGGGGGGATAATTACTTTAAAAGTAGTTCTAGGGAATTCCTGAGGACAGCAGTAGTCCGTGTTTGAGGGGATAACTGAGTTTTCCACAAGGATATTGGAGTGACCGTAGGTCATTTCAGGCCACTGATTTGTTTCTCTCATGCGTAGGTCGGTGAGAGTTGCTCATACTTAGGAGGACAGCATTACATTTAACATTTAAGAGAATAAACTCGCAGCATACAGTTCTTGTTTCATCGGTTGCAGCGGTGTTGACGTTATCAGCCAAAAGCAAAGCGAGCTTTTGTGCAATCTCAACGCATATGGCTTCATTGCTGTCGTGAAGCTCCACGTGGACAAGAAAGAGTCGGCAGAACACTGCAGTCAGCTGTTTTTGCCTCTTCATCTTCAATGCTTCTTTAAAAATATCATAGTTGTCTTTTTCAAGTTGTTTACTTATTCAAATAGGCACTTCACCACGTGCTTAAAGCCCATTAGCTGCAGATCAAGTGGCTTTTTAGTTGATCGCCGGTACGAACGCCGCACGCAGTAGTGCAATTTTGTCGGCAAGGCACTCAAAATGTTAAATAATAATAGGGTCAGCGACTGATCTAGTTGTTGCTGTTTTTTTTAACCCTTAACATGTCGCGCAGTCTGGGCGCCGGTGTGACTCCTAACGAAAAACACATTTTGTTCTACCATCGGAACTTGATGGACCCGCCGGAGTGTTTATAGCATCTTGCTCTAGCTTTTGAACGCGTTAAGGCAAGCTCTGCAGTAAGCATTGTAAGTATGCGCTCCTCGCATTCGGTCACCTTCGCAGCAGTCACAGCTGCTTGCTGATCGAAGCGTTCATTAATTAGCTGGAGAAGTGAAGCGCTATCAGAGCGCTTGCCGGTTTTTAGCTCGCCAGCATAGTTCTCGCGTTGATGTTTTGAGATAGGAGCCATGGCGTAAGCAATTTTACAAATTTTGTGCTTGACTATGACCAGACTCTTGCCAGTTTTTGGAATTAAATTAATAACTCCAAAACGGTTCGGTCAATTGTCAAAAAGTTTGTTGAGTGGGTACATGTATGACGTTTGGGATCGATTTTGACTTTGCTTCAAATTTTCGATAACATTTCTGGTTTCCGATATACACATGTCATCGATAACAAAAAAATCTTGAATCTCAAAATTGTGAAAGTGGGGTTTGAATCTTCGGATAAAATAATGGTAAATCTGCAGAACCAGGGCTGCAGCCCAAAAGTGCTCCAAATTTTTTTTTTTAATGTTTTTTATTACTAATATATGGTAGCCCATGGGATATTATGGTGGGGGACGCCCTGGTTCGACAGATTTACCAAACTTTCAAACGCCGTAGAAGCAGTGGCTCACGCCACTGCTAAGGCACTGTTTGCTATGTTCCGGAGCAGATCACACAAACTCGCCGTTTCTTGTTCCGCCGGAATTATCCAGGTCACACCACGCGTCTGGTGAACCAGGGCTGCAGCTTAAAATGCACTGAATTTTTTTTCTAACGTTTTTTATCACTCAAGGAAGGTGTCAAATGCAAAATGATGGTGGAGGACATCCTCGACCACCATAAAAAACACCATGAAAATTATAAAACTGAAAATCATAACTAAGACTGATATGAATCGAGAATGGACACACACACGCAACCCAAACACACACAACCCAAACACACCGAAAAACAATGGAATATTGCAAGAGGCATAGCGACATAATCTCGCCGCCACAATCTCACCGTTTTCAACACGTCATAATATCGCGCGAGACTATGTCGTTTTGAAACGACATAAGATCGCCGAGAAGAAAACGACTTAAGATCGCCGACGGCGAGTTTAATGTCGTTTTGAAAACGGCGAGTTTATGCAATCTGCTCCGGAACATAGGAAACAGTGACTTAGCAGTGGCGTGAGCCACTGCTTTTACGGCGTTTGAAGTTTTTTACTGCATTTTAAACTCGCCGTCGGCGATTTTAAGTCTTTTTGTGTGTGTGTGTCGAGTGACATGGCACTACTTACTCATCACCTCTACTGTAATATCTACTGTAATGTAATAAAGTAATATTTTTCTTTATGGCGAATTTTTTATTTTTTTTATGGGGTTTTATCCCCCATCATAATATCCCATGGGCTACCATATATTAGTGGTAAAAAATATTTAAAAACAAATTTGGAGCACTTTTGGGCTGCAGACCTGCTTCTGCAGATTTACCAAAATAATGAACATTTAAAAAAATTTGATCTAAATCGGTTCAGAAACACCGAAGATATCGCAGTTTGAAGTTTGGTTATATTGGTCACTGAGTTAATACACATAAGTAACTGTAAGCGTTAAGTATCGGGTTAAGGGTATGTCCTAGTCGGGATTTCTCGACTAGAGTCTTCTTATTTGTTTATTTTAGACTGGGGGTCTTCGGTGAGCAGAGCAAACCGATTATCCTCCAGGCTAGGTACCCCGGGAGGCATAATGTTCGTTGTTCAGTGTAAGTGCAGAGTGAGCAAAGAAACAGAAAATGAGATAAGCAAAATCGAATTAACTGTACTGGTAAAAACAGATAAGAGATTAGCGCGATCGACTGGCACGTCTGCACTACTTGAGTGATAGCCGATGACTGCATACACATCATATTTAATTGTATTAGTGGCAATTGTTTCACCATTTATTGGCCTGCCTCAACTGTAATGACTTTGGCAATTTATAACCAAGTTAAGAAAATTAACTCTGTTTTCGTCTCTTTTATCTATTGGTATAAGGAGGCACCTTCATATCCGGTTTAGAATAAACATTCACGCAAATCAGAAATTCCTCATAGAAAGACTATCCTTATTTTGTAATGGAAACGGAGCAGTTTAGGAAAATCATATAGTTGGTCGCAGTGCCTACCTCTTTTTAGAGAATCCTTTTTATTATTATGTCGTTATTGACCTTACAAATTGACTACTTTGCATTAGAAAACTTTGATGTACGTTGCATGTTGTTACAACTTACAAATTTGCTTGACCAAACAATGCATTTCTACATAGAAATAGAGCGCAGCAAAAAGGAATCGATCATAAGCTAAAAACGAATACAGCATTACTCGCAGATTGTGTCTAGCTTATGTGTCGCCGCCTTAATAATTTGATTTCCAAAGCGCGTACAGAGGAGCCACTTATGTACGTACATTAACATAACTTGATTATATAGAACATAGGTTATCTTCTTGTTAATCTACCACTACATGATTGTTTTTAAAATTTGTCTTGTGTTTTATATGTTCAAGTTTAAATTGTCTTGCGTGTCCAGACGGTGTACGAGCGCCGGAAAAAAAAATTATACGCCATACTCTATGCAAAACGCAATGGCAGGTTTAGGGGATGGTGGAAACTCCCAAGCTGACTTCTATGGATTGTGAAAACGTTTTAATGGTTTTTAGGTCTGTTTATGTATCTTTTACTGAGGATTCCGCAATCTACATTTTAGGTTATGTGAATGTGCAACCGACTGCGATATACTCTAATACCAGTTTTCAGATCTGTGCGTGAAACCAGTTATAAATGGAGTTTTTGGGTACAAGGCAGGCAAATGGATTATGGTTCAGATCTGTGGCGGATGGCACCTTTTGTCCCCCTACCAAGTTTGGTGACTCTAGTCCAAAAACGAAGAGAGAGATACGAGCTAAAAGATTGTAAGAGGTGGGCGTGGCATCCAAAACTTTGATGCAGATCTAACAATATTCCAATCAAATTTGGTGACTAGTGCAAAAACTGAAAAAGATATGGAGTTCTAAGAATTTTAGAGGTCGGCGGTTTAGGTGGGCGTGGCATCTAATTCTAGATCATCAGAAGATGGTGAATTCTGACTCCCTACTAAATGTTGTGACACTGGCTTAAAAACTGGCGAAGATACATGCATTCCCGTTTTTGAAGGCAGTGGGGCGTAGTGCGTAGTTTGGCGGTGTGGCAAAATTATGATGCAGATCTGTGGCGGATGTCAGTATCTACATTCCTACCAAATTTGGTGGCTATAGCATAAAAACTGTAAAAAGTACATACAAACTTTTAATGGAGTTTTTTGGGGAATGCTACAAGCTATTTTGCCGCCAAATTCGGTGACTCCACCTGCTAAAATGTGATATTAATACGTGTTTTATCGATTTGCATGATTGTTATATCTTTGGTATCAGAGTATAAAAAGAAAATGAAGCTACACAATTTTTATACGTTGATACCAAAGGTTTCATAGTCTATTGGGTTTCTGCAATGTCCGTCATGGTGTCTGTCAGTCCGTCCGTCTGTCCGTATGAACCATACCTGTTAAATTGCGATTACAATTACTAATCAATTAAATTACTTTTGAAAAGTAGTCGTAGTGACTATATAGTTCGCTAGTAGAAATTTATGATTATATAATGATTACGATTACAAAAAATCAAAAATAATCTGAAACTATCACAAATTATCAAAATAATTAAAAATAATCAGAAATAATCAAATTGATTATTTTTGATTATTTTTATTATTTTGATTATTTTTGATTATTTTTGACTATTTGTGACTATTTTTGACCAATTGTGACTATGTTTCACTAAAAAAATAAACAAATTATTCCAACAACAAAGTTTAATACATAAAAATTTAGAAATCCAGTACCGATCACAAGACCAACGCGGGCGCTGTCAAGTCTGAAGCCGCCTTTTTGGATTTGGGACCAAGAGCTCGACTCACACGTACGACGCAGCTTACATCGATTCGCTCAATTCTATGAATATATTCATAATGCGTGTGATTTATAAACCACGTGTAATAATTTTAGAAATCACGCTCCGATCATGTGTATTTGTTGTTGCGCGCTCTGGAAGTCAATTAAAAAGCTTAATATCCCTACCTCCTTCGCACGCACTAAATCAAAGCTACGCCTAGCTAAGAGGTTGCAGTTAAGGGAATTTAATTGCTTCAATGCACACAAACACGCGTGAATCTGCATCATAAATCAGCAATTGATATTTCAAAAAAAAAAAAAAAAGTTTTGTGGGGATGGATAAAGTTTAAACATTTAAATTTATTTGGTGAATTTTTTGATTTTTGGTAAAATTATATTTTATCAAAAATCAGTCTCACTTCCATATTATCAATGTTTTTTGACGAGTTTTTTTTTATAAAATGTTTGTTAAATGTATTAATTAGTGAAAAAGTTTGTGATTCGTCACGAAAAGTTTATGTATTAAACTAAGTTGTTGGAATACTTTGTTTATTTTTTTAGTGAAACAATGTCACAATTGGTCAAAAATAGTCACAAATAGTCAAAAATAATCAAAATAATAAAAATAATCGAAAATAATCAATTTGATTATTTCTGATTATTTTTGATTATTTTTGATTATTTTGATAATTTGTGATAGTTTCAGATTATTTTTGATTTTTTGTAATCGTAATCATTTTATAGTTGTGTAAAACCAAAAAAAAATCGTAATGTAATGACTAGTTCAACTTTTCAACTAAAATAATTTAACTACTAATGACTTCAATTGGTAATCACTACTTAACAGGTATGGTATGAACTAGAGATGGGCGTCGGGATCGGGATTTTCGGGAGTCCCGCGGGTCCCAAAAAAATTATCGGGATCGGGCGGGATGGGAACGATTCTAAAAAAATCCGGAAAAGTCGGGATAAGTGGTCGATCCCGAAATTCCCACGGATCCCGGTAAACCCGTCGGGACCCAAAAATTAGTCGGGACCCAAACAAAATGTACTCGATGAATGTTATGTATTTATCGAAATTACCCACCGATTGCATTTTGTAGTGACACGAAATATCGCAAGTGCAATAAATGGGAGCATTTACATGTATTTTCACTATTACGAAATTCGGTCACTCTTTTCCAATAATAATATTAAAAATTTAAATTATATTTAAAAATATATATACACACATATTTGAAAAATAAAAAAAAAATTTGTCAATCGGGATGGGAAACGCGAATTTAATATCGGGACGGGATGGGAATCAATTTCCTTCCCGATCCCATCTCTAGTATGAACGCAACTTTTTTCGACACCCTTGAAGCTAGAGCCTTGCAAATTTGCAAACGTCTTGGTACATGGCTTTGTCAGACAAAGTGTTGAATTTAATGCTCTACGAACTCAGGGAGCCTAAGATATCGATAACAAGTCGATTCACCTCGATTTGCAAATCGATAAAACACATATATCCCACATTTGAGCAGCTAGAGTTACCAAGGGCAAGGTAGCCGATGGCATTCTCCAAAAAACTGCATTAAAAATTTGGATGCCACGCCTAACTGTTCCGCTCAGAGCGCCCCTTAAATTATAAACAAAAATGGCTGTATCTTCTACAGTTTTGAAGCTATAGCCACCAAATTTGGTAGGAAGGTAGATGCTGACCTCTGACATAGATATGCATTAATGCCACACCCCCCCAAACAACGGGCCATGCTCCACTGCCCTTAAAATTTGGTGGGCATATCGTTAGTGACATCCGTAACAGATTTGCATCAATGTTTTGGAAGCCACGCCCACTGATACCGCCCACCTCTATATCTTTCTGTTTTTGCGCTCCAAAATCTTTAACTTCAGAATCCTTAACACAGATATGTAAACTGGTATCAAAGTATAACGCAGTCGGTTGCGTCCGACTGCAACGTTTTTACTTGTTATCTCTTGCACATTTAAATCTTTAATAGCTTAATAGAGGACATTTTTATTAAAATTACTGTTGCTTTAATTAGACAGGAAAAGGAAACGACAGATTCTAATTGATATCTAACGATAACATCTAAAAAAAATATTTTTGATTATTTTTTAATATTTTACACAAGCTTAGGCTAAATAGCTGTAGGTGTCCTTGTGCCCCTCCATGCGCTCTAGATACTCCTTTTCAATCAAGATATCTATGCATTTCTTTATGACGGGAACATTAGGCTTAAACCGTGTTGAAAGCTGATTAAGCACCTCAGATATGAGATTCGTATGGTTTAGCCGTTTGCGCATCTTCATAATGCGTACAATCGCCGCTTGTATTAATAGCTTCCGGTCCTCCTCAATGTGTTTGGTAACAGTTTCCTGTTCAACTTTAAGCTCAGTCTTTAACGGATGATTGATGTTAATGCGACGCTTCTTGCTTTTGTAGTCCAGGAAAAGCTCTACAGTTGAGTCTGGCGTCAAAGCATTTTCGCTGTCGTGTGAGGTCAGCACTTTAGCCTTTAGCAGTATTTGCAACACCTACACAAAAACACAAGAAATATTATTGACAGAAATGAAAAAATAATGTTAGTCAAGCTCTACCTGTATTAAGTTCTCTAGCTGCGATTGTGTATTATCCCGTAGTTGTTGAACTGTAAAGCTGAGCTGGTCGTTGAATTGCAACAATACGGACATTTGAAACGTGCTTACTTGCAATGTGTACACGACGTTGTTGCGATTTACATTCATAATGAGCTCGCCCTTGCATTTGTGATACAGCCAATTTAGCTTGCGACCCGAGTGACGCGCAGAGTAGAAAATTGTGAACTGTTGAACGGAACGCTCCAATTCTGACGGCAGCAAAAAGTTGTTGTTTTGCGTAAATGGCCATGCATTTGTTGAAAGGACCTCGATGCCAAAATCAATTTCAGAAGTAAAATTTTGGGTCTTCAGATACTCCTTAAAGTTTGAATTCAGGTCTTTGGACAGCCCAATGTCCTGGAACATGCGTTGCAACTTGACAGTGTATTCGTAGCCACACGTCTGTTTCAGCTTAGAGATCATCATTGCCTCTGCATCATCGGATGCTGATGTATGACTAACTAAACGCTTTGCGAGCATATTTGAGTAGTACTTCTGAAAAACATCCTTGTCTTCGATATATTTAAAGACTACCATTACCTGATTCAGATTGTCTTCTAGCTCTTTGTCCTCAGGGTTCTTTGAGGATTTCTTGAGCAAAAGATCGCAATACTTAGCCAGCAACTCTGGCGACTTGCCGGCATTGTTTGGTATTGTAACCACATTTGAATTAATAAACTTGCCGCACGCCTTATCCAAAGCAGCCACAAATCCATTGTCATTATCGAATGCAGTCAGCACAAGCGCATTGTACTTTTTGTGCGTATCGAGTATGGTTTGTACATACGTTTTTGGATCGTTGGCCGCCTCGCTGGTGCAGCATTTCTCAATGGCTTCCTTACCCTGTTGCAGTATGTGATCCTCGAGTATTTTTTTTAATTGGTCTAAGTTCTTGGGTGAAAGAGCGACCAACGAATACATGCGCTTTAGATCTTCATTTCTGTCAGCGTTTAATAGGTTTTGAAACTCAGTGTGGAATAGCCGCAGATGCTTTTCAATCAATACCTATGGTTTATTAAAAAGTTTTATATTTCCAATTTAAATTATTGTAAGCAACATGAATTCTCATTTATTGTAAAAGTATGTTTGCGTAAAAGTTTTAAGTCAATTCAGCTTGAACTGTAAGAGTTACAGAGTTGCAAAAAATCGGCTATGTTATATGATCTCACGTTCTACAAGCTGTGAATCGATTTTGCCGATTTTTTGGAGTTCGTGAACATTGGAACTCTAAATCTACTGAACAGAAATATTTGAAAATGAAAATTTGAACATAACTTTTTCACATAGATCAACATCAGTCAATAAAAACTCTAATTTTAAAATTGTGAAAATTAGGTTTGGAACTATAAATAAAATAATTAACATCGGAATCAATTGATCAAAATAAAAGTTTAGTCATTATGAAAAAGCGTTAGCACACTGTACGACTGTACGCGTTACGGTATGTCCTAATCGGAATTTCTCTTACTTGTTTCTGTTTTTTATTTTCTATTTTTAAAAAACAAATTGACTGCAATTTTTAGAGATAAGTGCTGTAAGAATTAGTAAATACCGTAAAGGACGAACAAACCGTACTTTAACGCATAAAAACGTTTAGCCGAGTCTCAGTTGGATGTTAACGACCTTAAGCTGCCTTCACACGGTCGGTTTTTCTGTAGCTTTTTTTAACCGACCAAAAACGTTGCCATTCACATTATTCGCATCGGTTAAATTCAAAATCCCGCCAATTTCTGTTCTGTCACAAAATCTGGTCACTTTCTCCAATTAATCACTTTCTCCAATTAATTGCTTGAATTTATGCCAAAAATTTCTTAAAAACACCAAAAACGCCTTTTTCACGTATACAGTGGGCCAAAAAAGTATTGGCACAAGATCAAATTTCTAGTTCTGAACGTCATAACTTTTGATCCTGAAGAATGGCACCCAAATTAAAAATGCTATTTTATAAAACGACAAATTATCTATTTATATTACTAATCCAAATTCAAATATTCATATTTGGTCCTTACTTATGCTAGTAGTAACAGTAAAAAAAAGGCACAAATTTACGCAAAAAAAGTATTGGCACATACAGCATACTGGCCTTTGCTTATGCTATTGTAACGGTAAAGTCCCGTTTTTTTTTTGCATTACATTTTGCTTTCAGCTTCTGCAACACGCACATTATGTTTTGCTTCACTTTCGGTTTTGATTTCATCACAAACACGGAAAAATGGGCAGAGGATCGGAAATTTCATTAGAATCGCGAAAATTGATTATAAAACTTTATATTCAAAACAAAACTTATCGGGAAATTGGCGTATTAGTTGACAGGTCATCGTCAAGTGTTCGTAATATTATTAAACATTACGTCACCAGCGGAAAATTGGAGCCAGAGAGCCGAATTGGACGTCCAAAAAAATTTACTCAGCGTCAAGAGAGGCTTATAGTGGCTGCAGTGGCTCAAAATCCGATGACATCATCTGTAAAACTATGTCAGAGGTTGCAGGAATCTTTTAAGGAAAACTTTTGCCCGCAAAACGTGCGGAATACGCTTCATAAGGCTGGATACAATGGTAGAGTACCATGTCGCAAGCCATTCATATCAAATGCAAACAAAAAGAAGAGGCTAGAATTTGCTAAGTGGGGGTGTTGTGCGGCCTCTGGTGTTGGTCAATTGGCGTTTATTGATGAAACAATGGATAAACATGTCTTTCTTAACATTTTAAAAAATAATTTGCCACCCAGTGTTGAGAAATTGGGGCTGCATGGGACGATTTGGCTTTTTCAACAAGACAATGATCCCAAACATTCGTCATATTTAGTGCAGGAATGGCTAATATACCACTGCAAGCAGCTGAAAACACCCCCACAATCACCACACCTCAATCCCATTGAGCATGTTTGGCAATTACTGGACAAAAAAATACGTTCTCAGCCCATAACTTCGAAGGAATCCCTTAAACAGGCGCTCGTTGCCCAATGGGGGAAAATAACAAGCCAGGAGACCTCCAACTTAGTTGGAAGCATGAAACGACGTCTGCAAGCCGTTATCAAAGCCAATGGTGGCCCAACCAAATACTAATTTTTTGTTTTTACCAATTTCTTATAGTTTATGAAAGTTTTTTTTATGAAGTGTGCCAATACTTTTTTTGCGTAAATTTGTGCCTTTTTTTACTGTTACTAGCATAAGTAAGGATCAAATATGAATATTTAAATTTGGATTTGTAATATAAATAGATAATTTGTCGTTTTAAATTGGGTGCCATCTTCAGGATCAAAAGTTATGGCGTTCGGAACTAGAAATTTGATCTTATGCCAAAACTTTTTTGGCCCACTGTAGATGTTAGTGGCTCAAATGACCGGACCTGAAAAATTGTGTGTTCACACGAGCACTGGCTTTTAAAAAAATTAAAACCGATGAAAAACCGACCGTGTGAAGGCAGCTTTAAGATACCTCAAACCTGGACATACCGAGTTCATAAAAGCTTGTATTCATGTGTGTTTGCGCGCGTGTACGTACGTGTGCATGCTTAGAATACTGCGGTTCATGTTGATTGAGTTTACTTCGATCTTCGATCTTCTAAGACATTTACACAAATCATTAGCATTTGGATGTTTTAAACAATTGACGGATAAGCAGACAACAATAAACACTACTTTGTTATACTTTTTTACGTACATAATCCTAAATACTATTTTTCATACCCTTAACCCATAAAATGGGAAAATAAGGGTATAATGGTTTTGTGCAAATGTATGTAACAGACAGAAGGAAGCATCTCCGACCATAAAAAGTATATATATTCTTGATCAGCATCAACAGCCGAGTCGATCTAGCCATGTCCGTCTGTCTGTCCGTATAAACGCGCCGATCTCAGAGACTATATGAGCTAGAGACTTCAAACATGAAACTTAAGCTCTCCTTTACCATGAGAAGATCAAGTTTGCTTCCAATTTTCGATAACATTTCTGGTTTCCGATATACACATGTGATCGATAACAAAAAAATCTTGAATTTCAAAATTGTGATAATGGGGTTTGAAACTACGGATAAAATAATGAACATTTAAAAAAAATTTGATCTAAATCGGTTCAGAAACACTGGAGATATCGCAGTTTGAAATTTGGTTATATTGGTCACTGAATAAATACACACAAGTTACTGTAAGCATTACCTATCGGGTTAAGGGTATGTCCTAGTCGGGATTTCTCGACTAGAGCCTTCTTACTTGTTTTAAAATTATATTTTGCAGTTTTACAGTGGTTACGCACTGACACGTCTTCTTATACTCTGGTATCAGAAATTTGGATGCCACATTCACCTGTAACGCCACCCACAAGTCAGAGATCGCCATATCTTTCTCTTAGCAAACAGAGTACTTAACAGATTTCAGTACTTAAGATTTTAATACTGACATCAAGTTATATCGCAGTCGGTTGCTTCTGACAGCAACGTTTTCGGTTCTTTATGTTTGCAGCTGTAAAATTTTCTTTTATAAAGCTAGTATAAGCACTACCCACCTGTTCGCACGTTGACTTTAGGACATCAGCTGTTGTCTCATGTAGGTAGGAGAGGGCGTTCTTTGAAGTGCGGCCACGTACACGTTGTTTCTCCTCTTCTAGGCGGTTCTCGACATGCTTTAAGTACTCTGTTACAGTATTGGTCGATAAGAACGCATCTGATTCTTTTTCGTAGAAAGCATACGTGTCTGCAATAAATTTAATTTCAAAGTTGTCTTTATAGACTGATAGCTTTTGTTCAGTGGCATCAGCATCATCCTCGTTGAAGCTCAACTCGACATAGCATTCAATAACATCACGGACCAAGGCACGATTTATTAGTTTGCCATGACGTTCTTCTTCGATTGACTTTAAAATCGCTTTGGTCACGGGCTCGTTAAGCACATGAAATAAATGACCCTTCCAAGCGACAAGAGCGAGACGATAGATCTTATAGATGCCCTTTTGGCCCTCCTCACATTCGCGCTTTACCCAGTTCCGATTGAGGTAATTGCAAATGCCATCGAGGACAGTGCTAGAAAACTGATAAGACTTCCACTGCCTTGTGTAGCGTGAAAGAAGCACCTCCTCACCACTTATTGACTGAAAAGTGATTAGCAAATCCTTCAAATAGTCCTTTAAAAATAGCTCGAGCCGATCATACAGCTTTTTGCCAACTAACTGAGCACCACCCGCTTTGCCGCTGCTGCGTCCACTCGGTGCCGCGCTGACACTAGTACAATAGTCATAGACGTGCGTGTAGAATCTCATATACTGTTTACGTGTTAGGGATTTCTCATGTTCGAATATCTGCAATATGCCGTCGACGAGCTCCTTCCAAATGTCATCCAAATTTACGGGCCTTTGTGTGGTTTGAGAGTTGCTAGAGCGATTCATTTTGGCAGCCGGTGGCAAAAGTTTGCCTTGTATCCGATCCTGTCGATATTGTTGGAGGGGTTGATGCTCTTGCTGTGTTGACAAAGACACAACTGACACATGTGACTGCAACGTTGGTTGGTTGACCTGAGTTCGTCGTTGAGATGCAATTCTTGTTTCAGGTATTGTGGTCCGAATACACCCAAATCTATTAAATCACGATTATGAAAAAAAAGGTTTTAGTCGTTGTGATTTCCAAACTTTGAGATACTTTTGCACACTGCTTTACTATGACAGGTTTAAGTAGCAAGAAAATTGCAATTTTGTGCTTGGATGCAAGTAAAGGGTGTGGGATAAAATTTGCACCTTATGGCAGCAGGGTGTCATTTTCAAAAAAAGCAAAGTCACAACAAGTAAGTTATTCGGACAGAACAAACAGAAACATTGAAACTCGTTATTGTTGGCCATACACGTACATTGATACAAAAAAATAGTATCCAATTAATTGCAAAGTTTTAAAGAGGGCTGCAAATCGCAACAATCGCTTCAACACGATACAACTAAATGTCTTATTTTTTACGAACTGGCTTTGAAACATCGAGTGTTTATGTATTGTTAATCCAATATATATACAACACTTACCTAAACACACACACACACACACACACACTGATAAACATACATATGTATTTGTACATAAAGCTGTATGTTGGTATTCAAGAAAAAGCTGCAACTTGTGAGTATACATATGTCACTTTTAGATTGTAAAAACGTATGTATGTTTCATTATATGAATGTATTAAAACTATCGAAATAATTATAATTCAAGCGCCATCCTTAACTCAGTTTTTACTTAAATATCATTGGATATTAAAACGTAATTTACGATGGGAATTAAGAACACAATTTTTTTTCTTTCATTCGCCATTTGCTCAACACACAAGTTACAGATTTAAAAAAAACTGCGTTTCGACAGCTATTTACCTGTTTGATGTTGTTTAAACCTACACGTGTCTTTTATGCGCTCAAATCCAATTTTCTAACTGTAATTTAACTAAATCAACGATTTTTTGACGTTTGTTAAACACATACTCTTTATCCAAAAAGTGGGGTTGTTGACTTAATATAAATCGATAAGTTATTTTGCATTTTAAAAATACTAATTTTATAACGATAGTAAAAGTATCGATTATTTCAATCCCCATGTGAGACAACGAGTTTGTAAGCATAAAGAGGGGTAACCAGAGCTATCAACTTAATTTTACTCGCCAATGCAATAATCTGACGATAGATCGTAGGCAGAGCAAAGACAGAACAGCTGCTTTTGTGTATACTTCTGTGCTTGCCGCCACATTTGATTTCGCTGATGTTTTGATTTTTTGCTGCTTATATTTTGGGTAAATGTCTAGTTTCCACTGCATTGTCAAATATTGACCAAAAAAAAAAAAAAACCAAAATCACCATAATAAGGGGTTTTTTTTTTAAATTTATTGCCGATGACGCAAAAATGCTATTATTAAAAAATAATTTTTGACGATAAATATAAACGAAATAAGAACGACTTATCTGGGTGTGCAATAACGCCCGAAAGTGTGATCTGCTCCGGAACATAGCCAACAGTGCCTTAGCAGTGGCGTGAGCCACTGCTTTTACGGCATTAGTAAGTTTAAAATACCGTAAATGCCAGTTTTTAATTCGATTCGATTTAATTCGAAACTAGCATTTCTCATAATAGTCTCAAATAGTCGAAAAAATGGAAAAAATGGAAAAAATGGAAAATAATGGAAAATAATTGAAAATAATGGAAAATATTAAAACCATTATTTTCCATTATTTTCCATTATTTTCAATTATTTTTTAATAATTTATGGTAATTTTCCATTATTTTTCGATTATTTGTAATCCTAATCATTAAATAATCATAAATTTTTCACTAGCCAAATATTTAATCACTACGACTATTTTCCAAAAATAATTTAATTGATTAGTAATTCTAATGGCAACTTAACAGGTATCTTTATATATTAATACTAGTAAGGCCCTCGCTCGCTGCGCCAATAGTTTTTACAAAATTTTAGCAATATATATAAAATAAATTAGTTAATAATAACAACATATTAGCAAAGTATTTAATATTCTCTTTTTCACGCCACCATTGAGGTTAAGAATCAGACGCGTCATTTTACTTTGATACCAAAGGTATCATATTATATTGGGCTTATGCAATGTCCGTCAAGGTGACTGTTCGTCCGTCCGCCCGCCCGTCCGTTTGAACGCAACTTTTTTCAACACCCTTAAAGCTAGAGCTTTGCAACTTTGCAAATATCTTGGTACATACCTTCGTCAGCCAAAGTGTGAAATTTGGCTCTACGACCTAAGGATCCTGGGAAATCGATAAAAATCGATACACCTCGATGTGCAAATCGATAAACACATATATATCCCACATCTTAGCATATAGGCACCAAATTTGATAGCAAGATAGCTGGTGACATTCCTCAAAAACTGCATCGAAAGTTTGGATGCCACGCCCACCTTTTCGCCCCCAGCCCCCCTTTCAGTTATAATCGAAAATGACTGTATTTCTCACAGTTTTAAAGCAATACTCACGAAATTTGATGGGAAGGTAGATCTTACAAAGATATGCATTAAAATTTTGGATGCCACGCCCCACGTAGACCGCCCACCTCCTAAAATCTGAAAACTCTTTATCTTTTTCAGTTTTTGGGCTAGAGTCACCAAATTTGGTAGAAATCTTGTTAGTGACATCCGTAATAAATGTGCAATATTAAATGCCACGCCCACTTATATCGCCCACCTCAATATCTTTCTCATTTTTAACGCTAGAGTCTCCAAACTTGATAGGAAGATAGAAGGTGCCTTCCGCCACAGATGTGAATCGCAAATTTGAATGTCACGCCTACCTCTTCTGCCTGCCTTTTTATACCCAAAACCCCCATACTTTACAAACTTTCATATGTGCTTTGCTTGCTTGTTCGAAATTGTATATCAACCCAGTGGCGGCGAGCTAAATGAGGTCGGTCGAAATAATGCATTATTTCGAGCCGAAATGTATTCCATTACCTATGATCTTTTTTGTATCGCATTTGTAATGGACAAAAAAAAAACGACTGCTCGCACGAACGCAATGAGCTATTGTCAACTTCGTTTTTGTACGCCCCTTCCCCTCTTGCCCACAAACGATCTTCGTCTTTCGTTTTTTGCATGTTTCGTCTTGTGTACGCGGACCGTGCGTTTCTTTTTTCTTTTCGTTTTGTATGTATTGTGAGGCACGCGTCATTTGTATTAATTTCTCGACTTGTGTGGACGCATTGGCATTTGGTATGTATAAATCATCTTTTTAATATTTTTAATAACAACAAATTAATAATGTTTAATTTACAGATTCTATCAAAACAGAAGGTCGCACCAACAAAACGTACGCAGCAAAGAAACTGCTTCCGTGTCCAAAATAGGTTATATATAATTTTCTTCATTACTTTTATTCTTAATTTTTTTCTTATTATCAAATTTTTGGTGAAGATTTGAGTAATGTTTTATATTGATGTCAAATATATTGTTATTTTTAAGTCTTATTTTTAATAAATAAATGTTAAAATTAAAAAATAAAAACCACATTACTAAAGCGTATACTTTGTTTCTTTTGTAATCAATTATTTATTATATTACATTTGCAGGAAAGTAAGCCATTTTATATAGTGGGAAATTGTGTTACAGGTATATTGTCTAGTAATGTAGGCACATTACCATCCCATAAGCGAATTTTAAATCGTATGCTACGTTTTCAACAGGCTGCAGAATTTCTGCATTACAATAATTAAAAATGCTACGCTTATGTAATGGAGACCCGAATGAAACTTCGGCTCTTCATTACTTTCTGCATTACGAAATTCAATAAACTCATGCAGCGTGCCATTTCTTAAGAAAGTAATCTGGCTTGTATTCGGTTTTTGAATGCATACAGGCGAGAAGTATTGCATTCGTAATCGATCTAATAATGAGCATTTGCGCCACTGGGAATAATGATTGTGTGTTACGTTTTGTCTAATTTAGATAAGCAGCAAGTTAACAAATCTACCACAAAACAAAGATGTTCAAGACTAATTATTTTCGCACAAAGTGCTCGATATAAAAAAAAACAAACACAAATTACATGAATGTACATACATATGTACCTATCTATGCCACGTTTATGCATTACGTTATACATATGTAGATGTAGATTACATTTCTTAAGTTTCTACACTAACAGTGTGTTTGGTTTTCCACGGTATATACATATATTTGCACTTGCATATTTTTTAAATATATGTATGTATGTACAAAACAATGTAAAATGTAGGTACACACATGTGTATGTTTGTATGTATGTATGTACATATGTGCATTTGCAACACCAATCAAAGTTATAAATGTCAGTTTGAAAATTATATAAAAACAACAATGGCAATAGGTATTTGTGTGTTAAGTTTTGTTTGATAATTAGCAAATATGTAGGTAAAACCACTCGCGTAACATATTCCGGTGTACAAAACCAAGTTATGTTTTAATTGATTTGTTTTAAATCAATGATACCAACAAAAAGAAGCAACAACAACACTTACAACAACAACAAACGCTACTTGATTCGAAAAACAATTGTCAAAGGCACAAAGAAGAAAAATGAATAACGGAGACACATGTACAGACGGCAGAAGTGGAATGGGTCATGTGTTTTGTTTGTGTAAATTCGGCCGCAATAGCTTGTGCGCAGACGGCAGTAGTGGAATGGGTCATGTGTTTTGTTTTTGTACACTCGGCGGCGTTGAAACTTACAGCTTGTGCGACAATGAGGCGCCAGAGTGGTGGAATGAGGTGATGATGATTAATGCAATAAATAGATTTGTTTGGGAGGTACTCGAAGGAGTGGTCCAAATTAAAAATCCTTTTTTAGTGCTCACTTTCACCGAGAATGGAATATTTGGTCAAAATTTCAGCCTTCTAGCTCTTATCGTTTAGGCTGTGGGCCTCTCAACAATCAGTCAGTCAGTCAGTCAGGACAAACTATTTTATATATATAGATGTTAAATGTGCGGAAATACATGTGTATGTATATACATATGTGCATTTGCAACACCAACCAAAGTTACAGATGTCAGCTCGAAAATTATATAAAAACAACAATGGCAATAGGTATTTGTGTGTTAAGTTTTGTTTGATAATTAGCAAGTATGTAGATAAAACCATCCCCGTAACATATTCTGGTGTACAAAACCAAGTTACATATGTTGTAATTGATTTGTTTTAAATCAATGATACCAACAAAAAGAAGCATTGCGAGCCCAACAACAACACTTACAACAACAACAAACGCTACTGGGGTCGTAAATCAATTAGAGAATAACGGAGACACATACACAGCGCATGTGTTTTGTTTTTGTAAACTCGCTGGCAATCGCTTGTACAGACGGCAGAAGTGGAATGGGTCATGTGCTTTGTTTTTGTAAATTCGGCCGCAATAGCTTATGCGCAGACGGCAGTAGTGGAATGGGTCAGGTACTTTGTTTTTGTAATTTCGGCGGCGCACTATGGTTCAAATGACCACTTTTTCTAAGCGAAATTAATTAAGGCAACAAAATCAGGGTATTTAAATCAAAACTTGTAAGCATTTCAAGAGTAAGAATAATTCTGTTAAAAAAATGGAAACTAACCCATTAAACACAAAAAATCAATATTAACACTTTTGCAACCATTAATCCAAACATGAAATTCATTTGTTTATTTAATTTAAAGTACAACATTTAGTACTTGATTAAATCTAATTCATTTTCTAAATTTAAATCATAAAGAGACTCTTCACATTCATTAATTTTATCGTCTTCGTTGCCAGGTTGAAATTCCTCTATCGTTTCGCAGCTACATAATAGGTCAATTACTTCAGGAGGAAGTGTCGAACGCTTCCGCTTTTGTAATCGTCTTTTTAAATATGTTGTAGAAATTAATGGGTCTGATGTGTCCACGGCTCTGTTAAAAACGTCTAACATGTTATTGATGCGGTAGTTTTTGCGGGCGTGATGCAATCTATCGGATTTGTATATTTTGCTGCTGTGTCTCGTTGTGCTTTGCCTATTGTAGTTGTGCTGTCGCAGAACTTGAGTTCGGTCATTTTATGTATGCGTCTGTTTTTTTTCACTTACTCTTTGCTTTCCGCCTTTTGTAAGACAGGGACAGTAAAAAATGCATAAGTATTAGTATGCGTGTGATGCGTTTCATTTTGTGCTGGCTTCGCCTTGCCGATATTTTTGATATTTATTCTTTTTAGTTGCCTTTAGCTACCCTGTGGATATTGGGTAATTGGGTGGTACAGACCATATAGTAACTTTGTACAATTACACACCTGAAAATGAAATACCCTAACATGATTCCCTTCAAATACGTTTGCTTATAGTTTTGGAATAAGGTGGTTATACATATTTAAATATTAGTTGCTAAATATTAATATATAACTAACAATAAAAAAAACTTGTTTCGTATATAAAATGATATATTTACAACTCTTTTATTTAATTTGTATACTTCAAAAATGTTCATGCCATTAATTTAATATTGTGACAATGGGTATTTCTAGCTGTTTAGCTTATAAACAACAACAAAACAACAGCGAAATCAAATGTGCCGGCATGCACAGAAGTATAAACAAATGCAGCTCTGCTGTCTTTTCTCTACCTACGACCTATCGTCAGGTTTGGGCATGGGCGAGGGTATAATGGTTTTGTGCAACGTACATATTGTTTCTCCTCTTCTAGGCGGTTCTCGACATGCTTTAAGTACTCTGTTACAGTATTGGTCGATAAGAACGAATCTGATTCTTTTTCGTAGAAAGCAAAGAGTATTCAATACTAACAGAGGGGTAACCAGAGACAGCAACTTTAACAGAAAAAGAACATCGCTAACAGGGGAACATAACGAGTTAAGTTGGCGGCGTCTGCCTTTTCAAATGATGTGCCGCCTTTTTGAAAATCAGCTGGTGACAAAGAATCAACGGCGATCATTTTTTTCACTTTGTTTTGATGGCAACGTGTGCGAAGAAAGCGACAGCAATAATATGTTGCTGTTCGTTTCTTCTTGTGTTGTTGTCAAACTCTCGTCTTTGCTTGAGTTTGGCAATTTTACACTTTTGCTTCAATCGACTGGCTGCTTAACTACATGGGAGGGTAGTATAGAATTTTTATAAGCTTTGCGTAAATAAATGGGTAATCATAAGATACTAGAATATAATTTCAGCATTAAAGTCTGCAAGTTTTTTATTAATTAGGTAGGGCATGTATGAATAATAAAGACATTTTATTATGAGTAATAATAAAATCCTAGAGTAAGGGTATTTGCATTAAAATAGTCAAAATAAGTTATGTGTTATATTTAAATTATATGTAAGTGGTTTCATTGATTTCCACCTAATATTGCCAGAAAGGGTATTTGAAAATAGCGCAGTTGCTGCGTCTTGTTAGCTTTGCCTATTGTAGTTGTGCTGTCGCAGTACTTGAGCTTGGTCATTTTATGTATGCGGCTGTTTTGTTTCACTTGCTCTTTGCTGTCCGCCTTTTGTAAGACAGGGACAGTAAAAAATGCATAAGTATTAGTATGCGTGTGATGCGTTTCATTTTGTGCTGGCTTCGTTTGCCGAGATTTTTGATATTTATTCTTTTCAGTTGCCTTCAGCTACCCTGTGGTAATTGGGTGGTACAGACTACACAGTAACTTTGTACAATAACACACCTGAAAATGAAATACCCTAGCATGATTCCCTTCAAATACGTTTTCTTATAGTTTTGGAATTAGTTGGTTATATATATTTAATTATTAGTGGCTAAATATTAATATATAACACACAATAAAAATAAACTTGTTTCGTATTCAAAATGAAATATTTATAACCCTTTTATTTGATTGGCATACTGCAAAAATGTCCATGCGATTAATTTCATATTGGGACAATGGGTATTTCTAGTTGTGCAGCTTATACATACATATCTGCTACAACAGCCAGCCTTTGGGTACACATTTATGCATATACACAAAGACGTGCCTGACCTGCGATACGTTTTGTGTTCACATGCAGCCAAATAAGTATACCAAAACGTAAGCAGCAAAAAATCAAAACAACAAATGCGGCGGCCAGCACAGAAGTATAAACAAAAGCAGCTGTTCTGTCTTTTCTCTACCTACGACCTTTCGTCAGTTCTTTTTACATCTCTGTTAGTATTACATACTCGTTGGTAGAAAGCATACGTGTCTGCTATAAATTTAATTTCAAAGTTGTCTTTATAGACTGATAGCTTTTGTTCAGTGGCATCAGCATCATCCTCGTTCAATACATCACGGACCAAGGCACGATTTATTAGTTTGCCATGACGTTCTTCTTCGATTGACTTTAAAATCGCTTTGGTCACGGGCTCGTTAAGCACATGAAATAAATGACCCTTCCAAGCGACATTAGAGATGGGACGTTTTGGTACGCCAGTTGTTGTTTTTACTTCAGCGATCCTGATTTGACCATCCTTTGCCTGAAAAGTTTGAATTACTACACCCTTCATCCATCCTCCTCTGGGTTGATTCTCATCACAAACTAAAACTAAATCTTCTATTTGAATTGGCTTAACAGGGACGAACCATTTTGTTTGTCTTGTAAGAGTAGGAAGGTATTCTCTAATCCAAAGCGCCAAAATATATCCTTTAACTGTGGTGCAATACGATACTGTTTTTGATGGCAACAGTAATCAATTTTTCCGGGTATATGTGTAGAGTTCAATGTTCCTAGCAGAAAATGATTTGGCGTTATCGGTTCTGGCTCGTCTATGCTTACGGGAACTTGTGTTAACGGTCTGCTGTTTATGATATTTTTAGCCTCTAACAGCAGGCTTTTTAATGTTTCGATCCCCGGTGCTTTCTTCTTCAGAGTCACTGCTTAGACCCGTTTGGTCGATTGAACAAGTCTTTCCCAACATTCTCGTTGCCTTGCCTTTATATACTCCCAATCGAAGAGGTCGTTAGTTTTCCTTAGGATATTGTCCACACCAACAAAGTTTCTGCCCATATCGAAGCGAATAGTTCTGGGAATACCTCGTCTATTAACGAAGTTGTGGATGACTACAATGCATGCATCAGATGACAAGTCCTCGACAAGTTCCAAATGTATGGCCCTCACGGCTAAACAGGTAAATAAGGCAACCCAACGTTTTTCGTGACGACGGCTTATAGTCACTAATAGCGGATCAAAATAATCGAGTCCTGTGTAGGTTAAAGGTTGGTTATTTGGAGTAACCGATGATGTGACTAGTGCACTAATTTATAAGTACCACTACTTGTAGCACTAGGATTAATAAGCAATAAATCTAAATCTATCCTTCGGCAATTGCCCCATAAGAGTAGGTACTGGTTTCACGTTTTTATTTTTACAATATTGGCGATTCGTCTTGGAATGTTTAACTGACGTGCGTAAACTAATTACCCAGAACTTACGGCGAATTTCATTTATTATAAGCTCTTCGTTTTGATGATGATATATGGTTATATTATTGACCGTCGAGTATTTTCGGCGAGTACAGATGCGTGGTCGAGCCTACCCTGCACAACTAATAAACCATCTTTACTTAAACCAGGAGTCAGAGAATATATAGGACTGCATTTGGATATCGAATCGCATTGTTTAAGAGCGATTATTTATTCATGATATATTTGCAGCTGTGCTAACTTGCATAATGGCCGTCAGCCGTCCGGTGCTGCAGGGGGATCATCGCGCTGTTTTTAGTGCTGGTACTTGTACTGGTATCTAAGCTGCGTGCCGTATCTGTAGCGCACTGGGCGGCTGAAAACAGGCTCTTGGTAAGGTCATGTCTCTGCCAATGAGTGCTGGCTAATTGTAGTCGGGCGAGAGAAGACAACTCTACAAATCACCTCAAGCCAAGGTGGAACAGCATATGCCGATGCTTGCGTGGCCGAGGGGAAGCTCGGTCGCTAGTATGCGGACTCAGGGGGAACAGCCGATCCACCCTGTTTTAATTGGGCTTCCCGCGGTACATGGGCTCTGCCGCGGGTGACGATCTCCTTCCCTATTACTCGTGGGAACAAAATTATGAATAATCCAAACTCTAACAAAAACAATGAGGCCGACACTCGCCCAAAGTCGGACTGGACTAACACTCCCTCAACTTCTGCACTCCAGCTTCCCGTGGCATAGCTCCAGTCAGGCAGCCGAGTCGTGGGGCAAGGCCCGGATATAAGGTGCCAGCGAGAGCTCCGCAGAGCAGAAATGCGGCGGGCTCAACCTCCACCCCAAACCGAGCCTAAGCCTCGTAAAAGGTCTAGCACGGCTGGACCAACGAAGCCATCTTTTAGCGACAAGAGACGCGTTGCGGGTATTTTTACCCGGAACTTGTCTGGCGCAGACACATCGCCAGAAGGTTCGCAGCTGGTGGAGTGGGCAAAATCCATTTTGCCCGATTTCAAGCCAGTGTCAGCGAAGGATTCAGCTGCCGCTGAGCCCAAGCGACAGCCAACGGAAATTAGCGCACCGCAATCCAAGCGGCTGCGTCAGCAGCTTAGAGTCAGATCCTACGCCGAGGTGACGAGGGGTAAGGTCCTTCTTGGTTTCCTGGACAAGGGGGGCCAAATCCCGAGAAACCAATGGCCGTGGGTGGAGAATGAGCTGCAGGGTGCCTTCATGCGCACCATGATTGAAAAAGGAGGTCCACCGCCCGATTGCCAAGATGCCGGCTGGCATCAGGGCTGCGTAAAGGTGATCGCTTGTGCCGACGTACAATCCGCCAATTTGTACAAGGAGGCCATATCCGCCTGGGTGAGGTCTACCCTGGGGCCAAATTGGAAGCTGTAGACTGGAGGGATGTGCCTAACAGGCCTAGGGCTCGAGTGTGGGTGTCGGCTAAGCCCGACGACCCAGCCGAGATCCTTAAGGTTGACTTTTGACTACCTTCTAAATACAAATATGCTTTTATGTCATAATTGTCGACCTTTATTGTAAAAAGGCGCAGGGAAGTTCTAGATCTCACTCTAGTCTCTGCCTCTTTATGGGACCATATTCTCACTTGGAGTGTGCTAGATGAGCACTCCTTCTCAGATCATAGGTATATCGAAACCATACTACAGATCCGAAGTCCTAAACCAACCCAGTTCAGAAAGTTAAGAAGAACTGATTGGAAGACCTACACTGTTTCACTGCAAAGATTGCTCCCTGAAACTCCGCCTAAAGGGCCAGATACCGCCGAGTATGCAACTCGTCTCATAGGAAAATTCAACAAAGCGTATGAAAATGCCCTAAATGAATCTTGCCCCGTTAGCAGACCAAAAAGGAAAAAAACCCCATTGGTGGACTGCTCAAATTGGAGAGTTAAGGGCAGCAGCTAGAAAAGTCTTTAATAAAGTTAAGGCTCAAAATGATGAACAATCATGGGCTGACTATAAGATAGGGCTCTCCGTTTTCAATAAGGGGGAGGAAGAGGACCTCTTGGAAAACTTTTTGTTCGGAGATAGAAAGCACTTCCAAAGCAGCCAGACTAAGGAAGTTGCTAAGCAAAACTCCTCAGACTCTAGGGTTCATTAAGAACGCAAACGGTGCGTGGACATCATCCAGTGAAGAATCACTGACCCTACTCCTGGACACACATTTTCCGGGGGGAAGCAGATCACCAAGACCTTGTGATCTGCATTTTAGCGGGGAGACACAGAAGCTCTTGCTACTGCTCAGCGATAGGAATATCCATTGGGCAATCAAGAGCTTCAAACCTTACAAATCGCCAGGGACGGATAATATCATTCCTGCTCAATTACAATCCGCGGGGAAAACGGCCATCAACTGGCTAAAAGATATTTTCTCCAAGATTTTTAAAAGTGGTACAATCCCTGGGCTATGGAGTCGAAAGTAGTATTCATTCCAAAAGCCGGAAAACCCTCACACACAACAGCAAAAGATTTTCGACCTATCAGTCTCTCGTCTTTTCTCTTGAAAACAATGGAGAGGCTGCTCTGTCTCCATCTGAGAAGCACTATTCCCATATCGCTTTCCTCACCAGTTCAGCATGCCTATTCTAAAGGCAAGTCTACCGAGACTGCATTGCATGCACTTACTGCATACATCGAAAAGTCTCTACATAGAAAGAATTACACGCTAGTAGCCTTCCTAGATATAGAGGGAGCTTTTAACAACGTCACTCCTAAGACTATCACTGACTCGCTGACGGATTTGGGGGTCGACTCCCTGACAGTGCACCTGATCGATCAGATGCTACAATGCAGGATCGTAAAGGCCACACTGGGGGCAGCGACTGTCACCAAATCCGTCGATCTTGGAACCCCACAAGGCGGAGTCCTCTCGCCTCTTCTATGGAACGTAGCAGTCAACCAACTACTATGATCCATGGATGGGGGAGGGTGCAAAGTGGTAGCCTATGCATATGATGTTGATGACCGAATGACGGAATCACTTGCGAGGCTTTCCAGCTGGGCGGAAAGAACTGGGTTAGGAGTTAATCCTGCAAAGACGGAACTGGTTTTGTTCACGAGGAAATACAAATTTCCGTCTCTTCAACCTCCAATCCCTAATGGGGTTGAATTGTCCTTTAGTGACTCAGCAAAATACCTCTAATTCTAATTCTAGACAGAAATTAGACTGGAACCTCAATACTGAGGAGCGTATAAAAAAGGCAAAAGTTGCCCTATACGCCTGTAGGAAGTCAATCGGACTTAAATGGGGCATGAATCCACAAATCGTCCATTGGCTGTACACTGCGGTAGTCAGACCGATACTAATGTATGGAGTGTCTGTTTGGTGGCCTGCACTCGACAAAGTAACAGTCAACAAAAAACTAGGAAGGGTGCAGCGTATTGCTGCACTCTGCATTACAGGAGCTTTTCGTACAACCCCGGGTAACGCTCTCGACGCCATACTGCATCTTCTACCTGTCGAAATGACTGGGCGGAAAATAGCAAATATGTCAGCGCTTCGGATGAGGAAAGCCAAACAGTGGATAGGCCAGGGTTTTGGACATTCAAGAATCTTGAAAGATAATCCACTCATACCAGACAATACAGACTATCAGATCTCACAGGTGTATTTAGACACTCCCTTTAATACTCTAATCCCAACGAGAGAGAACTTGGAAGAAGGCTTGCCCGCAAGACCTGCGGAAGCCGTAGAAATCTTCACAGACGGCTCTAAGTTGGATAGCAAAGTAGGAGGCGGCATCTTCTGAGCCAGATTTGACCTACGCAAGGCTTTCAGACTCCCTGATCACTGCAGCGTCTTCCAGGCTGAGTTGCTAGCAATTCAGGAGTCGCTAAATTGCATTCCACATATGTGCAATGCCAGTGAAGTCTACATCTTCACAGACAGCCAGGCAGCAATAAGATCGCTGGAGTCGAACACTTCGAACTCTTATGCTGTTCATAACTGCCGCAAATCTCTATGCGAGATAGCAGAGCTGTTTAACATATGCCTAATATGGGTCCCAGGACATAGGGATATAGAAGGCAACTGCATCGCGGATCAACTGGCCAGATTAGGAACTACCATGGCACTCCTTCCAGATAAAGAGAGTATTGGTATACCTATGGCATCTTGTAAGCTCAGATTAAGAGATTTCTTCGAGACAGAAGCCAACAGAGTATGGCAGGTCTCCAACCACAACTCACGTATTGCTCATCAAACCTGGCCAACTAGATGCCGGAAAAGATCAAATGAGCTCTGCCTTCTAAGCCGAAAAAAGTGCTCTATTGTCACCAGAGTGATGACTGGACATTGGCTTGTGGGGGCACACGCGGCCAGACTACTGGTCCCACATAATGACTTCTGCTGAAGTTGTCGGGATGAGGAGGAAGAAGATCCCTCCTTGGTAACCGCTCTAACCTTACCTAACCTAACTTGCATAATGATTTCTCAGCTTCGATCAACTCTTTAAGTGACAATTCTCCTTTTATTATATTTCCATTTTATTATATTCCAATCTTAGCATCCAGCTTTTAGGCGGAGATAGTTTGAAAAACGTCCAGTATCTATGGGTGATTCTTGATTTATTTTTAGGACTATCGTGCGTCTTTTGTTAAAGTCATTTGTAAGTGGGGTTGTTTTTATCAAAACAAGGATGGGCCTAGTGTCCAGATAGTTTGCGGATCATATTCGCCGCGGTTTGTGGCTCGCGTTGCTTTATCGGCTGGGTTTAAAAGTGTTGGGACCCACCGCCATTCACTTTCTTTCGTGGTCTCCAAAATTTCTGATGGTCAGAGCAAATCCAGGCGAGCATCGTTCTAGAATCTGACCAAAATACATATCTTTCAATGGCTACTTTATGACTGTCAGCAATTAAGTTTTTCAGTCGAGTTCCTTAAACTGCTGCTTGGAGCTCAAGCCTTGATACCGACAATAACTTTAGGGGGGCGCATTTTGTTTTGCCTGCTACGAAGGAAATTTCAATATTGTTGGTAGATATGATGCGCCAATAGGCTACTGCCGCAAATGCTTGTTCACTTGCGTCTACAAATATGTGAAGTTCTCTTTTGACGTCTGCAGCTAGGAATATTCGCGAATAGCAACTATTTATTTAAAAGCGTTTGACTTTGTCCAATTGCGTTATCCAATCTTTGAATCGTGTATAAATATTGTCAGTAATTTAGTCATTCCAGTAAATTCCTGTTCGTTATGTCCTGTCCTGCATTAAAACTTTTCCAATTATCATAAAATTAACCTGCATGCCAAATGGGTCAAATACTGACATAATAATGCTTAGCAATTGCCCTTTGTTTGGAACCTTTATTTCCTTCTTTAATTCTTCATCGATTCTGTTCATTTTAAGATCAAACACGAAGGCATCCTTTCGACTATCCCAAAACACACCTAGGATTTAATCTATTGAGTTTGAACCAAGTATGACGGATGTAGGTGCTGTATTTTTCGACGCATTATCTTCATGGTTTAGTTTATCTTGGATTTCCGATAAATTTGATATAAATCCTCGCAGATACAAAATTAGCCAGTTTATGGACGTTCTTCACTTATCTTGAATGCGAAGTTTTCCTTTTTAAAACTCGCTACAAAATCGTCAACATAATGATTTCCTCATATGGCCTTGATAACAGCTGCTTTCATATTTGTGGCATTTGATGCATTCAGGTTTTTCACATGCACATACACAATATTAGAACTTGCATTTTATAAACATCGATCTCGACTTTGAAATTCCTCCATAGGAATCTAAGAGAGTCTTGATCCGATTCTTGAACTTGAATTTGCAGAAACATTTCTTTAATGTCAGCGCACACAGCTATTATGCCCTGACGAAACTGGAACAAAATTTGTAGAAGTAGGGGATTTTCCTCTGGCCCTTTTAAAAGTTGGCTATTTAAAGAAATGCCATTGACCTTTGCGGCTGCATCGAAGACAAGCCTTATCTTGTTAGGTTTATTAATGTTGTACACCCCAAAATGAGGGAGATACTAGGTGCGGGGGCTAACTTTTACTATTTCTTTCTTTGATAACTTTCTTGCAAACCCTTTGTTAACGAAATTCATTATAGCTTCTACATTTTCCTGTTGTTTTTCAATCTCACAAATTTTAACTTCTGTTGTGCCAAGTCATTTAAGAGCCACATCAAAGCTATTCGGAAGGAATATATCGTCATGACTCCATAATAGTGCTGTCTCATACCCTTTTTTTAAGCGTTTGGTAGTTTCTTTTAATATTTTACGAGCCCTGATTATCTCATTTGATTCTATCGGATTATTTAGTGGCTTTACGACAAGGCTCTCTGTATTGAAATATTCCACTATTAAATCATTTAACTCGTTTTTATAAGAATCGGTACCAAAGTGGGTATAAAAGACGGTTGTTTTCCGATTATGTTCGCTGTCTTGATATCCATATGCCAGCCATCCTAAGACTGTCCGAACAGCTACTAATCTGTTTTCCAAACAGACACTTCGAAACGCTCTGGTCAAATGGAAATCTTCTTCTTCCGATAAGAACGCTTGGCTTGGCGTCAACATATCCCTTTATCGGCAAGGTACTTAATTTTCCATGTGACTCAATATCCAGAAAGTGTAAAGGCAGTTCTAAATTGGGAACTGTGCTACCTGTCAAATATAACCACTTTGATTTGCATTCTATTGCACGAACTTTAAGCTTACAACTTATAGAAGGAACTAATCTATATATATAAAAATAAGTCTGAATTTTTTCTGACGATATAACTCCATTACGCAAGAACCGATTTACACGCTTTTGCATTCTTTGGAAAGGTCTAGGGCTCCGTCATGTTTGGAGCAAACAAAATTCAGGAAAATGTTCAACAGGAATGCAGGAAAACCGGGAAAGTTTTTTACATCCTTAACAAAAATCCCTAATCATGTTACCTTTGTCGTTACATTGTTTGACAGCTTCTCATTGTAATATGTTCAGTTTTGACGATAAAGTTATTCGTTTGTTAACAGTTCAACTGGAAACACGTTTATTGTGCAAACTTTCATAATATTTCAACAGCAACTATTTGTCTTTAAGGTGGTAAGTTGATCTGTGTAAATTTAGTGTATTGTGCATTTGAGGTTTAATTCTCCAGTCTGTTCATAGTCTAAAATGCCTAGAGGACGACGTGCGAACATCGGCCGCCGCACAAGACATGCAAGCCAGCAACAAGTTTATCAACAAAGCCAAAATATAATAAGAGAAAATGCTCGATTGAGTACGCGAAGATCATTGGTATCATACAATCGCTTGGCATTCCAATATGATCCCACTGCGAACTACAGTGATGATGACAATTTTGATATTGGACCAATGACGACTGTATGTCGATATTGCAATGCGCTAAAGTTTAAAAGAGAAACGGCTGGATTGTGTTGCGCAAGTGGAAAAGTTAAACTGGATCCATTACTTACACCACAACACCCACTGAAAGCATTGTTCGATGGAACTGATCCCGATTCCAACCATTTTCTTCAACACATCCTTGAATACAATAATTGCTTTCGCATGACTTCATTTGGAGCTAATATCATTCGAGAAGGCGGATTCATGCCGACTTGCAAAGTAAAATATAAAACGCATACAACCAATTACTCACGCCAATGAATAACACCAAGACAATCAATTGCAACACAAACCAACAACACATACACCACAATCTACACCATGATACGATCAGAAGTCACACAGTATTCTTCAACAAATAATTCATTGCAATTACAGATACAAGGACAAATATATCATTTGCATGGTTCAATGGTGCCAACGTTAAATGAACCGCATCAATTTTTGCAAATATATTTTATTTCGTCAATGGTGGATCAGCTGAATGTGCGGTGCAATATACAGGGAGCACAACAGTTAAAGAGAGGATTAATTGAACAGTTGTAAGCATTTTTTCATGCTAATAACGCTGTGGTCAATATGTTTAAAACAGCATTTTAAACTTTTGTGAAAAAATAAATATCCAAATTGTCATCATCATCTTCATTCTTCATCTTTTAATCCACAAACGAAATGTTTAAAAAAACGAAGTGGCGTAACGGAGTTCGCCGGGTTTTCTAGTTTCTTATAATTTTCAATCCAGTTGAGTGTCAGATTTTCTTCATTTCCTGTCACCCCAAGCTTTTTAGCCAGATCAGCATCTATGAAGGATGCTGAGCAACTTTCATCTATAAACGCAAACTCCTTGATAATGAATTTATTTGGTCCGGTGACCTCTATTGGTAGTACTTTAAATAAGAGCCTAGATCAACGGTCAGCAACAGGCGGACCGCGAAAGGTTGAACCTCGGACCGCCAAATATTGTAATGTAGGTATGTCAAGTATAAACAAATACGTAATATTTTTGAACCAATCTAACTGAGTACATACCTAATCTAATTAATCTGTTTTACAATATCGACATCGATCAAAAACATCGCGCCGCCGAGTCGCCGCGCGCGCTCTGTTCATACGAACTTATAGCTCCGACGACCACTTGTAACTGAGCGTGAGCGGAGCGCGGCCTAGCGAGCGGGTTTTGTTAACACGCGAGCGAGAGCGAGACGGCATGCACTAGCAACAGCGTACGCGAATTAGTTATTGTATGTAAAGGTCTATCTACATTGGCGCGAGGCCGCGACGCGATGTTCGAAAGCGAGTGTCGCTAACATTTTCACTACATGTGAGTCAATGTGTCTGTTTACATTGACGCTAGATGTCGCGCGTCTCTCGCGTTAAATTTCAAAAATATGAAAAAACCTCGCGTTGGCAAAGCGTGAAAAGCAGCTGATCACGCTTTACCAACGCAGCTGATCAGCTGCTGTCAATGTGAACTATTTTTTCTAGCAAAATGCAAACAGTTCATTTGTTTTGTGATTTCTTGCGTTTAATAAAAAATATTTTTTTACCTAGGCGTGATATGGATCATAAAAAGCGAAAAGTGGACAGTGAAAATAGGAGGTTTTTAGAAGAATGGACTGAACAATATTTTTTTACGCTGCCTGATAGACCTCAAGCAGTTCCAGTGTGCCTTATATACAATAAAACTGTTGCTATTGTTAAAAGTGGAAATTTGAAGCGACACTATGAAACAACACATCAGCAATTCCACAAAAACTTCCCTCCTGGCAGTGAGGCTCGTAAAGAAAAACTTTAGGCACATCTCAGTTCTTACAATAAAATCACAAAATTACTAGTTGGTTGCATGTGCTGGACACAATAAACATCAAAAAAAAATTTTCGGATTCGGAGATAGATAGATAGGAGGAATGTATGTTGGCAGTAGTCACAACACTTTTTGAAGAAAAAAAAGATGTTATCACTGGAATTCAAAGTATTCCATTATCAGCAAGAAGCAATACACGAAGGACTGAAATTTTAGCTGCTGATATTAAGATGACTCTTATCAAACTTCTGCAAGAAGATGTGTCTTTGCAAATATATAAAAAGGTGTCAACTGAAGAATTTTGGGTCAAACATGTCCCAGAAAAATATCAAAATTGCAAAAAACTTGCTATCAATTCGGCCACTATGTTTGGCTCGACATACATATGCGAAACATCCTTTTCAAAAATGAATTTTTTAAAAAACAAATATCGTTCGAGATTAACAGACGCTCACTTAGAAGACACTCTTCGAATTAGCTGTTCATCACGAGAACTAAACTTTAAAAACCTGGCTCAAGACCGCCGATTCAATTTTTCACACTAATTTTAGGTAATAAATAGCTGTACTTAATTATTATCAGTTGTTTTTTTCTGGACCGTTCAAAAATTTTCGAGCAATATCCGGACATTAGTTAAAACTACTTGCCGACCCCTGGCGTAGATGAGCTGTTTCTTACTGTAAGGATATTTGCAGTGTTATTATCTTGCTGATCTACAACCTTCTCTGTATAACTAGTAGAAGGGGCAAACTTCTTGTCCTGATGAATAATAGATTATGAAAAGACTTGCAATCGTCGTGCTTACAATTACGTTTCTTCTTGCATATATTTAAACTGTGGCCTTGTCACTTTTGGTAAATCGCTCGCAATCCTCAAAAATTTGTGGCCCTTGGCATTCATACCATTTTATTTTTCCCTTTTCCTTGGGAGATTCCTTTGTAGTTTGCATCAACACCTTTTGATTTAAACTTTTATCTTGTCTTACGTTATGCTTGATGCTGTTGAAATTCTTGAAATACTTAACCCTAACACTAATACTAATATTTCTGCAAATTACGTTGTTTTCGTAAGACTTACTTCACTAAATTTAATCTGTTTCTGCATGCTACTAATTGGTGTCAGCTTTATTCCTGTAGTTATTTAGAAACTGCCATTGCCCTATTTTATGGGACCTTGAATTCGCATTTAAACAGTTGTGTTCCAACAAACCACCTTGGTTTACAAGGGAATTATCAAAACTGAAAAATGCAAGGACAAGATCTTATAAAAAATTCAGAAAATCGGGAAATACTATTGACTTATCAACTTATATTATAGCAAAGTCTAATTTTCTTTCTGTTAACACATCCTGCTATAATAACTATCTTAATAAATGTAGAATGAATTTCTCCCGAGATCCTAAACAGTTTTATAAATTTGTTAACTCTAAACGTAAATCATCCTGCATGCCATCCTCAGTTTTTCTTGATAATACAATAGCAAATTCGGGTCAGGCTGTGGCCGATCTATTTGCTGAATATTTTCAATCAGTATACTCTTCGAGTTCTCATAGTTCTAGTAATACTTATCCCCTTCAAATTCAAACATCAAATTGCATATTTGCCCCAGTCTTAACTGAGTGTTCGCTGCTAAGTGACCTAAACCTAATCAAAGCAGGCTTTTCGCCTGGTCCTGATGGATGCCCGGTAGTGTGCTTAGATATGGCGCTAATACACTGTGCAAACCTTTATAAAAATTATTCAAACTGTCTGTTGAATCTTCAGTATTCCCTGATATGTGGAAGCAATCTTTTATTATTCTACTTCATAAAAATTCTATAAAGTCCATTGTTAAAAATTATAGAGGGATTTCTAAATTGTCTGTCATTCCAAAAGTCTTCGAGAAACTTATTTGCTCTCAATTGCAACACTCATGTAGTGCAATTATGTCGCCTTATCAACATGGTTTTGTGAAGCGTAGATCTACTACCACCAACCTTCTAGAATTTACATCGCTTGTTATTAAAAGGTTTCAGAGCAAAAAGCAAACTGATGTCATTTACACCGATTTTAGTAAGGCATTTGATTCTGTTAGTCATTAATGTTTCATAAATTAAACATTATTGGGCACCCAACTAACCTCCTTTCATGCTCAGAGCTTGCTTAATGGCTCACCACTCGATCGCGTACTAGAAATGAAGGATTTGGGCATTATTCTTGACCCAAAATTAAAGTTTGATTTTCATAAATCGGTTTCATCAAGCGGTAGTCGAAAGAGTTAACAGATCACTACTCTACTAAAACGCAATACAGGATTCATCAGGATAGAATTGAATCTGTTCAGAAAAAATTTCTTTTATTTGCACTTAGAAGTTTTAACTGGGTTCCCGGAGTTGATTTGCCTTCGTATTTAAGTAGACTTCTATTAATTAACCTTTCTTATCTTTTAAACCGTAGAACTATGCAAAGAAGGTTCTTTGTTACGAATCTGCTCAATGGTGAAAGCGACTCACCCATTCTATTAAGTCGAATAAACTTAACTGTCTTAAGATCTTCTTAGATCTTTTCGTAACTTTGTACCCATTAACCTTGATCATTGTTCTAGCACAGAGGTGGGCACGCACACATACTATCAAAGTTTTTACACGCATACTATAACAATTTCCGCTTGAAGCAGCGAAAACACGAACCTCAGCATTGCGTTCGGTAAAACAACAGTGTACAGTGTGTCTTGAAAGTGAACGTACAAACGTGGTTATTTTGTTTGTTTTTATTTTTTAAATTTTTTTTTGTTTTTTTAAATTATTTTTTTTATTTATTATTTTTTATATTTAATAAGGCTATCTAGGTCTATGTTACCTTGGAAGGTCTTAAATTTGATGAGCAAATAAATAGTGTCTGCTTAAAAAATATTTGTAGTTCCGACAAACAATGTAGTCACAAATCAGACATTGTGTCATCCCGTTTGAATTTTGTATAAATAAAAAATCATTTTCCCAATCGTCCATAAACATATTGAATGTCACTGTTAATTTCAAATAGCGTAGCGTGGTGTTGCTTTCACAAGTGTTTGCATACGACTGTTTGGATTTGCCATAGAAACCGGTTTGCTTGCATTGCTTTGCCATTTGCCGAGTGGTACCGATCGTTCGTGTTCTATTTATAGCTTTGAGTGCTTATAGTGTATGTGTTATTTTCTGCTGCTTACCGCTGCAGAGGGCCTATGCACGCGTGTATACGAATTTCGACTTGTGCCCACCTCTGCTCTAGCAACTATCTAATGCATGAACACTTTCGTGTAGAGCGCGCAGACTACAATAAGATGTTTTCACTTGTTTCTTTTGAGATTTACCCAGTGACCAAAATGACCAAACTTCAAACTGAGATTCCTCCGGTGTTTCTTAACCGATTTTGATCAAGTTTTTACAAACGCTTAATGTTTTATCCATATTTTATACCTCGTTTCCTCAATTTTGAAATTCAAGGTTTTTTTGTTATCATTCAAATGTGTATATCGGAAACCAAAAGTGTATCGAGAATTTGAAGCAAATTGGTTCTGCTTATGGTATAGGAGAGCTTAAGTTTCAAGTTTGACGTCTAGCTTTTTTTTAAAGGCGGGTTTACAATGTCAGCGTGAGATTGGAAAATGTTTTGTCCCTGTCTGACACAAACATTTTTCACATAAGTTCGTCTCACTCATTTCCAATCTCAAACCGACCTCACTTGCATCTCAGATTGGAGTGGAAAAAAGCTTTTCGAAAATTTAGTTTTAAAAGCTCTCAATAGATGGCTTTTTTCGAAATTAGTTACATGTGCTCCACAGTTTTTACCTCTATTTTACTCAATACAGAGGCAAATAATAATATAAATCACAATTTAGCATTCATTTAGTGCATATTAACGAATACATATAACAATAAAATCATTGTTATATAAAAAAGCAAATCGATAATTTTTGCGCCATTTCACATATGTTAGCCGAGTTCGAAAAACAATCAGCTGATTGTTCGAATTGCATTTATGTTCACAATTCAGATGACATTGTTAACGCGCGGGTAAAAATAAATTAACTTAAAAAAATATACAAATATACAGCAGCAGCAGCAAGAACTGCCTGCATCATCATATTATTATATGATAAAACAATAGCGTGTTTGTTTTCCATGATTTATAATAAATTTTAATACACTTCTGTACAATTTTTGCCACAAACATAAAATGAACATCAGCTGTTCACAGCTAATTGACAGCTAACAGCTGATTTCGAAAATTCGAACATACTTTCACGCTGACTTAGTAAACCACCAGTGTATGTTTCAGATTGTTAAAAGCTTTAATCCAATCTCACGCTGACATTGTAAACCCGCCTTAAGTCTCTGAGATCGGCACGTTCATACAGACAGACAGATGGACATGGATAGATCGACTCGGCTGTTGATGTTGATCAAGAATGTATACATCTTATAGGGTCGGAGATGCTTCCTTCTGTCTGTTACATACATTTGCACAAAACCATTATACCCTTAGTGACCCATTTTATGGGTTAACTTGGTGAACTTGGTGGCGTTGCACAGTGGATCCAATGAAACATCTAGCGAAATAAAAGTCGATTTTTCACTTTTGAAAATCGTTGAGTTTTGTTTATATTTCACGCAGGGATTTAAGGCTGTTTTGGATCTAACTTTAAATATAAAAAATCGATATATTTTAGTTTATTAACAAAAACTTTTGTTTCCGTTAATATAAGGTATGTACTTAATATAAAGATATGCATCAAAATTTTGGATGCCACGCCCCCAAGCAACGGGTCATGCCCCACCGCCCTAAAAAAAACCGAAATGCATTTATCTTCGCCAGTTTTTAAGCTAGAGTCACCAAATTTTATGGGCATACTGTTAGTGACATGCGTAACAGATCTGCATCACCTTTACCGCCCACCTTCTAAAATCTGAAAACTCTATATCTATCTCAGTTTTTGCGCTAGACTCACTAAATTTGGTTCGAACATTGATAGTGACATCCGTAACAGATTTGCATCAAAATTTTGGATGCCACGCCCACCTGTACCCCCACTTTTATATATTTGTCAGTTTTTGAGCTAGAATCTCCAAACTTGGTAGGGGGATAGAAGGTGCCATCCGCCACAAATATGCATCACAAATTTGAATGTCACGCCTACCCCTTCAGCCTGATAATTATACCCAAAACCTCCATATATAACTATTTGCACACAGAATCCTTAGCACAGCTATGTAAACTGGTATCAAAGTATATCGCAGTCGGTTGCGTCCGACTGCAACGTTATATTTGCTTGTGTTGATGAAATTATACCCTTAACCCATAAAATGGGTAAATAAGGGTATAATGGTTTTGTGCAAATGTATGTAACAGATAGAAGGAAGCATCTCCGATCCTATAATGTATATATATTCTTGATCAGCATCAACAGCCGAGTCGATCTAGCCATGTCCATCTGTCTGTCTGTATAAACGCGTAGATCTCAGAGAATATAAGAGCTAGAGACTTCAAACTTGAAACTTAAGCTCTCCTTTACCATGAAAAGATCAAGTTCGTTTAAAATTATCGATAACATTTTTGGTTCTCGATACACACATGTGAACGAAATTTGATCATATTGGTCACGATAAATACAAACAAATGACTGTACGGGTTACATATGTGGTTAAGGGTATGTCCTAGTCGGGATTTCTCGACTAGAGCCTTCTTACTTGGTTTTTTGATTGCCTTAATTTGCTGGCGTAGGGATGCTGTAAGGATAGCTGATTTTTCAGCTGTATATTTTTTATTTATATGGAAGTATTTGAAAATCAATGGTCTCATTTTCGGTTGTCACACTGTATGATACCAAATCAGCTGATTTGGATCCATCAGTGTATAAAAAAGTTCTGCCCTTTAGTGAGTTTCTGAGGTCCTCTAATTGTTTTTTGGTAGATCTAGGGACATTAAATTCATGCATGCAATTCATACACCATGCAGTGTTGCCAATTTAGCTTTTTCCCCGTCAAATCAGGCTTTTCTCGAAGCCCAACTGCGGAAAAATGTATGAATTACGGGAAGCAGGAGTCTTGTGTCTTTTAAAAATGATTTCTTATTTTTCGTTTTATTTTTTATGCCACCAATTTCATTGCATTGGTCCATGAAAGAACCCCATTAGAATCTGACCAAAACTTTTCTGGCAGTTTGCTGTACAGGCTTACATCGCGTCGAACCCTTTCACTAAGCTCTGCACCCAATAGTGCAGCACATAGTTCCTGTCGAGGAAGTGACTGTTTTGCTGTTGGAACAACTCAAGACTTTGAACATAGTCATCGAATAGATATTTGTTTATTTTTGTACGTTGCTTGTACGTAAATTTCGGCGCAAAATGCGCGCTTTGACGCATCTACAAAGGTGTGAAATTTCTTCGTGATTGGAGTCCTGCCAATTTAACTGTGTCTTGGAATTTGCATTGAATTAAGACTCTGCAAGTCCTCTCGATTATACTTCCATTCGTTTTCAAGATTTGCAGATAGCTCGTTATCCCAATCAAGCTTTAATTCACATAGGCGTTGCATAAAAATGTTAGCCCTTACCACGACGGGTAAAGTGATTGTATTTATCCGATATTACTTAATCTCTTCTGTTGGGCTATCGCTTGACTTTTGCGGATTGATCTATATTTGACGATAAATTTTTTCAATATCAGCTATAAACACATATCCATGTGTTCTGATTTAAAAAAGAATAGACATAAGATCACTTTAAAGTTTAAGCCGTGAGGCTTTCGTTCAGCGATTTTCCAGTAAAAGTTTCAAATGATGCGTCAAAAACTACTCATAATGACAAAACAACTTAAAATTGGCATGAAGATAGTCAAGAGCAAGATGCAAAGCTTTAAAACAATTATAGGTCTGCATCATGTATTTCGACATCTCCTTCTTAACCTCATTGCAGGTTTTACAAAACCATTTAAGGCCTGAGTCAGTTCCTAAACAGACTCTGATTTTGGCAGTGAATATGGATCGTGTAATCGCACATCTACATTAAATAAAATCTGGGCTGGATCTACCAACAATTTTACATTTCTTACTGCAGCAGACAAACATTTTTAAAACAAGTTGTTGAATTAAAATATGGGCAAATTAATATGCTTGATCAAAGCAAAGTAGGTGCAAGTATGTAAGCGTTGCAAAAAGCGTAATATAACGGACAAAATTGGGTGTTGGGAGCTGCCGAGCTTTTTCTATAACTCTGATTTGTGTCATAAAAAGTTTAAGAAAACCGGCACAATATCTTAGTTTTTCAGATTTATTTATTAAGCAGATCGCCTGACAATTATTTTTCAAAAAGGCGCGCGACGCGTTCTTTGACTTGTACATTTATTTTATTATTATTAACACTATTTTTTGTTCTTGACTACTCAATGCTCCACTATCTTGCAGGACAGCGACGCCATCATCTCCGTGGATGGTCCTTCAACGCGAGGTAGGGGCCACTTTGATGGGGGGTGTTTAAAGTCCTTGATACACACGAGATCGTTCACCTTGAGAGGGGTCTGAGATGTCCTCCACTTCATACGCTGCTGAAGAAGAGAGAGGTACTCCTCCATCCATCTGTTCCAGAAGATTTGCTGGATGTAAGTAGCATGCTGCAAGCGATCGAGACGGCTGCAGTTCAGAGATGTAAGATCTGGCTTAGGGAGTGCAACGAGTTGTCTACCAATAAGAAAGTGACCAGGTGTCAAAACGTCGAGGTCTGCTGGATTTTCTGAAAGCGATACAAGAGGGCGTGAATTAATTATTGCTTGAATTTGATACACAAAGGTGCGCAATTCATCGAATCTAAGGATGAAAGACCCCATTGAGCGATATAAATGATGCTTGGGCAGCTTAACTGCGGCCTCCCAAAGGCCGCCGAAGTGGGACGATCGAGGAGGTGTATATTTTCAGACGAATCCATTGCTGAAGCAGTAGGTATGAACTGACTCAAGATGCTTTCCGTTTAAGAACAAATTTCGCAGCTCAACTAACTCATTTTTTCCACCAACAAAATTAGTCGTATTGTCAGACCAGATGCAGTTGCTGCGAGTAGCCACGATTCGCATAAGAGCGCTTAGGAAACCATCGGTAGAGAGATCCTTGACAAGCTCTAACCAAACGGCCTTGGTGGCGAAACAAACAGAAACGGATATGTAGAACTTGTAAGGAGCCTTATTACGAACCTCAGGCCTGTAATATAAAGAGCCACAGTAGTCAACTCCTGTGTAAACCAAGTTGGTTTGTTATCACTTGATGAGCGACAAAAGGGAACAAAACTGTCCAAATGCGAATTTAAGGTTCCATAAAATATGACAATAGCAGTTTCTAAATCACTACTGGAATAAAGTTGACACCAATTAGTAGCACGCAGAAGCAGATTAAATTTAGTGAAGTAAGACTTACGAAAACAACGTGATTTTGTTGAAACAATAGTATTAGAGTTAGGGATAAGTATTTCAAGAGAAAGTTGTAAAGTGGGAAGGTAAGAGTCTTCCGGCTGCACTTAAGGGGTTATTCTATTTGCGTTACAACAATCAACATTAGAAATAAATACTAAATCTAACATTTTACCAATACAACTAAGTTTATCGCTTACTTGCGATAGCCCCAACTCCATGATACCAACTATAAAATCATCAGATGTGGCTGGTAATTGTGTGGAAGATGAGTCACATGCAGACCATCCCACATTTGGCAGATTAAAATCATCAACCACAATAGGATGATCTATGTCTAACAATGAGGACAAAACATGTTGCACTCAAGTGGGACGAATAAATATAAGTTCCTTTGGTAGACTTGCAATAATGTGTTCAACAAGACGTGGACGTGCTCTACAGCATATTATGCGATTGCCAATTGGCCAATACTGCATTTGCATCGCAACAAGAAGAGCTGGGGGAGCGTGATGGTACTTACGATGAAAGTAAGTTACAATAGATAATGTCACGGGATGATTCTTCGACAATAAAATTGGATGGCGAGCCTCGATGCCAAGTATCGAATTCGTTAGGCGTCCGCCTACACGTATTAATCCGAAGTCATCTAAGAATGGGCTTAGCGATGATGTAATACTTGATAAGCTGACAATCCTTTTCTTTTGAAGCTGAATATATTTCTCATGCCGATGAGCCCCTTAAACGACGCGAATGAGAATGTATGTCCCATGACGAATGTTTTTGGCCGAGAGCTGCACCGATTTAGAAGAAGCCCGCAGATTGATAAACAATTTATGTATATCAACGATAGCAACATATCGCCATAATCAGACGTAACATAGAGAATCTTCTTTCGAATATCCGGTAATTGGAGCTGAGGAAGGCAGTGTGCTGGCCATTAATCAAGATTTCTCTGCAAGAATGAAGGACCTCGCAGCCAAAGCGCTGAGACAATAGCCCTTGTGGTGATGCTTCTTTGGAAAGAATATCAGCAGGATTAATTAAATTTTAAATTTTAAATTTAATTTACGAAATGCCAAGCAGTCTCTAAGGCGAAATTTTTAAATTTGTCCACATTAGTATCATGGTTGCATGAAACAACTATTAATATAGTGTGCATTCTTTCAAGCAAACCGATGTCTATCTTTGTTATCTCTGCAGACAATTCTGCATTTTGAAAAAATCGCCTTGCAGTGTTACCATCATTACTACTGCCAAATCCAGGTTTCGGGAGATCAATAAGTAAGCCTACCCATAAAATGGGTAAATAAAGGTATAATGGTTTTGTGCAAATGAATGTAACAGACAGAAGGAAGCATCTCCGACCCTATAAAGTATAGATATTCTTGATCAGCATCAACAGCCGAGTCGATCTAGCCCTGTCTGTCTGTCCGTCTGTCTGTCTGTTCGTCTGTACTAACGCGCCGATCTCAGAGACTATAAGAGCTAGATACTTCAAACTTGAAACTTAAACTCTCCTATACCATAAGCAGATCAAGTTTCTTCTAAATTTTCGATAACACCTCTGGTTCCCGATATACACATGTGATCGATAACAAAAAATTCTTGAATTTCAAAATTGTAAAAACGAGGTTTAAAACTATTGATAAAATAATGAACATTTGAAGAAATTTGATTAAAATCGGTTAAGAAACACCGAAGATATCACAGTTTGAAAGTTTGTCATTTTGGCCATATTGGTCACTGGGTAAATACACATAAATGACTGTACACGATACGTATGGGGTTAAGGGTATGTCCTAGTCGGGATTTCTCGAATAAAGCCTTCTTTCTTGTTTTTCCTTGAATTCGTTCTGAAATCAATTTTTTGTCTTAGCAACAATTTCTTTGTCCTCCACCGATCTGGCTTTCCACCTTCTTATAGGCAATTTGTAGGACAAATGCAGAAGGCATTCAAAAAAATTTCGGAAATGACTTCAATTACTATAATTCAAATTTCTCAGCAAAGGCAAAAAAGGACACGAAAATTTGTTTAGGACATAAAGTTGAATATTAAATCTTGTTTTAAAAAAAATGTTAAAGACGGATCTTGCCCAATAAATTACTTTATGTCCATCAATAGAAAAAAATTGGTTTCTTTTTAAAATTTTTTTTTAAGTTTAAAAAAAATATACAAAATGTTTTTATGAAAACTTGATTTGTACTAATGAACTGAGAAAAGTAAAAACTTTACTTTCAATTGCCACATATCCACATAATTGTTTCATGTTCATGAAAAACGATTGCGAACAGACATTAAAATGACCTACTCTGTGAATTGCTTAAAGTCGAGTTCGAAAGTTTAACTTTAAATAAGTGTTATGCGAAAACCAAATATCCTAGACTATTTTCCTTTTAGGTTATTATGCAAAATTTTATAATTTTTAAAGTTGCACTTAAACTTTCTTCAATATCTCAAAAAAAAAAATCAATTTTGTCGCGGAAATGGTTCTAGGCGCCCCAACGTGCGACAAAGGATGAAATTTGCGTAAAATGCAACAGAGAATGATGGCGGCATAATATGTTGTAATATCGACTCCCCTTTGATTGTTGTTGAAAAGTTTAAATTTACACACGCTCGTAACATAAATTCGTTCAAGTTGAGTGTGCCGCCTGAACTTTTCTCGACAATTAGTTCTGAAAAGTTTTGGCCGCCGAACATCCTCGTGAAAGAGTATGTGAACAGGCGAAATAGCAATAATACTAACAGTAATACTAGTAGTGCCATCCCTATTAGTAACTCACTTCCTTCTACTCTCTGTATCAAAAACTAACTGAAGTAATTAGTCTATCCAATCAAAATGTAAGAGGCCTTAATACTAAACTTTCAAAACTTTACGTTAATAGCCTATCCTTTGATTCTGAAATAGTTGCGCTTACTGAAACCTGGTTAAAACCTGATATTTCTGATTACTCTGTTTTTCCAAATAAATTTAACTTATACCGATGTGATCGCACAACCCGTAAGGGTGGTGGGGTTCTTATCGCTGTTGATTCCTGCATTTCTTCTGAACAAATTCAATCCAATGATCTTCCGGATACAGAGTTTGTATGTGTTAAAGTATCTTATGGTAGTCGTTCACTTTTTATTACCTGTTCATACATTCCTCCTAATTGTGACACTAACATTTATTCGTCCCATTTAAGTGCTTTGCAACATGTTTCGTCCTTATTGTTAGACATGGATCATCTAATTGTGGTTGGTGATTTCAATCTGCCAAATGTGGGATGGTCTGCATGTGACTCATCTTCCACAAAATTACCAACCACATCTGATGATTTTATAGATGGTATCCTGGAGTTGGGGCTATCGCAAGTAAGCGACATACTTAATTGTTGTGGTAGAATGTTAGACTTGGTATTTGTTTCTGATGTTGATTGTTGTAACGTAAACAGAGTACCCCCCTTAGTGCAGCCGGAAGACTCTTACCATCCCATTTTAGAACTTTCCCTTGAAATACTAAACCCTTACTCTAATACTTATATTTCTGCAAAATCACGTTGTTTCCGTAAGACTAACTTCACTAAATTAAATCAACTTTTGAATGCAACTAATTGGTCTCAGCTTTATTCCTGTAGTGATTTAGAAACTGCCATTGCCATATTTTATGGGACCTTGAATTCACATTTGGACAGATGTGTTCCCCTCTGTCACTCCTCAAGTGATAACAAACCACCTTGGTTTACAAGGGAATTATCAAAACTGAAAAATGCGAAGACAAGATCTTATGAAAAATTCAGAAAATCGGGAAATACTATTGACTTATCAACTTATATTATAGCAAAGTTTAATTTTCTTTCTGTTAACTCATCCTGCTATAATAACTATCTTAATAAATGTAGAATAAATTTCTCTCGAGATCCTAAACAGTTTTATAAATTTGTTAACTCTAAACCTGCCATCCTCAGTTTTTCTTGATAATACGAAATCAAGTACGGATCAGGCTGTGGCCGATCTATTTGCTGAATATTTTCAATCAGTATACTCTTTGAGTTTTCATAGTTCCAGTAATACTTATCCCTTCCAAATTCAAACATCAAATTGCATATTTGCCCCTGTCTTAACTGAGTGTTCGCTGCTAAGTGACCTAAACCTGATCAAACCAGGCTTCTCGCCTGGTCCTGATGGAGTGCCCGGTTGTGTACTTAGATATTGCGCTGATACACTGTGCAAACCTTTACTAAAATTATTCAAATTATCTGTTGAATCTTCAGTATTCCCTGATATGTGGAAGCAATCTTTTATTATTCCACTTCATAAAAATTCTTCAAAGTCCAATGTTAACAAGTAAAAACGTTGCAGTCGGACGCAACCGACTGCGATATACTGTGATACCAGTTTACATAGCTGTTTTAAGGATTCTTAGTGCAAATAGTAATATATGAGGGCTTTGGGTATAAAAATCAGGCAGAAGGGGTAGGCAAGACATTTATCTGTGGCGGATGGCACTTTCTATCCTCCTACCAAGTTTAGAGACTCTAGCGCAAAAACCGACAAAGATACAGAGGTGGGCGGTAAAAGTGGGCGTGGCATCCAAAACATTGATGCAGATCTGTTACGGATGTCACTAACAATGTTCATACCAAATTTGGTGACTCTAGCTTAAAAACTGACAAAGATACATGCCTTCCGATTTTTTTTAGAGCGGTGGGGCATGTCCCGTTGTTTGGGGGCGTGGCATCCAATGTTTTGATGCATAACTTTGTCAGATGTCACCATCTACCTTCATGTCAATTTTGGTGCCAATAGCTTGAAAACTGTAGAAGACACAGGCATTTTTGTTTATAATTGGAGGGGGGCAGGAGACGAAAAAGGTGGGCGTGGCATCCAAACTTTTGATGCAATTTTTTGGGGATTGCCAACAGCTATCTTGCCATCAAATTTAGTGACTCTAGCTTAAAAACTGGCAAAGATACATGTATTCCGGTTTTTATTAGGGCGGTGGGGCATATCCCGTTGTTTGGGGGCGTGGCATCCAATGTTTTGATGCATAACTTTGTCAGATGTCAGTATCTACCTTCATGTCAATTTTGGTGGCTATAGCTTCAAAACTGTGGAAGATACAGGCATTTTTGTTTATAATTTAAGGGGGGGTGGGGGCGGAATAGGTGGGCGTGGCATCCAAACTTTTAATGCAATTTTTTGGGGAATGCCATCAGCTATCTTGCCCCCAAATTTGGTGACTCTAGCTGCTAAAATGTGGGATATATATGTGTTTTATCGATTCGCACATCGAGGTGTATCGACTTGTTATCGATTTCCCAGGCCCCCTGAGGTCGTAGAGCCCCAAATTTAACACTTTGTCTGACGAAGACATGTACCAAGATATTTGCAAAGTTGCAAGGCTCTAGCTTAAAGGGTGTCGAAAAAAGTTGCGTTCATACGGACAGACGGACGGACACCATGACGGACATTGCACAAACCCAATATACTATGATACCTTTGGTATCAAAGTATAAAAATTATAGAGGGATTTCGAAATTGTCTGCCATTCCGCAAGTCTTCGAAAACTTATTTGCCCTCAATTGCAACACTCATGTAGTGCAATTATGTCGCCTTATCAACATGGTTTTGTGAAGCGTAGATCTACTACCACCAACCTTCTAGAATTTACATCGCTTGTTATTAAAGGATTTCAGAGCAAAATGCAAACTGATGTCATTTATACCGATTTTAGTAAGGCATTTGATTCTGTTAGTCATTCACTTTTGCTTCATAAATTAAACATTATTAGGCTCCCAACTAACCTCCTTTCATGGCTTTCCGAGTACTTGTGTGGCCGTACACAAAAAGTTGTCTTTAAATCATCTGTCTCTAAACCAATTTATGTAACATCAGGTGTCCCTCAAGGTAGTCACCTTGGGCCTTTATTATTTAATCTCTTTATTAATGATCTTCCTGCTGTAATATCTAACTCGCACGTGTACATGTTTGCGGATGACGTTAAATTATGTTTATCCTATAATGAACCTTCTGTCAGTAACTTACTACAGTCTGATCTTAGTGCACTATCTGATTGGTGCAACTTTAACCAACTTAATTTAAATTGTTCTAAATGTAAAGTAATGTCTTTCTGTAGAAGTACTCCTCATACTGCTCAGTACTTGCTTGATGGCTCACCACTCGATCGCGTATTAGAAATGAAGGATTTGGGTATTATTCTTGACCCAAAATTAAAGTTTGATTCTCATATATCGTGCATGGTTAATAAAGCCATCAGTGTCGTTGGTTTCATCAAGCGGTGGTCGAAAGAGTTTAACGATCCCTACACTACTAAAACACTTTATACATCCCTAGTGCGTCCCATCCTCGAATATGGATCTTGTGTGTGGTCTCCGCAATACAAGATTCATCAGGATAGAATCGAATCTGTTCAGAAGAAATTTCTTTTATTTGCACTTAGAAGTTTTAACTGGGTTCCCGGTGTTGATTTGCCTTCGTATTCAAGTAGACTTCTATTAATTAACCTTCCTTCCCTTTTAAACCGTAGAACTATGCATGGTGTTTTATTTGTTACCAATCTGCTCAATGGTGAAATCGACTCACCCATTTTATTAAGTCGAATAAACTTAACTGTCCCTATTAGATCTTATCGTAACTTTGTACCTATTAACCTTGATCGTTGCTCTACCAACTATCTAATGCATGAACCGTTTCGAGTAGTGTGCGCAGACTACAATAAGATGTTTTCACTTGTTTCCTTTGAGGCCTCCATTCCCATACTAAAAAGATCCATACTGCTTTACTTATCTAGTCATAGTCACTAATCACTAATCTTATGATCTGATTGGGTTTTTCTGGGTTTTTCCCAATCCTTGTAACAAATGTTGGATCATTAAATTTTTGTTAACTCCCCAGAATATTTTAATTTTCAATTTTTTTCATTTCATTTCAGTTTGCTTACTGATTTAATTTTAAATTTTGTTCATTAATCTTAAACATTTTTGTAGATTAAGCTTTACTTTTTAATTTGATTTAATTTTAATTTTTATGTCGACTGATATTAGTTGACAATAAATAAATAAATAAATATGCGGCAGCATCCAGACTTACAGTCTCGAACTTGGTGCCCCGTTTTAAGGCAATTTATGCACAGAGAGAGCCTTTTAGCTTTCTTTTGTCGTAAGTTTGGAGATAAGTTTCCAAAGCGTAGGCACTGGTATCTTTGATGGCTGGCAGTATCACTTCAACCTCCGCGAAGATAAGACGTGTTACAACAGAGTCATTACCCCGGCAATCAAGCAAGCAAACCAACAACACCGAAACAAACAAACTTCTAACACAAAACGTAAAAGAAAAACAACAACACCTAACACAGCATCAACAGTTATAGCGGGCACGAGCCCAACAATAACAAACATGCACGAACCACCCGACATAAGAACATACGGAGTCAAATCCAACAACACAAACGCAGGCGAACCAAAATACATGCAGATAAAACGAAACGACAACAACAACTTCGACAATGTTTCACCGTTCGTTATCAAAAAAACTATAGACTTCGCTTGCGACGGTGAAGTCAAATCATGCAAGAAAACAAAAGACGGACTACTCTTAATCAAAACAAAAAACACATTACAAGCCATAAAACTGCTGAAACTAAAGCAAATGACAAATATAGAAATCACTGTCACTGAACACAAAACGCTTAACTCCACCAAGGGAGTCATATACAGCAACGACTTACGAAACATAAGCGAAACGGAAATACTACTAGAACTAAAAACACAAAATGTAACAGAAGTTAAAAAAATATTAAAAAAACAATCAACAAATACCAACACCGATGAAAACAACACCACACTCACAGAAACCGGACTTATAATAATCACTTTTGGAACACACAAACTCCCTGAGAAACTGAGAATCGGCTACGAGTCAGTACGCGTCCGCCCATACATCCCACTACCCCTACGATGCAGAAAGTGCCTACGTTTCGGTCACCCAACTACCGTCTGCAAAGGCATTGACACATGCATAAACTGCTCTAATGCCAAACACACCACCGAAAACGACAGATGCCTAAACCAAAAAAGCTGTCTAAATTGCAGCAACAACCCCGACATCGACCACCAACACAGCCCTCTCGACTGCAAATGCCCCGCCTTCGTCAAAAACCAAGAAATAACCGCCATAAAAATAACAGAAAAGGTAGATCACAAAACTGCACTCAACATCTATCACAACCGGTACGGACAACATGCAAGGCCATCATACGCCAGAACCCTTACCAGCACAACACAACACCCAACCAATACGCAACCACCAAACACACACATGCCTACAAACACTCCGTTAAACACCCAGTCTTCAACCTCAACCAGAACCACACAACATCAAACCATCACTGCAACAACTCCCAGCCAAAGCACACCAGTAACACCATCCCCACCATCTACACACCGATCGGAACCAACCGAACCAGAAGAAATGGACACCGGCAACGCATATCAAACCAACACAACAAATAAACCAAACACATCAATCCTAACCGAAGACTTAAAACTAAAGCTATACTCCAAAGATAAATCTGGTAATCTCTCCACCCCCCTAAAACCCCCAAAAACCAACCCAAAAACAAAAACTGTAAAGAAGCTTTCTAGGGCTGGGGTAAATACTCGGTCATATCCAGGGTCTTTTACAACAAAATTTATAAAATACCGAGACTCGAGAGGTGTTTCGGGGCAACTGCAGACCCACCAAAGCGCATAGAGAAGCCCTCGGAATGCGTTTTGATGGTCGCTATGGGTGGCCGGCGGCACCGACCAACCTCAACACGTGCAGAGAAACGCTCGGAACACGTATTGGGGCTAGGCGGCACGCTACCGAATAGCCTCAACATGTGCAGAGAAACGCTCGGAACACATGCTGGGGCCATACGGCACGCCGTGGCTACGCTGGGAACTATTAGACAAACAACAACACTACAAACCTGGCAAGGGAGCATCCGTAGGGCCACCAAAACGCACAGAGAAACGCTCGGAATGCGGCTTGGTGTACACTACCGATGGCCGGTGGCACCGACCAGCTTCAACACGTGCAGAGAAACGCTCGGAACACGTGTTGGGGCTAGGCGGCACGCTACCGAATAGCCTCAACATGTGCCGAGAAACGCTCGGAACACATGCTGGGGCCATACGGCACGCCGTGGCTACGCTGGGAACTATTAGACAAACAACAACACTACAAACCTGGCGAGGGAGCATCCGCAGGGCCACCAAAACGCACAGAGAAACCCTCGGAATGCGTTTTGGTGTACACTACCGATGGCCGATGGCACCGACCAGCTTCAACACGTGCAGAGAAACGCTCGGAACACGTGTTGGGGCTAGGCGGCACGCTACCGAATAGCCTCAACATGTGCCGAGAAACGCCCGGAACACATGCTGGGGCCATACGGCACGCCGTGGCTACGCTGGGAACTATTAGACAAACAACAACACTACAAACCTGGCAAGGGAGCATCCGTAGGGCCACCAAAACGCACAGAGAAACGCTCGGAATGCGTCTTGGTGTACACTACCGATGGCCGGTGGCACCGACCAGCTTCAACACGTGCAGAGAAACGCTCGGAACACGTGTTGGGGCTGGTCGGCACGCTACCGAATACCCCCAACATGTGCAGAGAAACGCTCGGAACACATGTTGGGGCCATACGGCACGCCGTGGCTACGCTGAGAACTATTAGAAAACAGTTGCTTGCACTTAATAACTATGCATAATTTATTCACAGCCTGTACCTGCCTAACACACCGCACTTAAAAACTCCCGCCCGCCCATGTAATATCTAGAGTTAGGGGCCAGCTTACCCGCTGTCCATGGTTCTTAAGTAATCCTTTGCTGTTGTTGTTGTTGTTGGCTCCTTGTATGTATCCTGGGCTGTGCAGATCGACGCCGCGTGTTATTCACTTTTCTTGCCGTACTTTGGCACGCGTATGACCGCACCTTTTAACAATTCTGCAACGACTGCCGGGCCACGCATTTTCAATGCATGCTGTACCCTCATGCAGTCGCGATCGCTGCTTAATGCGCTGCTGCGCCCTCTGCCCTTTTGAGCTGCTGACGACGCTCTCGTTTTCGTTTGTTGCTGCTGCGCCTAATTTTTGCATTGCGTGTCGTCTTCGCTGCTGCTTTGCCCTCGGCAAGGCTTCTCGGCTGCTAAGTCGGTTGTTAGCGCGCTGCGTCGGTGGCTTCGTTTGCCGCGTGCCGTCTGCTGCTGCGTTCTCTGTCGGTCTTCTCGGCTGCTAAGTCAGCGCGGTGCGTCGGTGGCTTCGTCTGTCGCGTGCCGTTTGCTGCTGCGTTCTCTGTCGGTCTTCTCGGCTGCTGCGTTCTCTGCCGCTACCGCTGTTTTTCTTTGCCTGTCCAGTCGTGGCCTCTGCTTCTCTCCTCTGATAGTGATGCCCGTATCTAATAGTGCTGCGTGCCTAGCCTTAAATATACCCTGTCCCTTAAATACAAATACTTTTCTTACGTTTTTCTCCTCCTGGGCTTAGTACTACTAGAAATGTTGGGAAGGAGTTTACTACTACACAAAACCAAACCCCCAAGCAAATCCAAATACGCTAATAATAGCGAAAGCGACTCAATTTAAATAAATTTAATCTTAACCTTAAACTTAACTTACATTAATTAATCTTAAATTCAAACCAAACTTACACAAAAATCAATCAAACACCAAACAACAAAAAATGTCACTCCAAATACTACAATGGAACATTAAAGGTTACACAAACAATTACAATCAACTCCTCATCCTGATAAAAAAATTTTCCCCACACATTATATCACTCCAAGAAACTCATGTACAACACCCCAACAACATACCCACCCCAATTAATTACAAACTACACATAAATAACGCCACCAATAGGTTTGGCTGAGTAGCACTACTAGTACACAAAACTATCCAATACACAAACCTAAACACCCCGAATGACATAGAAACAATAGCCATCAATATACAATCCAAACATAACTTTAACCTTTTTAATACATACATCTCCCCAACCAAAACTGTTACCCACCAAATCCTCGAGAACACCCTAAACACACAACAAACACCCACATTAGTTACCGGCGACTTCAACAGCTGGCACCCGATCTGGGGCTCTCCAACAACAAATAGACGCGGAAAAATAGTCCAAAAATACATAGAAAACTCAAATCTCATGCTACTAAACGACAAATCCCCAACACACTTTTCAACACACAACACTTTCACACACATTGACCTCACACTCTGTACCCCAACAATAGCACCACACACCAAATGGAAAATACTCGACGACCTTCACAGCAGTGACCACTTCCCAATAATAATCTCCATGTTCCCAATAAACAACACATACAAATTCAACAGACCTTTCTTTAAACTAAAAGACGCTGATTGGAATCACTTCAACACACTCACGCACGATATAGATACTCAGTTCCCCCCTTCCGAAAACATAAACAAAGAAGCAGCCCTTATAAATAAAATCATCCTTAAATCCGCAAACAGCAGCATCCCCCAAACCACACCAAATAAACACCCCTACAGAGTCCCCTGGTGGAACAAATCACTTAGCGAACTAAAAAAAACAAAGCAAACAAACTGGAAACGACTTAACCGCAACATCACATTAGAGAACATAATAAACTACAGAAAAGCAAACGCAAAACTTAAATTTGAAATTAAAAAAAGCAAAAGAGAAGCTACCAACTCTTTCACCTCAACAATACAACCATCAACCCCCTCATCCAAAATTTGGGCCAATATAAGAAGATTCTGTGGACTGAACACAACAAAACAAATTCACACCCTTCTAAATCCGCAAACTAACCAGACAACAACAGATGACAACGAAATAGCTAACGCCCTCGCACAACACTGGTCTCGACTATCCAACGACTCCACCTTCACGCAAGAATTCCGAAACAACAAATACAGAAATAGAACACCCAATCACACACCCTCACCATCAGCCCAAGCAATAGAAGAAAACATAACCTACATCGAACTAGCCTCAGCACTCCAAACACTCAAAGGATCCACCCCTGGGCTTAACAGAATATCCTACCAAATGATAAAAAACTGCTCACAAAAAACAAAAAACCGAATCACCAACCTTTTTAACACAATTTTCAACAAACACATACCACAATCCTACAAAACCAGCCTAATCATCCCCATACTTAAACCCAAAACCGATAAAACTCATATAGACCCATCTCCCTAAACTGCACCCTGGCTAAAACCCTGGACAAAATAATTGCTAAAAGAATCTGGTGGTTCGTCACCCAAAACAACTTCCTCAACCCAAACCAATTTGGCTTTAAAAAAGGCAAGTCGACTTCAGACAGTCTACTATACGTAGACTATCTTATAACGAAGTCCCACAAGCACACCTCACTCGTCACTCTTGACTTCTCAAGAGCCTTCGATCGAGTGGGTGTGCACACAATAATTGACCAACTCGAAAAATGGAAAACCGGCCCTAAAATAATAAACTACATAAAAAACTTCATGACAAACAGAAAACTTATTGTACGCTCTGGCCCCCACCACTCCAACTCCTTACCATTACAAAATGGCATCCCACAAGGTTCTCCCATATCCGTTATCCTCTTCCTAATAGCCTACAACAAACTTGCCGACATCATTAGTCTCCACAAAGAAATCAACTTTAACGCATACGCCGACGACTTTTTCCTAATAATTAATTTTAACAAAAGCAAAAACAAAAACTACAACCTTGACAACATACTTCACGAGATAAACAACTGGGGTTCATACTCAGGAGCCTCTTTATCCCTTCCCAAATGCCACCACCTTCACATATGCAAAAAACAAAACTGCAACTCCACCATAAGTTCCAGCATCACACAAATCCCAAACGTTACCTCCCTCAAAATTCTTGGCATAACCATCACAAAAAACTACAAATGGAACACCCACATCAACAATCTCCTACCATCCCTCACCCAAAAACTAAACATAATAAAATGCTTAGCCAGTCAAAAATTTAACTGTGACACAACAACACTTCTAAGCATCACCAAAGCCTCCCTAATTAGTAAAATCGACTACGGCCTCTTCCTTTATGGACACGCCCCAAAATCTACCCTAAACAAGTTAAAAATACAATACAACGCCGGCATACGCCTAGCCCTCGGAGCATACCACTCCACCCCCATCAACAACCTACTCCACGAAGCCAACATCCCAACAATAGAACTAAGACGAGACCTGCAAACCGCAAAACTTTACAAAACCCTCATAAACTCCACTAATACCCCACTTCACAAATTTATTAAGCCCCGTAAACCCAAAAAAAAGAATACACCTATCATAGACATCGCAATTAACCTATGCACAAAACTCAATCTACCCTACAGACCACAAAAACCCCCCAAAGACAAGCCCCCTTGGAACATCGACAACTACATTGACATTACACTACAACGACACAAAAAACAATCAACACCACCTGAGACATACCGTAAACTCTTCCAACACTCAAAAAACACCCTGAAAAACTACAGCTTGCTATACACAGACGGCTCTAAAATAAACGATACAGTTACATACGCCATAACAACTGAAACCAACATCCTCAAATTCGGCATGCTACCACATTTCTCCTCCACCCTCACCGCTGAAACAATAGGAATCCTGGAAGCCATTAAACACATCAAAAACAAACCAGGAAAATTCATTATTTGCTCCGACTCTCTATCCACATTAAACGCAGTAAAAAACCCGAACAACAACAACACCTACCCAAACAGCATTAGATCCCAAATCCTTTCCCTAGCCCCCAAAATAAAATTAATGTGGATTCCTGGACACACAGGAATAACAGGTAACGAGCTGGCCGACAAAACAGCAAAAACAGCAAACAAAATGCCCCTAATCCTTACCCCAAACATAAACCCAACAGACATAAATAGGTACCTCAAACAAATATTCGAAACGCAACATAAAGGTAACATCGCAAACTGCAGCCAATGGTACCGTACCTCAAACCCAAACAACACACACATCCATGACTACCTCAACACACTAAAACTAAACAGACTCGACCAAACCAAAATTATCAGACTCCGACTGGGACACACAAAACTGACACACCAACACTACCTTAACACCAACATACCACCATCCTGCCCTTTCTGCTACGACAACAACGCACCCACCATCCCACACCTACTACAATCATGCCCTGCGCTCACGCCACTGATCCAAAAAACATTCAACAACACAAACCCTATCGACATCCTCAGCAACCTCAACTCAACCAACCTACCCAAAATCTTATCCTTCCTAAAAACATCCAGCATCTACCACCAAATATAAAAACAAACAAAAATATATACCTAAGCCACAACAATGTAAACAAATAATGTAAATATGTAAAAATGTAAATAATAATAGTATTAATCATTAATAATAAACCTAAATTAAGAAAGCACACATAGCCAAAGGCCTCGTAGCCAGTGCTATTACCAAATAGTTAGTCCCAGTTTTTTAAATTAGCCTAACTCTAATAATAAATAAATAAATAAATATTTGATGGCTTGTGTTTTCGCAAAAAGAACACCCAATGGGCTCAATGGAAGCAACAAACTATTTTCTTTGTGTTGTACTGCATTTGTGTCAAGATCTAAGAATGCTTGTGTGTGTTCATGCACGCTACGCCTGCAAAATGAGCCTGGCCTCTCTCAACACCCAAGAGAGGGAGGTGGCGCCAGAAGCTGGTACCGATTTTGCACACCATGGCATGTCTATTAGAAAGACGAAAAACAATCAGAGAGTAAATATGCATGCGTGCTCGACATAGCTACGTATGCAAGAAGCAAAGAAGAGAAGCGTACGTGTGAATTTAAGCAAAGCATCTCCCATGACAGACGACTCTTTGCTTAGATAAGCTTTGATCATGTGCGTGCGACGGAGGCAGGAATAGTAAGATATTTGTTTTGCATGTAGAGCTTACGCAAAGATAAGAGAGTGAGCGTAAATAGTCTACAACAAACACACGTGCTGCGAGCGCGATATCAAATTAATTTGAAATCACGCTCGCAGCTTAAGATCGATTGGCGCACTCTTGTCAAAGTTTGAGCCGCCTCTTTGGACTTTTGATCAAGAGCGGACTCACACGAACGACAACTACAGTCACATTATGTGAATGTATTCCTTCTCAGCGTGCAGCATGCTGCAGGTGTATTGGGGCCTTAATGGTAGTGTCATCCGAGATAGCCCGTACTTGCCATATAATGTGAGAGTGTGAAAGAGAGGGCTAAGCTGCTCTCGACGTTGTCGATTCGTATAACATTATAACTTTTAATTAAATATTAATAAATATTTATTATAAAAAAAAACACATACACACATTCAATTTAAAGTAATATTTTTAATAGTTTTTTATTACCTATTATGTTTATACTTTGATACCAAAGGTATCATAGTATATTGGGTTTGTGCAATGTCCGTCATGGTGTCCGTCCGTCTGTCCGTATGAACGCAACTTTTTTCGACACCCTTTAAGCTAGAGCCTTGCAACTTTGCAAATATCTTGGTACATGTCTTCGTCAGACAAAGTGTTAAATTTGGGGCTCTACGACCTCAGGGGGCCCGAGAAATCGATAACAAGTCGATACACCTCGATGTGCAAATCGATAAAACACATATATATCCCACATTTTAGTAGCTAGAGTCACCAAATTTGATGGCAAGATAGCTGGTAACATTCCCCAAAAAACTGCTCCAAAAGTTTGGATGCCACGCCCACCTATTCCGCCCCCAGCCCCCCCTCCAATTATAAACAAAAATGCCTGTATCTTCTACAGTTTTTAAGCTATAGCCACCAAAATTGACATGAAGGTAGATACTGACATCTGACAAAGTTATGCATCAAAACATTGGACGCCACGCCCCCAAACAACGGGACATGCCCCACCGCCCTAAAAAAAACCGGAAGGCATGTATCTTCGCCAGTTTTTAAGCTAGAGTCACCAAATTTGGTATGAACATTGGTAGTGACATCCGTAGCAGGTGTACATCAATGTTTTGGATGCCACGCCCACTTTTTCCGCCCACCGCTATATCTCTCTCAGTTTTTGAGCTAGGCTCTTCAAATTTGGTATGAACATTGTTAGTGGCATCCGTAACAGATCTGCATAAATGTTTTGGATGCCACGCCCACTTATACCGCCCACCTCTATGTCTTTGTCAGTTTTTGAGCTAGAGTCTCCAATTTTATACCCAAAACCCTCATATATTACTATTAGCACTCAATATCCTTAACACAGCTATGTGAACTGGTATCAAAGTATATCGCAGTCGGTTACGTCCGACTGCAACGTTTTTACTTGTTTTGTATTTGTTTGGTTACGCAGCTACTTACACCAAACAACAACAATGTTTAATCTCTTTTATAAGTTGTGCTCTACGCAGCATAAGAGCAACTTAACCTTACTCACATAACTGTTGTTACGCTCATCGTAGTTCTTTACCTTGCATTGTTCTATTGCTTGCCCTTGAAATTAACTAAGGGCAAGGCAGCTGCTTCAATTCGGCAGCTAATTTAGTTCATTTCGATCGCTCGAGAATTCAAGTCGTGGCACGGTATTCGACCGCCTGCCAAATCGTTTCATTTATTTTATAATTGCTCAAGTCGGAGCTTTATAATCAACAATTAAAATTATTAAACTATTTTAAGTTTGGTCACGAATGCAAATAAAATACATTTATATTAAGGCAATTTTCGGCGCATTTATTTAAATTACAAATTGTGAAAATTTCGATAGCTATTGAAAGAGCTCTTGGTGACGTGATACTTTGTGTTTTGTTTAAATAAATAATATTTATTAAAATTAAAGAGTTAATAAAGCGCGCGCCCGCGCTCGTTTCGCTTTTCTCGAGTCGTTTTTGTGTTCGCTTTCGCTTCAGGTGTTTGACCTGCATTCGCGCCTGCGCTGTCGATTCTCTCGTCGCTTTTGCTAGAACCGTTGCAGCAGCCGTCTCAGCATTGTTATTGCCTCTCCCGTTTCGTGTTTTTCATTCGCTTGTGACAAAAGCGTTTGCCCTCAAATTGACATTGTGGCTTCGGTGCAATTTAAATTACGTTTTGAAATGCTGCATTGCTATTGACATTACGTCGTTTGAACGTCAGTGCATTTAAAACTGTAATGTATTGAAGCGTGAGTGGAGGCGCTAAAGTGACAGTGTTTGACATTTACTGAACATTAACATACACCGTGCAAGTGCTTCACAGCCAGTGCAACCAAAACTGTATGCCAAAAGTGTATTGCTTATTATTGACTTCTAAACTGTAATCAAAGTGCAGATATATAAATAAAGGAATAGTTAAAAATGCAAAGCACTGCTGCAGCTCAATCTCCTGGTGCACCGTTTTACAAAGCCAAGGTCAAAGCTATTGACGAGCAAGTAAAACGGATGGCCAAAGCAATCGCTCCAGAGCAAATTGTGCATCTCAGCGAAGAAGAGTTGGCTGTTCGGCTTAAGGCGCTAGAAAATGCTCTGCAAGCATTTACCAATATGCATAACACATTGGAGGAGTTAGACTATGATGAAATCGGGGGTGAGTTACGTGAATCTTTTGATCAACTTTCAATATTAGTTGAAACTAGCTTGCGTCGCGAAATCAACAAACGAGAGCTATCGTCACCTTTGTGCTCTACTATGAGGCAAGATGCATCTGTTGACAATCACACATTGTCTCAAAGCCAGATTCGATTGCCTGAGATCAAACTTCCAGAGTTTAGTGGAGGATATACAAAGTTTGCAGATTTCATTGCTATGTTCTCGTCTATCATTGATGCGTATTCGGGACTGTCTGATGTGGAAAGGTTTCAACATTTGCGATCGTGCCTGAAAGGACCAACCTTAGACAGTGTTTCTTCGTTGGAAATTAGCAGCGCCAACTATCCAGTTGCATTAGAGCTACTTAAAAAACGGTTTAATAACAAACGTCTTATTTTCCAGGCACATGTCGCTGAGATTTTGGGTTTGGATTTTACCTTTTCGGATACGGTCAACGCCAACATCCGCGCTCTACAAAGCCTGGGCACCGTTGAGCAGATTGCGGGCTTTATTATCGTGCACAGTTTGCTGCAGAAAGTGGACAAGGCAACGAAGACCAGTTGGGAGGAGACAGCACCGATGGATACTATTCCGACCTGTGAGCAGTTCTTGGCATTTCTGGATCGACGATGTCAAAGATTGGAAAATGTGGAGCACGCTATGGCAACGTATACGCCTAGCTCGAAGGTGGGAAAAAGTAGCAAAATCTCTAACACCAGTAGAAAAGCCTTTGTCGCTACCAACTCCAGCACAAATGAATGTGTGTTTTGTGAGACCTCTGGCCACTTAATTTACAACTGTTCCCGTTTTGGAAATCTGTCTCCGCAATTGCGTCTACGTGAGGTAAAGAAACTTTCTCTTTGCAATAATTTCCTGCGCAAAGGTCATCGGATAAAGGAGTGCAGCTCAACTGCCTGCAACCGTTGCAAGGCCAAGCATCATACGCTTCTGCATTTTGAGAATCAGATTGACGGTTCTCAGTTTAACTCCGCTCCGCATCCGCCTGCGACAAAACCCTCTACAACACTTGTAGCCCAAAATCTCAGTCAAGACATAGTGCTCTTGGCAACTGCTTTAATTAACGTTAGAAGTCGTACTGGAGTGTTGGTTCCTTGCCGAACTCTGCTTGATTCTGGGTCGCAGGTGCACACTATTACGTCTCGTTTAGCTCAACACCTCCAGCTGCGCAAGCATCGCTCACCTACTTTGATTTCTGGATTAGGGGAGTCTAGTGTTGCCTCAGAAGGTTTTTCAGCCGATATAAGTTTTCAATCGCGAGCATCTGAGTACGCTGCTAACATCTCGGTTCTAGTAGCACCGTCTATAACTGGAAATCAGCCTAGTTACGATATTAGCACTGATCTCTGGAACATACCCTCAAATATTCGCTTAGCTGATCCAGAGTTCTTTAAGCCGCAACAAATCGACCTGTTAATTGGAGCTGGCCTGTTTTTTGAATTGTTGTGTGTTGGTCAAATCAAAATCGATCCTGGCTTGCCTATTTTGCAAAAAACTCAACTGGGCTGGATAGTGACAGGAGGAACGTCTTCGGCGAGCCCTGGCTCATTGACGGTCACTCGCTCGGTTCCTATGGCAAATCCCAGCCCTGTTCACAAGCTTGATGAAATCGTTCGTCGGTTTTGGGAGTTAGAATCTTGTTCTCGTTTAGTTAACGAACTTGATTGTGAAGCGCATTTTAAACAAACTTTTGCTCGTTTGGACACTGGCGAATATTCGGTTCGCCTTCCAGTCAAGCATGCTGTGGATCTGATTGGGGATTCGTATCAGCAAGCATATCGTCGGTTTTGTAACCTGGAACGCAAATTAGAGCGTCATCATGGGTTAAAATCTCAATATTCAGAATTTACCAAGGAGTATGTGGATTTGAATCTGTCTCTTGTGGAGTCGCACATACTAAGTCGCTGCAAGTATTATCTTCCTCATCATTGTGTTCTTAAGGAAGACAGCTCAACAACTAACCTTTGAGTTGTTTTTGATTGTTCAGCCGTGTCTTCGTCTGGTTATTCCCTGAATGAAATCCTCATGGCAGGCCCAACTATTCAACGCAAGCTGTTCAGTACACTGTTGCAGTTTAGGACGTTCCCAATAGTCCCGACTGGCGACATTTGCAAAATGTATAGGTGCGTTAGGATGGCTGAACCCGATTCCTATTTGTAATGCATCCTGTGGCGTGATTCTCCTCATCAGGAAATTCAAGTTTTTGAGCTGGATACTGTCACCTATGGCACGAAGCCAGCTTCTTTTCTGGCTGTTCGTTCCATGCAGCAATTGGCTATTGATGAAAGAAGATCGTTTCCTGTTGGATCTAAAGTGGTCTTGAGCGATTTTTATGTAGATGATCTTATTACTGGAGGTGACTCTGCTGAGGAAGTATTGGACATTATGGAGCAAGCAGTCAGTCTGCTTCGAAAGGGAAATTTTAAGCTTAGGAAGTGCTTCAACATATTCCTGATGAGGAAAAGGAAACTTTTTTAAAGTTTGACGATGCCACAGATGTAGACTCGAAGACTCTCGGACTTGCATGGGATCCAGCTTCTGACTGCCTTCTGTTTAATTTTTCTCCTATGAAAGCGCCTGAAAACCAAGCAAACGGTCTGTGCTGTCTACCATTGCTCGGCCTCCTAGTCATTGGTGGGACTCCCGTAGAGCTCTCCAGTGAGGTCAAATATCTGGGAGTTGTTCTTGACAAACGACTAAACAGGAACTCGCACCTTAATAAAACGATTACCAAGGCTTCAAATGCTTTATGGACATGTCGAAGACTTTATGGTAGATCGTGGGGCCTTAACTCCAAATCCATCCTGTGGCTTTACTGCATGATGGTCAGGCCTATCGTGTCCTATGCTGCTCTTGTGTGGTGGCCCAAGCTGCAGCAGGTCACGGCCATTCAGAAGTGTAGCAAGCTGCAGCAGTTTGTGTGTGTATCTCTGACGGGAGCTTTACGCACATGCCCAACTACGGCTATGGAGAAAATTATTGGATTGACTCCTCTACATATTCACATACAAGAAGGTGCCGCTAAAAGTCTTCTTAGGATCAAACTCACATCTGGGTTACTGACTAATGATGCGGGTCATGTCAGTATTTTGAATTATGTTTCTGGCTTAGAGGTCTGCAACCGAACAGATCTCATGACCACGAAGCTCTATTTCGGGACGAAATTCAGGACTCTCATTTCAGACCGTAGGGCATGGGAAAATGGCAACCCTTGTAATGACCCCAAGGGCCTGCAGTGGTTCACTGATGTAGATGATGGGTGCGGGGATCTTTGGACCTAACACCAGAGTCTCGATTGCACTGGGTAAATGGCCCAGCGTTTTTCAATCAGAGATTCATGTCATTGAAGCCTGCTCTAAACTCATCCTAGACAAAAGGAGGAGAGGAGAGAATATATATATCTTTTCAGGCAGTCAAGCGGCGATCAAAGCTCTATCCTCTTAAAGGATTAGCTCCAAACTTGTCGCAGATTGCTGGACCAGCCTCCAGCAACTCTCCACCGGGAACAAAGTAACTTTGTGTTGGGTTCCAGGTCATGTCAGAATTACCGGCAATGAAAACGCAGACGAGCTGGCTAGAGCCGGCTCAGCGACTCCTTTAATTTGCCCAGAGCCTTTTTGTGGCTTAGGGTGGGCCGCTGCCAAAGAAAGAATAGAAGGATGGGCAGAGGGAGTTAGATCCAGGTATTGGATATCCAGTCCAGGATGTCGTAAAGCTAAAGAGCTGATACATCCACTATTAGGAAGGAATACTGATGGGTGTTCCAGGATGGACCTAAGACTATTGGTAGCCTACCTCACCGGCCACCATGTCTTAAAATACCATCTTCATAAAATGCGTCTGTCTCCGGACTCGGAGTGTCGGCTCTGTAAAGGGGATGACGAGACGACAAAACACATTCTTTTTGAATGTCCAGCCGTCATTTGGTCTAGAAGGGGGCATCTGCATAGCGAGTTTCTGACAGCTATGCAGATAAGGAAAGCCTCGACGGGAGGTCTGCTAGCCTTCATAAGGGAGGTTGAGCAGCTCTTGTCTGAATAGGGAGTCTTATTGGCACAAAAGATCGTTCGGTCGCAGTGCCTCCATCTCTGTTGGGAGATCTCCCCAATATATTTATTTATTTATTTTAGCTCTATCACCATGCTCTCATACTCACTGCTCTCTTTAAAACCTAAGTACCCCGCCACGGCGGTATGAAAAACCTTTATATTGTTTCACCATGGATGATACTAACATTAGTAATTGTACCATGCTTGCAACCATGATCGTTTGTCTTTCGTTGGTGATGGTTGTATTTTTGAGTGCTCCTGCTAAAAAATTATTTTTTGAGTGTTTGTGCTGTGCATTAAATGGTTTAATTGTGGTAATCATACTAAACAGTGATCGCAGATATACGTTGTAAAAATTTATGAGTTTAACGTTGCTTTGCTTAAACATTTAACTTGTTTATTTTGCAGTTAAGCTGACGCTGCTTTGTCTTGAAAATACATACATACGTATATTTGCTCTCGCTTGCTTCTATTTGTTTTCGTTTACTAACAAAAATTACCTATTAACGTACTCTTGCTCTCCAATATCAGTTCTCTCTCGCTCTATCTTACCGTACTTGCGGTTTTATCTGCCTACGCGCTCACGCCTTTTCACTCAAGTGCTTTTATACTCAAGCGCTATCCCACTATTGTCCGTTATATTGCGCTCTTTGCTACGCTTACATTCTTGCACCTACTTTGCTTTGATCAAGCACATTAATTTGCCCATATTTTATTTCATTAACTTATAAAAAAATGTTTGTCTGCTGCAGTAAGAACTGTAAAATTGTTGGTGCATCCAGCGCTGATTTTATCGTTTGTAGGCGATAACACGATCCACTTAAAACGTGTCTAGGAACTGACTCTGGCCTTAAATGGTTTTGTGATGCCTGCAATGTGGTTGAGAAGGAGATGTAAAAATACATGAGGCAGACTTATAATTGTTTTAGAGCTGTGCATCTTGCTTTTGACAATCTTCATGACAATTTTAAAGACCTTGAATTCAAATTTAAAAATGGAAAGATGCTAGACGACTCTCCAAAGCGCAAAAAGACTTCGGGCTCTTGCCCTCCTATTGCCCCTCTTGTCCTGCCTAAGCCACTTCTGGCTGCCAGCATGAATAGCCCAAATCCAATTGTGTGCCCATTAATGGTATTTAACTCACCGGCAAATAATCCGATACTGCGCGGTGGTAATATTACCTCGTTACACGTTCCTGTTGTTGAACCGTCTTGTTCAAATGTTCGATTAACCATTCCTAGTAGCGTAGCTGCAGCTCATAAGCCGCTTGTAGTTGTTCCTATTAGAAAATATATTTTTGTATCTAGGCTAGCTTCTGATACCTCCTCAGAAGATGTTAATGCCTATATTAAAAGTAATATCGACTCCCCGTTGATTGTTGTTGAAAAGTTTAAATTTACACACGCTCGTAACATATCTTCGTTCAAGTTGAGTGTGCCGCCTGAACTTTTCTCGACAATTAGTTCTGAAAAATTTTGGCCGCCGAACATCCTCGTGAAAGAGTATGTGAAAAGGCGAAATAGCAATAATACTTATAGTAATACTAGTAGTGCCATCCCTATTAGTAACTCACTTCCTTCTACGTCTGTATCAAAAAACTAACTAAAGTATTTAGTCTAGCCGATCAAAATGTAAGAGGCCTTAATCTTAAAATCTGTACGTTAATAGCCTATCCTTTGATTCACAAATAGTTGCGCTTACTGAAACCTGGTTAAAACATGATATTTCTGATTACTCTGTTTTTCCAAATAAATATAACTTGTACCGATGTGATCGCACAACCCGTAAGGGTGGTGGGGTTCTTATCGCTGTTGATTCCTGCATTTCTTCTGAACAAATTCAATCCAATGATCTTCCGGATACAGAGTTCGTATGTGTTAAAGTATCTTATGGTAGTCGTTCACTTTTTATTACCCGTTCCTACATTCCTCCTAATTGTGATACTAACATTTATTCGTCCCATTTAAGTGCTTTGCAACATGTTTCGTCCTTATTGTTAGACATGGATCATCTAATTGTGGTTGGTGATTTCAATCTGCCAAATGTGGGATGGTCTGCATGTGACTCATATTCCACAAAATTACCAACCACATCTGATGATTTTATAGATGGTATTCTGGAGTTGGGGCTATCGCAAGTAAGCGATATACTTAATTGTAGTGGTAGCATGTTAGACTTAGTATTTGTTTCTGATGTTGATTGTTGTAACGTAAATAGAGTACCCCCCTTAGTGCAGCCGGAAGACTCTTACCATCCAACTTTAGAACTTTCCCTTGAAATACTAAACCCTAACTCTAATACTTATATTTCTCTAATACTTATATTTCTGCAAAATCACGTTGTTTCCGTAAGACTAACTTCACTAAATCAAATCAACTTTTGAATGCAACTAATTGGTCTCAGCTTTATTCCTGTAGTGATTTAGAAACTGCCATTGCCATATTTTATGGGACCTTTAATTTCGCATTTGGACAGATGTGTTCCCCTCTGTCACTCCTCAAGTGATAACAAACCACCTTGGTTTACAAGGGAATTATCAAAACTGAAAAATGCGAAGACAAGATCTTATAAAAAATTCAGAAAATCGGGAAATACTATTGACTTATCAACTTATATTATAGCAAAGTCTAATTTTCTTTCTGTTAACACATCCTGCTATAATAACTATCTTAATAAATGTAGAATGAATTTCTCTCGAGTTCCCAAACAGTTTTATAAATTTTTTAACTCTTAACGTTAATCATCCAGCCTGCCATTATCAGTTTTTCTTGATAATACGAAAGCAAATTCGGATCAGGCTGTGGCCGATCTATTTGTTGAATATTTTCAATCAGTATACTCTTCGAGTTCTCAAAGTTCCAGTAATACTTATCCCTTCCAAATTCAAACATCAAATTGCATATTTGCCCCAGTCTTAACTGAGTGTTCGCTGCTAAGTGACCTTAACCTGATCAAACCAGGCTCCTCGCCTGGTCCTGATGGAGTGCCCGGTTGTGTACTTAGATATTGCGCTGATACACTGTGCAAACCTTTACTAAAATTATTCAAATTGTCTGTTGAATCTTCAGTATTCCCTGATATCTTATTTTATTCCACTTCATAAAAATTCTTCAAAGTCCAATGTTAGAAATTATAGAGGGATTTCTAAATTGTCTGCCATTCCGCAAGTCTTCGAAAACTTATTTGCCCTCAATTGCAACACTCATGTAGTGCAATTATGTCACCTTATCAACATGGTTTTGTGAAGCGTAGATCTACTACCACCAACCTTCTAGAATTTACATCGCTTGTTATTAAAGGATTTCAGAGCAAAATGCAAACTGATGTCATTTATACCGATTTTAGTAAGGCATTTGATTCTGTTAGTCATTCACTTTTGCTTCATAAATTAAACATTATTAGGCTCCCAACTAACCTCCTTTCATGGCTTTCCGAGTACTTGTGTGGCCGTACACAAAAAGTTGTCTTTAAATCATCTGTCTCTAAAGCAATTTATGTAACATCAGGTGTCCCTCAAGGTAGTCACCTTGGGCCTTTATTATTTAATCTCTTTATTAATGATCTTCCTGCTGTAATATCTAACTCGCACGTGTACATGTTTGCGGATGACGTTAAATTATGTTTATCCTATAATGAACCTTCTGTCAGTAACTTACTACAGTCTGATCTTAGTGCACTATCTGATTGATGCAACTTTAACCAACTTAATTTAAATTGTTCTAAATGTAAAGTAATGTCTTTCTGTAGAAGTACTCCTCATACTGCTCAGTACTTGCTTGATGGCTCACCACTCGATCGCGTATTAGTAATGAAGGATTTGGGTATTATTCTTGACCCAAAATAAAGTTTGATTCTCATATATCGTGCATGGTTAATAAAGCCATCAGTGTCGTTAGTTTCATCAAGCGGTGGTCGAAAGAGTTTAACGATCCCTACACTACTAAAACACTTTATACATCCCTAGTGCGTCCCATCCTCGAATATGGATCTTGTGTGTGGTCTCCGCAATACAAGATTCATCAGGATAGAATCGAATCTGTTCAGAAGAAATTTCTTTTATTTGCACTTAGAAGTTTTAACTGGGTTCCCGGAGTTGATTTGCCTTCGTATTCAAGTAGACTTCTATTAATTAACCTTCCTTCTCTTTTAAACCGTAGAACTATGCATGGAGTTTTATTTGTTACTAATCTGCTCAATGGTGAAATCGACTCACCTACTTTATTAAGTCGAATAAACTTATCTGTCCCTATTAGATCTTCTCGTAACTTTGTACCTAATTACCTTGATCGTTGCTCTACCAACTATCTAATGCACGAACCGTTTCGAGTAGTGTGCGCAGACTACAATAAGATGTTTTCACTTGTTTCCGTTGAGGCCTCCATTCCCATACTAAAAAGATCCATACTGCTTTACTTATCTAGTCATAGTCACTAATCACTAATCTTATGATCTGATTGGGTTTTTCTGGGTTTTTCCCAATCCATGCAACAAATGTTGGATCATTAAATTAAATTTTTGTTAACTCCCCAGAATATTTTAATTTTTAAACTTTTTCATTTCATTTCAGTTTGTTTACTGATTTAATTTTAAATTTTGTTCATTAATCTTAAACATTTTTGTAGCTTAAGCTCTATTTTTATACCCTTAACTCATAAAATGGGTAAATAAGGGTATAATGGTTTTGTGCAAATGTATGTTACAGGCAGAAGGAAGCATCTCCGACCCCATAAAGTATAAATCAATCAATTTGTAAATACACTTTTTAATCGTATTTTATTGAATTTAAAACATGTGCTGAAAGCAGCATGGGTGAGTTTTGATATAACTACGCGCTGGGCCGAAGTGCCTCAACGAAATACCATTCTAAACTGATTTGACAAAAATGAATAAGCTTAAGCTATCCCTATAATAAGCCTGGCCGCGCAGTCGGTTACATAGTTGCAGTCGCGCATGGTGTCCGGTTACATCCTGTGTGGCTGGCGTGATCATGCGCTGCGCTCGTTGTTGCTGACCGATAATTTGCCTAGATCAGCATTTTATCAGCAGGCAGTCGCTTGGCGCGGCGTAACCAAATAGTGGGTATTCGTTATGGGATAACTACTCCCCCTCTCGAAGTCAGATCGTCCTCGGTCGTTTTTAGATCTTTGATCGTCTCCGAGATTTTTCTCGCGTTGCGACGGGACGTAGTTAGCTTGTAGAGCCAGTAAACCCCTGCTCCGATGATGCAAACCAACAGTATAGCGCCCATGGAAAACGATGTTATGCTTCCCGCCTTGACGCTATCTCTAACCTCTCTGATGTTATTGAGGTTATCTTCACTTAGACGATGGACGTACGGAAGGCTGAGCACTGTGCTGTGTCCGCTGATGTTCAGCAATGGGGACGCCGCAACCGCCGGGAATCGGTTCTGCACACTGTTGCGGTTGAAATAACGCGTGCCGTTAACGACAGCGTACGTCTTGAAGGTGACCAGGCTCGTTCCTTCAACTTCAGATGCAGCTATATCGTCGTACGCAACCACTGCACTGCGATCGTTTATGATCACGATACCATCATCCACTATGGTGACGGGGTCGAGGTGACTTGGTTGTGTCAGGCAATGGGCTGTGCCTCCTGAGTGAAGACCTTGTGCGCAGCTGTTGTTTCTCGCCTGCTTGCAGAACGTCGCCGTCGCAGTTAGTGAGCAGCTTGTCACAGCCAGAATTTGGCCATCGCAGTCGGCTACCAGGTTGTCGTCCAGCTGCAGAACTGTGCCATTGTGAGCGACCGGGAATATTGTGATTTTTCTGCAGAGCTTGCTTACTACAGGGAAACGAATTATAAAGCTAATTATATTATCCTTACGATCTACCCTAATGCTAGATACTTCTAAAATATCGGTAACTGTAGTCCCTGTAATTTGATCAGTGAGAATATTTAATAGATCCGAATGATCCATAATTGCTGGGTTTATTACGTTAATTTTTTCCAAAGTTAAGGCAAGCATTAAGTTTCCTATTTCGGTTATCAGCATTCTATTTCGCGTAGTAAGTGTTTCAAAAAGGCGACCAGTGTCAGCCTGTTTAACGTTAGTGGAATTCAGAATTTTGTTTACGGTGTCGGTGAGCTGGTTTATTTTCTCTTGTAACTTTGAGTTGATTTTAATCTGCCTATTGCTTGCAGTGATCAACTGCGTTTGCGTTACGTCCAGTCTCCTAAAGTCGTCTGCGTCCGGGGTGCCCGCAATGGCCTTAAGGGCTGTTCCCAAGAATTCAAGGCTTCTTACCTTGCGATGATGCACATCGAGAGCGGACAACATGTCTAGTGCGTGTCCGGTGTCAATTTCCAGCAATTTCCTCATATGGGATTGCGGAAACAGATTCGTCAGTCTCCCTGCTTCGTCCAACATTGTTCTGTAGTCCGTCAGGTTGGTAGTGTGCCTCAAGTACCCGTATTTGTCCCAAAGTAAGATGTCTCCGTCTTCAATAGGTATGTAGTCCGCGTGCGTGTAGTCAGTCACTCGTGCAGTCTTCGTTACCAGTATTAAAAGTACGTGCAATATAATTCTAAAAAAGTAAAAACATTAAATTTGATTAAAAAATATGTAGGCGACATTTTCAACGGAGGTTGTCCTTGTGGACCACCCTCCCCTCAACGAGGACCGTTGTCCCCAGGTCCGCTTCGACTTTCTTCTCTACGCAGAGCGGAGTCAGTTTGTTCCCTAGTCTGCGGTTTGTCTTTACCAAGATCTTTTCGCCTACCTCAAAGACCCTGTTTTGTCGATTTTTGTTTTCCCTTTCATTTTGCTGGAGTTGTGCTTTCTCCAACTGTTTCCCAACATTGCGGATGCACTCCGGCGAAGCGGAGACCACAATGTCCTTTGGCCTTTCTTTGACGACTGAGTGGATAGAACCATTATACTCAATCGTTGCCTGTAAAATCAAGTCGACCGTGTCAATTATTCCTCTTTGCAGCTTCAAGCACCTGGATATCTCCAAAAGGGTGCTATGAAAGCGCTCTACTTGTCCATTGGACGTGCTGTGGAGGGGAGGCGCGTTTACAACACTAACGCCATAATTGTTCAGCAGTAAAGACTTGATGGTCTCTGACTTGAACGCGAGTTCATTGTCACAGTACACTTGTTTTGCCCGCGGAAATATGTTCATTAGCACTAATAGAGGTGGTTTCGTGTCCTCTATTGTCCGGGATGCAATTGGCTGGACCACTGCGAATTTGGAAAACTTGTCGACGCAAGTGAGGAAGCGCTTTTTGTCAGTGGAGAAAATGTCAATGTGTAACATTTCTCCTGTTTGCGCAGGGACTGGTGTTTGTCCGAGCTCTTGTTTTTTTGGGTGTCTATCGTATTTTGCTTGTGAGCAGATTTTACAATTTAAGACTACCTCGTTCGCAAGTTTGGTCATTTGTGGGAAATAGTATTCCGTCAATACTTGCTTGACGTTCTCCTGTGCTGCCCTATGGGCCCGATTATGTTCCTTAGTGACGATTTCTCTTCTGTCACTGATGTTGAACACATCGGCCACGAAATTTTTGCAATGCCAAAACTTGGTGGTTGGAAATGCTTTTATCAGCTCATGCTGGAAACTAGCTAATGCCGGGAGGCTACAGTGAATTGCGTTAACGACGTTCGGGTTAACGACTGACTTGACTATTCCCACAAGCATATCCTTACTGGTGAAGTGTATTTGATGCCGAGTCTTTTCCTTAAAAAGAATCGAGCACCTTTTGAATGGAAAACGTGCTTCCTCTAACACGATCTGATTCCGGAAGCAGTTTAAAGGCTTGTCCGTGGAATCGACCGTATAGGTTAGGGACAACTCGCTATGAATCGTAGCCACGTCAGATTCTGGCTCGTTGTGGTTACCTTCGAGGGCGTTCACATTCTGTCGCGAAAGCGCGTCCGCAACATGATTCTCTTTTCCGGGTTTGTAAAAAAGTTTAGCCCCCGTTTCATCAATGCGCGCCTTCCAGCGCTTGATTTTTGCATTGGGGTTACTCTCGGATACCGAGAACGTAAGCGGTTGGTGGTCCGTGAATATGTTGATGTCGCGGACACCATACAGGTAATGGCGTAATTTTCCAAGGGCCCAGACTATGGCAAGCAATTCGCGCTCATTGGTCGCGTAATTAATCTCCCTATCTTTCAGACCCCTGCAAATCATGGTTATTGGGCGGCCGTTCTGTGACAAAACCGCGCCAATGCCATATGCTGATGCGTCTGTCGTCAGGTCAAATGGCTTGTATTAAAATAACGTCTTCGGACGCTAAAATGCTTCTTAATTTCTCGAACGCGTTGCGCTGAGTTTCGTCAAAGTTTACTGGTACTTTCTTCGACTTGTATTTGCTGATAGAACCGTTTTCCCCTTTAAGGATGTCAGAAACTGGCTTCGCTATTGCAGCAAAGTCTTTGATGAAACATCGGTAGTAATTCGCCAATCCCATGAAGGACCTGACGCCAAATACAGATGACGGCTCAGCATATTGCTGGATTGCTCTGACTTTTTCTGGGTCGGTTCTCGCACCGTCTTTGGTAACGATGAAACCGAGGTAACCTACACTCTCTTTAAAAAACTGTGACTTTTCATAAGCCACGCGCATATTTGCGTCGTACAAGTTCTTCAAAACCCAGTCTACGTGCTTAACGTGTTCCGATTCACTTTCGGAAAAGATGATCACGTCATCTACATACACGAAGCATGACTTTCCGATCTGCTCCCGAAGAACATCGTCAATTGCTCTCTGGAATATGCTGGCGGCGTTTTTTAAGCCGAATGGAAGTCGAGAGAATTCGTACTTCCCGCCATTAATGGAAAAAGCCGTTTTTTCACGGTCTCGCTCTGCCAGAATGATCTGGTGATAGCCTGCTTTCAGGTCGAGTGTTGTGAAAAATTTAGCTTTACCCAGATTTGCCAAAATCATTGAGATGTTCGGCATCGGGTACTTGTCGGCAATAGTTTTAGCGTTGAGCTTCCTAAAGTCAATTACCAGACGTTTATTTCTATTGCCCAAGCTGTCTACGCCTTTTTTGTCTACCACCCACAACGGACTATTGTAAGGCGATCGTGACTTTTGGATTATGCCATTTTTTAGGAGGTCTTTAATCTCCGTATTGATGAAATCCTCAACTCCCCTATTATAAGGGTACCATTTGGAGTAAATGGCATTTTCATCGGTCGTTCGTATTGTTGCAACGATGGCCGTGTTGTAAGGCAGCGACTCGTTAGAGTCCGCAAAAGCCATGTTGTTTCGGTGAAGCATTTGCAGAAAGTCTGCCTTCACCGCAGGAGGTGCGTCGATTTCTTTATTGTTCGTGTGGTTGACATTGGTACAAGTATAGTACTGCAATGCCTCCGAAGTTGCACCGATTTTTATTATTCCCTCTTTAAGGCATAAGACTGCACCCACTTGTTTGAGTAGGTCCAGCCCTATGATTCCATCAAACGTGGAAAGGGAATCAAGGAGGAAGAAGAATGTGTCGCGTCCAAACATGGGTAACTTGCATTTCTCTGCGATGTTATTGGACCCGTGGATGGAGTGGACAACGAAAGGGGATTCGACCGGGATTACGCCCTTTAGGCGTTTGAGTGGCTTGATGTAGTTTTTTGCCGATCCCGTGTCGATTAAAAACTTCATGTCTATCCCCGCCACTCTCCGCCGAATGAACGGCAGTAGGGACTTACTCCTAAAAAATTGGCGCTATCGCTCTCGTAGTCTACGCCATTCTCTTCTTCTATCTCCGCTACTGCTGTCTTCGCAAGTTCTTCGTAATTTGCGCTTTCTTCTGCGCGTGCTTGGACATGGTCGACTCTTTGGCGACGCTGACCTGTTTGTCTATCTGAGTTCGCAGGGCGTTTGTTGCCCTGACCCTGGCCGTTATTATATTTCGCGGAGCCTTGGGCTTGCTGAAAGTTCGTTGGCTGCCTGAATTTGGAGGAAGACGGATCAACCTCCATGGGTTCCGAAGCACTCTGAGCTCCGGCCTTTTGCTGTTGCTTGTCCGACCATTGGCCGTTTTGTCTTTTAAAATGAGGGTTTTTTCCTTGACCGCCCTGAGGGACCTGGTGAGACTGCTGCTGTTTGCCCTGCTGACGTTGGTCCGCATTCTCTTTTCCTCTTGCCCTTTTGCGAAACTTGCCGCGAAAGCGTACCTCTCGTGGTTTGCCTCAATCTCCTGGGCCAACGCAAGTGCCGAAGGCAAATCTGGGGGAAGGGCTGCAAACAGTACATCGGTCAAGTTGCGCTTTAATCCTGAGATGAACACACGAAGTGCGTCACCCCTGAATTTTTCACACATGCCCATGGCCAGACTATTGTCATAGGTCATATGGGCCTTGTTGGTCAGAAGTGTGAGCTTTTTCTCCACTTCATCGTAATACTGCAAAATAGACAAGCTACCCTGCCTTAGTGTTCCCATCTCCTGCTCGATGACGTGCATCGGCCTCTTGTCGCTGTACGTGAAGTCCAGCCTAGCTATGATAGCGTCGAAGTTAAGAGGGGTGTTAAACGATGCTAAGACTGCATCTGCCGGGCCTCGGATCTTGCTTCTCAAGATTACTATGGCTTGATAGTGGCGGGAACTGCCATCGTATCTTCTAAAAATTTTGTAAGACGCGTGCGCGGCTTGTCTCCATGACACGTACGTCTCCTGAGTCCCATTGAACTCAGGCATGCATTTTACTACATCAAGGGGCTCATTGCACACTGTATCATCGCTGATCTGTGCGTCTTCGTAAACCTTCAACTAAGGCACCGTAAGCTGAGTATTTTTGAGCTTCGAGCTTGGAGTAAATGGCATTTTCATCGGTCGTTCGTATTGTTGCAACGATGGCCGTGTTGTAAGGCAGCGACTCGTTAGAGTCCGCAAAAGCCATGTTGTTTCGGTGAAGCATTTGCAGAAAGTCTGCCTTCACCGCAGGAGGTGCGTCGATTTCTTTATTGTTCGTGTGGTTGACATTGGTACAAGTATAGTACTGCAATGCCTCCGAAGTTGCACCGATTTTTATTATTCCCTCTTTAAGGCATAAGACTGCACCCACTTGTTTGAGTAGGTCCAGCCCTATGATTCCATCAAACGTGGAAAGGGAATCAAGGAGGAAGAAGAATGTGTCGCGTCCAAACATGGGTAACTTGCATTTCTCTGCGATGTTATTGGACCCGTGGATGGAGTGGACAACGAAAGGGGATTCGACCGGGATTACGCCCTTTAGGCGTTTGAGTGGCTTGATGTAGTTTTTTGCCGATCCCGTGTCGATTAAAAACTTCATGTCTATCCCCGCCACTCTCCGCCGAATGAACGGCAGTAGGGACTTACTCCTAAAAAATTGGCGCTATCGCTCTCGTAGTCTACGCCATTCTCTTCTTCTATCTCCGCTACTGCTGTCTTCGCAAGTTCTTCGTAATTTGCGCTTTCTTCTGCGCGTGCTTGGACATGGTCGACTCTTTGGCGACGCTGACCTGTTTGTCTATCTGAGTTCGCAGGGCGTTTGTTGCCCTGACCCTGGCCGTTATTATATTTCGCGGAGCCTTGGGCTTGCTGAAAGTTCGTTGGCTGCCTGAATTTGGAGGAAGACGGATCAACCTCCATGGGTTCCGAAGCACTCTGAGCTCCGGCCTTTTGCTGTTGCTTGTCCGACCATTGGCCGTTTTGTCTTTTAAAATGAGGGTTTTTTCCGTGACCGCCCTGAGGGACCTGGTGAGACTGCTGCTGTTTGCCCTGCTGACGTTGGTCCGCATTCTCTTTTCCTCTTGCCCTTTTGCGAAACTTGCCGCGAAAGCGTACCTCTCGTGGTTTGCCTCAATCTCCTGGGCCAACGCAAGTGCCGAAGGCAAATCTGGGGGAAGGGCTGCAAACAGTACATCGGTCAAGTTGCGCTTTAATCCTGAGATGAACACACGAAGTGCGTCACCCCTGAATTTTTCACACATGCCCATGGCCAGACTATTGTCATAGGTCATATGGGCCTTGTTGGTCAGAAGTGTGAGCTTTTTCTCCACTTCATCGTAATACTGCAAAATAGACAAGCTACCCTGCCTAAGTGTTCCCATCTCCTGCTCGATGACGTGCATCGGCCTCTTGTCGCTGTACGTGAAGTCCAGCCTAGCTATGATAGCGTCGAAGTTAAGAGGGGTGTTAAACGATGCTAAGACTGCATCTGCCGGGCCTCGGATCTTGCTTCTCAAGATTACTATGGCTTGATAGTGGCGGGAACTGCCATCGTATCTTCTAAAAATTTTGTAAGACGCGTGCGCGGCTTGTCTCCATGACACGTACGTCTCCTGAGTCCCATTGAACTCAGGCATGCATTTTACTACATCAAGGGGCTCATTGCACACTGTATCATCGCTGATCTGTGCGTCTTCGTAAACCTTCAACTAAGGCACCGTAAGCTGAGTATTTTTGAGCTTCGAAGAAATTTGTAAGATTTGTTTCTCTAATTCTGACTTGAGCATGCCCTCTCTTATGACAATCTCTTGTGCCTGTGCCGCGAGCGCGGTCTGTATGGCGGCCTGTATTGCATCGCGTAATTGGTCCAGATCCATTTTTGGTTCGGTTCGAATTTCTTGCTGTGAGACTTGCAAAACGTCAAAGTTCCCTATTAAGCCCCTTAGCACACTATCGTCACTGTCGTAGTGTTCTGGCTCGCCCTCAGTTACGTCGCAGTCACTCATTCGACCGTAAACAACATATTCAAACAATATCGCACGTCATGTGGTGCGAGGGGGAAAAAAGAAAAAATGAAAATTTCTCCTTTTTTTATATTTATTTTTTTCTTTCTAAAGCTGATACCCAAAATAACTATCCTCTTGCTCAATCTACACCTTGGAAATGATTTGTGCTTTTTTATTTTTTCTTTTTCTTTAAATTATTATTATTTTTTTTTATTCTCAATAATCAAACTACTCACATGAAAAACATGGGGTTACTCTCGGATACCGAGAACGTAAGCGGTTGGTGGTCCGTGAATATGTTGATGTCGCGGACACCATACAGGTAATGGCGTAATTTTCCAAGGGCCCAGACTATGGCAAGCAATTCGCGCTCATTGGTCGCGTAATTAATCTCCCTATCTTTCAGACCCCTGCAAATCATGGTTATTGGGCGGCCGTTCTGTGACAAAACCGCGCCAATGCCATATGCTGATGCGTCTGTCGTCAGGTCAAATGGCTTGTATTAAAATAACGTCTTCGGACGCTAAAATGCTTCTTAATTTCTCGAACGCGTTGCGCTGAGTTTCGTCAAAGTTTACTGGTACTTTCTTCGACTTGTATTTGCTGATAGAACCGTTTTCCCCTTTAAGGATGTCAGAAACTGGCTTCGCTATTGCAGCAAAGTCTTTGATGAAACATCGGTAGTAATTCGCCAATCCCATGAAGGACCTGACGCCAAATACAGATGACGGCTCAGCATATTGCTGGATTGCTCTGACTTTTTCTGGGTCGGTTCTCGCACCGTCTTTGGTAACGATGAAACCGAGGTAACCTACACTCTCTTTAAAAAACTGTGACTTTTCATAAGCCACGCGCATATTTGCGTCGTACAAGTTCTTCAAAACCCAGTCTACGTGCTTAACGTGTTCCGATTCACTTTCGGAAAAGATGATCACGTCATCTACATACACGAAGCATGACTTTCCGATCTGCTCCCGAAGAACATCGTCAATTGCTCTCTGGAATATGCTGGCGGCGTTTTTTAAGCCGAATGGAAGTCGAGAGAATTCGTACTTCCCGCCATTAATGGAAAAAGCCGTTTTTTCACGGTCTCGCTCTGCCAGAATGATCTGGTGATAGCCTGCTTTCAGGTCGAGTGTTGTGAAAATTTAGCTTTACCCAGATTTGCCAAAATCATTGAGATGTTCGGCATCGGGTACTTGTCGGCAATAGTTTTAGCGTTGAGCTTCCTAAAGTCAATTACCAGACGTTTATTTCTATTGCCCAAGCTGTCTACGCCTTTTTTGTCTACCACCCACAACGGACTATTGTAAGGCGATCGTGACTTTTGGATTATGCCATTTTTTAGGAGGTCTTTAATCTCCGTATTGATGAAATCCTCAACTCCCCTATTATAAGGGTACCATTTGGAGTAAATGGCATTTTCATCGGTCGTTCGTATTGTTGCAACGATGGCCGTGTTGTAAGGCAGCGACTCGTTAGAGTCCGCAAAAGCCATGTTGTTTCGGTGAAGCATTTGCAGAAAGTCTGCCTTCACCGCAGGAGGTGCGTCGATTTCTTTATTGTTCGTGTGGTTGACATTGGTACAAGTATAGTACTGCAATGCCTCCGAAGTTGCACCGATTTTTATTATTCCCTCTTTAAGGCATAAGACTGCACCCACTTGTTTGAGTAGGTCCAGCCCTATGATTCCATCAAACGTGGAAAGGGAATCAAGGAGGAAGAAGAATGTGTCGCGTCCAAACATGGGTAACTTGCATTTCTCTGCGATGTTATTGGACCCGTGGATGGAGTGGACAACGAAAGGGGATTCGACCGGGATTACGCCCTTTAGGCGTTTGAGTGGCTTGATGTAGTTTTTTGCCGATCCCGTGTCGATTAAAAACTTCATGTCTATCCCCGCCACTCTCCGCCGAATGAACGGCAGTAGGGACTTACTCCTAAAAAATTGGCGCTATCGCTCTCGTAGTCTACGCCATTCTCTTCTTCTATCTCCGCTACTGCTGTCTTCGCAAGTTCTTCGTAATTTGCGCTTTCTTCTGCGCGTGCTTGGACATGGTCGACTCTTTGGCGACGCTGACCTGTTTGTCTATCTGAGTTCGCAGGGCGTTTGTTGCCCTGACCCTGGCCGTTATTATATTTCGCGGAGCCTTGGGCTTGCTGAAAGTTCGTTGGCTGCCTGAATTTGGAGGAAGACGGATCAACCTCCATGGGTTCCGAAGCACTCTGAGCTCCGGCCTTTGCTGTTGCTTGTCCGACCATTGGCCGTTTTGTCTTTTAAAATGAGGGTTTTTTCCTTGACCGCCCTGAGGGACCTGGTGAGACTGCTGCTGTTTGCCCTGCTGACGTTGGTCCGCATTCTTTTTTCCTCTTGCCCTTTTGCGAAACTTGCCGCGAAAGCGTACCTCTCGTGGTTTGCCTCAATCTCCTGGGCCAACGCAAGTGCCGAAGGCAAATCTGGGGGAAGGGCTGCAAACAGTACATCGGTCAAGTTGCGCTTTAATCCTGAGATGAACACACGAAGTGCGTCACCCCTGAATTTTTCACACATGCCCATGGCCAGACTATTGTCATAGGTCATATGGGCCTTGTTGGTCAGAAGTGTGAGCTTTTTCTCCACTTCATCGTAATACTGCAAAATAGACAAGCTACCCTGCCTTAGTGTTCCCATCTCCTGCTCGATGACGTGCATCGGCCTCTTGTCGCTGTACGTGAAGTCCAGCCTAGCTATGATAGCGTCGAAGTTAACAGGGGTGTTAAACGATGCTAAGACTGCATCTGCCGGGCCTCGGATCTTGCTTCTCAAGATTACTATGGCTTGATAGTGGCGGGAACTGCCATCGTATCTTCTAAAAATTTTGTAAGACGCGTGCGCGGCTTGTCTCCATGACACGTACGTCTCCTGAGTCCCATTGAACTCAGGCATGCATTTTACTCCATCAAGGGGCTCATTGCACACTGTATCATCGCTGATCTGTGCGTCTTCGTAAACCTTCAACTCAGGCACCGTAAGCTGAGTATTTTTGAGCTTCGAAGAAATTTGTAAGATTTGTTTCTCTAATTCTGACTTGAGCATGCCCTCTCTTATGACAAACTCTTGTGCCTGTGCCGCGAGCGCGGTCTGTATGGCGGCCTGTATTGCATCGCGTAATTGGTCCGGATCCATTTTTGGTTCGGTTCGAATTTCTTGCTGTGAGACTTGCAAAACGTCAAAGTTCCCTATTAAGCCCCTTAGCACACTATCGTCACTGTCGTAGTGTTCTGGCTCGCCCTCAGTTACGTCGCAGTCACTCATTCGACCGTAAACAACATATTCAAACAATATCGCACGTCATGTGGTGCGAGGGGGAAAAAAGAAAAATGAAAATTTCTCCTTTTTTTTTATATTTATATTTTTTTCTTTCTAAAGCTGATACCCAAAATAACTATCCTCTTGCTCAATCTACACCTTGGAAATGATTTGTGCTTTTTTTATTTTTTCTTTTTCTTTAAATTATTATTATTTTTTTTTATTCTCAATAATCAAACTACTCACATGAAAAACATTTCCTTAACAATTATCCCCGTGGGCTTGTAGTTGGTGTAGGTCGACGGTGATAGCTCCCTCTCTCGTTCGTTGCTGTGAATAGTCGCCGGTTTGCGACTCGGGTGATCCGTTCTGGACTCGCACTGAGGTTCGTGTCTCGCTTTTGATTTGGGTTTGGAACTTGGGTTCCTTATCTTGGTTTCACTGAGGTTCGTGTCTCGCCTTTGATCATCGATTGGAACTTGGGTTCCTTATCTTGGTTTCACTGAGGTTTGTGTCTCGCTTTTGATTTGTATCTTGGTTTCACTAACTTGTGGCGTTCGTAATTGTTTGCACTTTCTTTTTTTTTTCAAGAAAATTATTAGAAAAAATTTTAAATTTGTTTCACAAGAAGTATTTTGGTTTTTATACCCTTAACCCATAAAATGGGTAAATAAGGGTATAATGGTTTTGTGCAAATGTATGTAACAGACAGAAGGAAGCATCTCCGACCCCATAAAGTATATATATTCTTGATCAGCATCAACAGCCGAGTCGATCTAGCCATGTCCGTCTGTCCGTCCGTCCGTCTGTCCGTCTGTCCGTCTGTATGAACGCGCCGATCTCAAAGACTATAAGAGCTAGAGACTTGAAACTTAAAACTTAAGCTCTCCTATACCATGAAAAGATCAAGTTTGCTTTAAATTTTCGATAACATATCTGGTTTCCGATATACACATGTGATCGATAACAAAAAAATCTTGAATTTCAAAATTGTGAAAATGAGGTTTGAAACTACGGATAAAATAATGAACATTAAAAAAATTTGATCAAAATCGGTTCAGAAACACCGGAGATATCGCAGATTGAAGTTTGGTCATATTGGTCACTGATTTAACACACATAAGTAACTGTAAGCGTTAAGTATCGGGTTAAGGGTATGTCCTAGTCGGGATTTCTCGACTAGAGCCTTCTTACTTGTTTTTTTTTTGTTGTTCACGTACGCACAATGATGTCTGTCGACTATCTTTACTTCCGCACTTTAACTTTATTATTGACTCCTTATTTCGGGAGTGTGTCTGACCATTAGTTGGGCGCCAATCAATCAATTTGTAAATACACTTTTTAATCGTATTTTATTGAATTTAAAACATGTGCTGAAAGCAGCATGGGTGAGTTTTGATATAACTACGCGCTGGGCCGAAGTGCCTCAACGAAATACCATTCTAAACTGATTTGACAAAAATGAATAAGCTTAAGCTATCCCTATAATAAGCCTGGCCGCGCAGTCGGTTACATAGTTGCAGTCGCGCATGGTGTCCGGTTACATCCTGTGTGGCTGGCGTGATCATGCGCTGCGCTCGTTGTTGCTGACCGATAATTTGCCTAGATCAGCATTTTATCAGCAGGCAGTCGCTTGGCGCGGCGTAACCAAACAGTGGGTATTCGTTATGGGATAACATATA